>CM076581.1:1499953192-1500291366 GCA_034641835.2 Pinus albicaulis
ATCCATGATTTGATATTATTATTGATAGCTGGACTTCTGTCTGCTTCAGCACGCCGGTTGTTTAGTCGGTCTGCAGCACTGTTTAGTGCACGAGTGTCTCCGGTCGGGGATCTCACCCTTAGCCTCGGGGGACTTCGAGTGCCTGCCCTGGTAAGGTTATTTCTGGTTTCACCCTTAGCTTCGGGGGACTTCGAGTGCCCGCCCTAGTAAGGTTTGTTCTGAGTACACCTTTCAGTTCCAGTAGCAAAGCAGCAGCAGTTTCTGAAGCAAATCTGAGGAGGAGGAAGCCCTCTTGTGGCTGCGCAGTTCAGAGAGGAGAGGATGCTGTCTCATCAGGAGAGAGGACGCTGATCCATTCAGGAGGGTGAGGACGCTGTCCCAGGAAGGACGCAGTCCAGATCTAGGCAGAGAAAACGCTGTCCAGGGAGAGGGTGAACGCTGATCAGCCTGGAAGTGAGGACGCTGTCTATTTCTGAAGAGTGGGTTGCAGATCTGAAGGCCCATTGACAGATCCAACCTTGGAGAGGGTAGATCTGAGCAGATACTTGCAGATCTAGTTTTGTATGTTGCAGATCTGGAGGTTTAGCACTAGATCCAGCTTGGGGAATTGCAGATCTGAGTAGATAGTGGCAGATCTAGTCTAGATCTGAAGGGATAACACGGGATCTGTACCCAGAGGTTGGTAGATCCGAAGAGATATTGTCGATCCAAAGATAGATCCGACAGCTTGTAGCCATCCGGTGTATAGGAGGACGCATCAGAGGGATAGGACGCAGATCCGACTGAGGCTTCGTGTCCGGCGAGATCCGAGCATTCGTGAGGCGTATCCGCATCGTGTGGGACGCATCTCGAGGAGCAGAGGGCCTGGCCTCGCCGTTTTCTTCGAACATTCGCTGGCCGATCTATCCGTTCGGGAGGTTTGGGAGAGATCTGTGTTCCATCTATACTGCTATCACACAAAGCAAGAGACAAAGGCGCTATCATGAGGGTTTGCGCTTGGAGATCGCCCATTCATCAATCTTTCTGTCCCTAGTACCACAAGAAATTCATCTTCGAAAGATCTGGGGAAAGGCCTAGGACGCTGTCCTTGTTGCAGCCATTATTTTGTCTGAGAGGCTCATCTCTTGCCTAGGGCAAGGATAGGTGCACTTACTCTGATTTACTTGTACTCCTCTCTATGTACTTTCTAATTAATAAAATGGCTCAGTTTCTGGTATTCTATGTGTCATGATTCAGTGATCTGGTTCAGCGTTATATTTTCTATATCTGTCTGGCATATTTCTGTTTATTACTGGTTATTTCCCTTTGGGGATATTACAATTTTGTATAAAATCAACTCTAAAATAATTTATAAATAGTATTAATCAATTTTTATTTAGCTTGATTCCACACATTTTATAAGTAATTACCATGTATATAAACAAAATACTTATTTATACCTTTTCAATCGTGAAAGCATTTAAACTTTTAAATCATATATAAAAGCTTAACTCTAAACTTTCCATATGCAAAAGCTATTTAATCCCAACCCATCTTTGAAGTGAATCATCTCGTTAGGTAATTTAAACTATTTTCCAAAATTAACTATAGTTTTAATGTATTACTATGCACATACTATCACAGCATATGATGCCATCATTCGATCCTTGTTTAATGATATGTCATATTATAAGGTTTGTCACCTTAATTTAGATGCCAATAAAACATACGTTTCAAACTCTAATATGCCATACCATATTCGAACTTGGATTTGTTTATTTATACGAGGACCTTAGGTTTTAATATAATATGTGAAAATAAATATCATTAATTTATCCATATGACCATATAGGATTAATGTATCCTATATATGACCATACCATATGTTTATAACGCCTCCCATCTTAATATATGTAATTTAATATTCGAATAACATATGGAATTTAATATTCGAATAATGAGGTTTGTGATGATAATTATGTGGAAGGTTTTAAAATTTAATTAAAATTTACATGATAAATGAAATATAATATAAATATATATATAATACGCAACTGACTTTCAACCGTGGGTTAAAAACGTTGCCATTTATAATCTTTGGGAGGTCGACGGTTCAAACCTCCGCCCGACTCCTCCACCCACACTACAGCGTTTACAATATGCACAAGAAAATGCGCATATTTTATGTATATATATATATATATATATATATATATATATATATATACATATATTTAATTTGAAACTTTACATATTTTATAATTTTACACATTTACTATGCCAAAGTCTGATATTTCCATAAATCTAAAGCCCGAAATTTTATATACGATGGTGTTTTTAAACTATGGGTTAAGTCGGATATTTCCATAAATCTAAAGTCCGAAATTTTATATATGATGGCATTTTTAAACTATGGGTTAAAGTCGGATATTTCCATAAATCTAAAGTCCGAAATTTTATATATGATGGCGTTTTTAAACTATGGGTTAAATTACAGTGGAGCTCATATATTTAAATGATGGCACAGTTTATTATTGGGGTGCATTTAAATTCGGATATTTTATATCTATATTCCCGCGACAAGATATACCAATATATATATATGCAGTGACAAATCTGTGGCGTAAACCTTAGACAATGCAACAACAGGGGTCCTATACCATATTCCATATTCGTTAGCGTGGCTTTTCCTTAAATACACACGAATCTTGAGCTGTTGACAGCAAATCATATGTAACCCAGGTGGCAATCGAACGTCCACGTTGTTTCCTTGAATTTTTGAAGTTAAGAATCATTAACACTTATCTTATAGATATTTCCGTTCTCAGAAAACAATCACAGATGGCGAATTATAGTGAAATTTATATTTGAAACTATACAGTGTTTTCATTTAAATCAATCATGTTGTGGGCACCAGTTTATGTCTAAATAAGAGTTCATGTTATAAGTTTATTTCTGAGAATGCGAAATCAAGAGTTAGTAAAGATGCAAGAGGATTCCTTTGTACGCCAAGAACAAGCCAGACGTGCTACAGAAGAGCAAATACAAGCTCAGCGTCATCAAACAGAGAAACAACGTGCAGAAATTGAGCGGGAAACAATCAGGGCAAAGGCTATGGCTGAAGCAGAAGGAAGAGCTCATGAAGCAAAACTAGCTGAAAATGTAAACAAAAAGATGCTAGTAGAAAAGTAAATACTAAACGAGAAAAATGGGTTGCAGCAATTAACACAACTTTTGACCACCTAGGAGGTATTGTAATTTCAATTACTATGTAGTTTGTGAACATGCAATTTGTCATTCATCGAATGGTTTTGTTTGCTTCAAGCGTAAAATAGTCTTACAAGTTTTTGTATACTTTGATAGTAAAGGATTTTCACTTTGTTCATCAGTTCGAAGCAATCTTTGTCTACACAGGCGCAAAGCCACTTTCATTTAACTAAATAGGACTGACATTTATACTTTGATATTCTGGATTTTTCCTAGTTGTGAAGGAGAAATCTGTCTCAAATGGGAACAACTCCGGTGTCTACCATTTCAGTGTTGATAATGTTGCAGAACGTGGACTCTATTGTCCATATTTTAATGTAAAAGCACATCCTTTTAATCCCTGAAAGGTAGCTCGGTAACTGGGAACAACATGCTTAATGCACTAACAATAGCCAGCTTTAGCAGCGAGAAAGCACTAATGTACGAAGAGAGGAATAACAAAGCAAATATGAATTGATTAGACACCTCAACAGATTGGTTGAATCTTGAAGTTGGCGGCAACATTGGGAGCCAAATCAATATTCCAGAAGGTCTGTTTTGATTTGTTGACATCTATAATGAAGTTGTCATCATTTGATAAATTATTAGTGTAGCTAGGGTTCGACATGATTTAATGTATGGTTGACTTTCTTGAATGTAACGCTGCTATGGGCATTGATTAATATGTTGGAATATTATTGTGTGAATTTGACAGTATTAACATTTTGGCATTGTGATTCATAAAGAGTCTCTGAGGCGGCACCTTTACATCACATAGAAAGCAATATACAGAGCAGTGTTATCTAGAAGAGGGTTACACACCAAATCCAAATTATTATTACTGTAATGTTAAAGGCAGTAACCTTGTAGGCATGCCGAGAACTTCTGAATAATTGATGTTTAATTCGTTAAACCAATCTTTTGCATAGGTGTGGACATTGAAGTTTAAGCAAAGGATTTAAAACTAGTTTGAAGATCAACCTCTACAGGATTAACCAAGATCTCTTCAGGCAAAGTAATCAAACACTTATTCTGGGATTGAATGCGGTTGTTTGAGGCTTATAACACAGTTGCTGAAGTAAATTGTAAATACTCAGGGATAGCTTTGGTATTTATGTTATTAGTCACAGGCATTTAAACTTAAAATTTGTCTATATTCCATAACTAAGACTGAAGACTCAAGCAAGTTTAACCTCAATCTAACAGGTCCGAAGTTTGAAAAAGTGCTCCGATACAATGTGTAAAGACTCAATCAATCAATTCATACATGCACTTATCTTATAGTCAGATTTAAACATAATTTCAAATGAAAGGAGTTTTAACAATAAATTGAACTTTAAGCTTACATAAGTAACCATTTTATACAAAGAGGAATACCTGAAAACCTGAAACAAAACCTGAAGCGAACTGAAGATTTCTTGAGCTGTGGTTCTCCCGTGAACGCAGCAAACAGATTACAGAAACACTCAGTTCCTCCCAGCCAATTTAGGAAACAATCCTAAACCCAGAGGATGCCTCCTCTGCCCCCGTGCCCAGAATTCCAAGAACCCAGAGACTCCCTTTCAGAACAGTTCCTCTCCCTCCATGTTGTCACTTGATAATCATGCAGAATTTCTCAAAACAGAAGGCCCCTTTCTCCTTCGTATCACCCTCCTTATATAACTTTCTCCATCGCCTCCCCATCGTGAAGATATCATTTTTTTTAATTATGCGGATATCTTAGGTATTTATGGTGAAATTTTTCCCATTTATGAAGACGTGATAGGTACTTATGGAGATCTTTTACTCGGTTAGGTAGATATAATAGGTATTTGTGGGAATATCTTACCTTAATTAATTATTTTAATATTAATTGTATTATTTTTGTTTTCAGCTTTAATTAAGTTAGCTTTATGATTAATTAAATTACTTTATTATTTTATTTGGCCACTCACCTATAATGTGTACTTGATTTTATATATATATATATATATATATATATATATATATATATATATATATATATATTTGTGAATGATGTTTTTATCGTATCTCGGCGAGATAAAATGTAAGGTGATTTTCAATTCGTTACTCTAACTTAGGTAATCTTAATATTAGCAGGTGTGTATATTAATGCGATGTGCGTGATATATGCATGTGTAGCTATCAAATGCCTATATCATCTATGATGAAAAAATCAAAATGCACTCATATACATCAAGGTGTATGCGCGCACACACAGATTTACATTCTGATTACTCTATTAAATGGAGTTTTTGAGATCCAACTTATTCCTAATTTAGAGAGAGTGGTTGAGAGAATTTCTCAACCATCACAAACCAATTTCTCAAATATGGAATGTAAGCATTAACTCCAACATCCCCCCTTAATGATTACATTACATGAATTTATTGAATTCACTCATAAATAACAAAATAATCAAGCTTATTAGTAGATGCTCCATCAAGTTGCCTCATAACCCTCGGAAAGGTGTAGTTGGCAAGTTGGATTCCCGAGTTCGCTTCCTCAACTCCCGAATCAAGGACCTCCCGAAGTCAATTATTGGACAACATCCCAATCTGTCGCATAACCTCATTAGGAGACCACTTCCACGTCTACCACTAATGAGGGATCCTTCCCTAGATCCGCAACTGCCATGCTATCTAGACAACCATCCATATTGAGCCTTACTGCCACTTCATCTCTTCAAACACAATTGATTGCAATCACTGAACTCCTAGTCATTCTATGGACGAGCTCCCATCCACCAACATACATGGGTGCTAACTGCTGTACTCGCCAGTTATCTAGGAAAGCCATCTAGATACATAATGTATCTAGAATCAGTTTTACAAAAAAATTACCTTTAACTAATTATTTATCTCACTTAATCTGCAAACAAATTATAATACTAC
This sequence comes from Pinus albicaulis, assembly GCA_034641835.2. NCBI lineage: Eukaryota > Viridiplantae > Streptophyta > Pinopsida > Pinales > Pinaceae > Pinus > Pinus albicaulis. Next base: position 1,499,959,312 of record CM076581.1, read on the forward strand.
TAAACCACAAATATATTTCAATACGCCAAATTCAACGATAAAACTCAGCCACCCACAAAGAGCTTTATTCTTGTCACAAGTGTTTGTGCCACATTCTAGTGTTAAACCAACGCTCGGCTCTCTCCACTGACTCTGGGCTTGCACGAAGATCAACGGATCTCACGTCCGCAAATTCCAACCGAGATGAGTTTTCCATCTTGATCCATGGTCAACTGTTTCGCAACCAACTCCATTTCATTGCTCCTCTGCTTTGCTCACAACGTCAACAAATACATATTAAATATTCAGTAGTTTGCAAGAGCATCACGACATAAACGGATCTATATGTCCAGATTCCTTCAGTTGTTTAGGGAATCTCCAACGCATCTTTCTGCAGGGGTGCCACCAATTAAAGAGACTGCTTGATTCCTTCTGTAATTTAAAGGAGGTCCAACACATCAATCTACCAGATTGCCATGGTTTGAGGGGTCTGCCAGAATCCTTCGGTGATTTAAGCAAGCTCAAATACATCGATTTTTCAAGGTGCCATAATTTGAAGAGCCTGCCTGACTCATTTGGTAATTTGATCAATCTCCAACGCATCAATCTCTCAAATTGCCACGATTTAGAGACGCTACCAGATTATTTTGGTAGTTTAAAGAACCTCGAAATTTGAATTAAACAATCTCACCTCGAAATACAGATGACGGTGCTCATTCCATGCTCATCTCCTCACGCTGTCGCGCACACCGTGGAAAGCAGGTCTGTGTATCCAGCTCGCGCCTGCACCTCTCATTACCATTGCACTCCCATCACAAATATTAGTGTTCACACATCTCCACAGGTCGGCCAACTCCTCGGCCCCGGTTAGCTCGCACTCCAGTGCTGAATAAATTTAAAAACACAGAGCTAAAAAAATTCTGCAATCACTCGCCACATTTCATAGGTTTAAAACCCTTTGAATCTGGCTCTGATACCAAGATGAAAAAATCAGAATGCACTCGTATACATTAAAGTGTATGTGCACACACACAAATTTACATTCTGATTACTCTATTAAATAGAGTTTTTGAGATCCAACTTATTCTTAATTTAGAGAGAGTGGTTGAGAGAATTTCTCAACCATCACAAACCAATTTCTCAAATATGGAATGTAAGGATTAACTCCAACAATATACACGCTGATATTATTTTTCTAATAACTTGGGAATGGGTCGTTACAGAAATCATTTTGGGAAATTCCATCTAAAGATGGCTTAATTAAAATAATTAATCATTTTTTTCATTTATTCTTAAGTCTAAACTTAGGAAATGTGATTAATTAAAGTGCATTAATTAAGTCGGATGTGAATCTTCTAGATAAAGACGTGGATCGATTCACAATTAATCTTAGCCTTTGATTATGTTTTAATCTTGGCCATTGATATGTGTAAATTTTTGTAGATGTTCTATGCTTCATGCATCTTTACTTTTATCCCAATATCAAACAGGAATCACATAAACAAGAAAGTAAAACGCTGATAGAACATACCAATAGATCGACAGAAGACAAGCCAAAAATACACTTAACTTGATCAACAAAATATATGTGTTGTGGTGCATTGCGGCGGTCAACAAGATGCTTCAACCAGCAAAGTCTCTATACGGTCAGCCAACCAGAATATGTCACACAACCCTCTCGGACAGCTCTATACCAGTCAACCCAAAGTCAACATTGTCCCAGTTAACGGTCAACGCAGAAACAGCAGTAGCAAAAGTCAACACAGTCAGGTCAAATTCAACGTCCAACCTCAATTTTTGTGCCAATAAATGCGGACTATAGAAATCAAAATTTTGGGAGAGTTTCAGGCAGTTTGACCATGCATTGACCAAAGTCAACGCTGGTAAAATCTGCGCTAAAAACCCTAGGTCAAAACAGAAAAATTCCTTTGTTGCGTTTTCCTGCGTGTGAGAGAAGAAGAGCCTCCAAGGTGATCGAACCAATCAGATGAGGAGAGAGAATGTGTGATGAGTGATCGGATGAAAATGACCTCCAACGTTGACCTATATATATCCATCAGTGAGGGTGTGTGACACATCTATTGAGGCTTCAAGCCTACATTTCAATTATGGCCGAAATTGCACATAAGTGGAATAAATTCAAAATAAATGTTCTGCTCATCGAATCAAGATGATCTTTAGATCGATCTGTACCTCTCCGAAAGAGGAATCCAGTAAAAATATCGGCATCTTCATCTGAGCATCACAACATGGAGTTTGGACCTAGCTGTCCAAAATTAACTCTCCCTCTCAACTAGGGAGAACTCCATCCACTTGTGCCATCCAAACATCGTGCGTCATCCCGTTGTAACTTTCTTTGTTGGCTTCTTTATTTTTGAACAAAAGGTGAGTCACAAAGACATCACTCTCGGCTGACAAATTCAACTCGGAGGTTCGAAACCTCAATAGGACTCAAAGGAGTCACATACCAACCCGAAGTCAGTGGGAGGTCTGAAACCTCACTAGACTTGATCCCAAATCAAGTGGTTGGACACGTGCCATCCTAGACATAGAGAGTACGACAGTCTCCGATGCGTACATTAGACTATGCTACTGGTCTCTAGCTTTTCCCACCTCAATGGCCAAATGAGAGGTACTTCCCATGAGTCGGGGACTCAATGGGTAGAATGCATATGGGGCACAGATCATGAGTGGTGAACCAACTCAATATCATAATGGTGGGGCAGAAGCACACCAACAAGGTTCGGCAAGCCTAGCCCAGTGGTTGCTTATAGCTCCAAGAAGCTATCCCCAAAGCCCCCTGGAGCTCTCAGAGCCCATCGTCCAACAGGACCCTCAGCATAGGGTCGTTCCATGATACCAAGATTTTCATGGAACGTTAGGAACTTGACCTTCCCCAAGGGCTTTGGGAGAATATCTGCGACCTGCTCATCAGTTCCTATATGATTGAGCCTTACGGCGCTTTGCTGTACCATATCCTGGATAAAGTGGTACCTGATATCAATATGCTTGGATCGATCATGGAACACGGGATTCTCGGACAACTGAATCCCACTTTGGTTATCACAAAGGATAATTTTGGTATCTAGCACATGCCCGAACAACTCACTGAAGAGCTTTCGCAACCAAACTGCTTCACAACAGGGCATACTCACTGCAATGTATTTGGCCTCAGCGGTGCTCAAAGCCACCGACTTCTGCTTCCTGCTCATCCATGATATCGAAGCAGACCCAAGTGTGAAGCAGCGTCCAGATGTGCTCTTGCGATCCACCACACTGCCAGCCCAATCAGCATCAGTATATCCATGGAGTGTCACACTCCTGGCAGTCTATCTCAACCCATGGTTTATCGTGCCCTGATGATATCTCAACAGATTCTTGGCACCAACCCAGTGAATGTGATGAGGATCAACCATGTGTTGACTCAAAGTCTTCACTGCAAAACATGCGTCCGGACAGGTGTTCACTAAGAACATCAGGGCCCCTACGAGTTGACAATACTCAGTAGGATTTGCTAGCACGGGCCCAGTAGCGCTGCCAATCAACTTCTTAAAGTTGAGTTCCATCGGTGTCGACAAGGACTTACAGTTCACCATTCCAAATCTTTCCATCAACTTCACAATATATTTTCCTTGAGAAAGGAAAATCTCGCCAGGTTTCTGCCAGACCTCTAGCCCTAGGAAGTAATGCATCAGTCCTAGGTCCTTCATTTCGAACTCAGAAGCGAGCTCCCTCTTGCACTGATGAATGAGAGGGTCAACACCTGTCAGGAAGAGGTTGTCCACATACAACACCAGAATGAGAGGCTTTTCTCTATCAACTTTGAAGTAAAGGTTTTGATCAGCATTACTACGAGTGAAGCCTAGCTTCATCAAGTAGCTATATATCCTTTCGTACCAAGCCCTGGGTGCTTTCTTCAACCCATAGAGGATTTCTTCAACCTGCAAACATGGGTGTCTCGATCCTAGACTTCGAACCCCAGAGGTTTCTCCAAATACACCTCTTCCTTTATTGCACCATGCAGAATTGCGGTCTTCACATCCATTTGATGAAGATTCCATCCTTGCGTAGCAGCAAGGGCTATGATAGATCGGGTGGTGGTATATCGAGCCACAGGTGCAAATATATCATCATAGTCTATGCCTTTCTTTTGAGAGAAGCCATGGGCAACGAATCTTGCCTTGAAATTTTCAGCACTACCATCAAATTTATGCTTGATCTTATAGAGCCATTTCGAGGTGACAACTGCTTTGTCCTGCGGTCTTGGAACCACATCCCAAACATCATTCTTCATGATGGACTCATATTCTTCGTGCATAGTATCCTTCTAGACTTGATGATTGTACTCATGGCTGCGAGATACCCTTCGTATCTATTCGGCTTCTTACTTTCACGGAATGCCCCCCTTGGGGCCATATGATTCTCGGCATCCTCGAGAGTGTCCCTGAGCCATGAGGGTCTTTTCTTCATTGAAGGAGGTGGATCAATAGGGTCCATCGGTCCTTCAACATCGAGCATCGTCTCATCCTTCGGTTCTTCCTGATTTCCAGCCCTTACTTCATGATCTTCCTCAGAGTTTGGAAGATTGATCACTTTCTTAAGGGAAGCATCTTTGTCGAAGGTAACATTGTGGTATATATCCACTTCTCTTTGACCAGGCACATAGACTCTATAAGCCTTCGATGTTTCACTGTAGCCCACAAACATTCCCTTCTTCCCAGAAGCATCTAGCTTGCTCCTCTTCTCTTTTGGCACATGAAAATAAACGAGACAACCAAAAACTCTAAAATGAGAGACGTCAAGTTTCTTAGCAAAGAAAAACTCTTCGGGAGTTTTGGAGTCCAGAGTGGAATGCGGGCATTGGTTTTGTATGTACACAGCAGTGTTCACAGCTTCTCCCCACAGAAACTTCAGAAGACCTTGGTCACATAGCATGGCACGGGCAGCTTCCACAATGGTCCTATTCTTTCTTTCAGCAACACCATTTTGCTCAGGAGTATACACGGTTGTGGTCTCCCTCTTGATGCCAGCTTCTCTTCAAAAGTTATTGAGCTCGTTCGTCTCATATTCAGTGCCATTATCAGTCCTCAAAATCTTGATCTTCTTCCCTGTTGAATTTTCCACGAAGGCTTTGAAAGTACGAAACCACATGAAAGCCTCATCTATATCCAGGTTTTGAGAGAGAAGTCATCTATGAACGTCATATAATAAAACATCCTCCCAAGGATGTCACGGGCAGCATACCAGACAAATCAGAATGTATCAATTACAAGACATCAGATGTCTTTGTGACACTTTAGGGGAAAGGTCCCCTTGTATGCTTTCCTTCGGTACAACCCTGACATACATCTTCATGATCATCTTTGAACTCGGGCATCCCCGTCACCACCTTCCTTGCTTTGGGAAGGGCTTTGTAATGAAGGTGTCCAAACCTCCGATGCCATAGTTCAGTTTGTCAGATGGTATCACATGTCATCACTCCCAATGGACTTCCTTCAACATGGTAGAGTGAATCAACTCTAAACCCAATCGTGATAGCTTCCTTGAAGCTCTTCTTCTAGATGCGCACCTTCCCATCAACGAATGCCACATTGAAACCTTTGTCTTCCATGGCCGAAATAGACACAAGATTCTTCTTCAAATCAAGTACATATAGTACATCTTGCAAACGGAGGACTTGACCTTGAGATAAGTGGAGGGTCACAATCCCTGTCCCTTTCACGGGATATGTGGCATTATCTCCAAGGATAATTTTCAGATTAACATCCTTCTCAACCAAATCAGAAAGTGCTTCCTTAAACCCAGTGAGATGCCTTGAGGCACCACTATCAATCAACCAGACATCCATTGTGTCGGGTGGAGATGCAACAGAGAGGGCAGATACAAGAATGAATTCATTTCTTTTATCATTAACAACATTAGATTCCTCATGTTGAGATTTTATGTATTTGGGATAGCATCAGTTGTGCTCTAGCTCCCAAATTTTGTGCTAGGACTAGAGTACACTTGATCTACAAGACCCAGAAATGGATTTGAGAAATTTCAGTTGGTGTTCAAGTTATTCAAATAATTAATTAGTTTTAATGGATTTCCTAAGTCTAACTTAAGAAAATAAAATAATTAAAGTGAATTTATTAACACTTGTGTTGAAATTGTCTTAAGTCACATGGATAAAGCAGTCTTTTAATCTCAGTCGTTGATGGATGATTTAATCTTGACCATTGAAGAGTTCAACGAAAAAGTATAAGAGAAAGGCTTGAGGGTCAGTTGAAGACACACAATTTCTGTAGAACTAAGGAATAGATCTGGAATTCTAGGGCGGGCTTGCTAAGAATTTCCAATGGAATTTCTTGCAGTGAGGGGTAGTATTGGCCAAGGGAATGTTCTGATTCCGGACCCAAGAGACAGCAAAAGGCAAGAGGAGCAGCTCAAGGACAGCGCAGAGAGGCTTCAGAGCCATGCAGAGTAGCAGGGACAGCGCAGAGGCAGCTAGGGCCACGCTGGGCTGACGCTAGCCAAGTAGAGGCAGTGCAGGGGCAGCGTTGACCCTCCTAGGGTGATGCAAGATGTCCTAGAGCCACGCAGAGGCTAACGTAGTCCCTCCAAGGCAACGTTGGGGCTTCAGAAGTAGCGTTGAGGGTTTCTAGGGTCAGATCTGGCCTGAGTCTTGTAAATCCTGTTTGAGGGTGTGGATCAATCAGATATTTGGCACTAGATCTTCAGGTTAGCTGTAGATTTGATATCTTTTATTCTTTGTTGGGTTTTCCAAAGTTGGAATCCAGATTTGTTGTACCCAGAATTACTTAATAATAAACCCTCATATCTGCTGAACCGGTTTTCTCGCTTTGGGTTTTTTCGGGGACTTATTTCCAAAAATCCATGTGTCACTTTGTTGCATGAGTGAATTATTTAGTAAATGATCTGTATGTGTAGGTTGTAGTTGTGTTTATTTTCGGTATTTTCTTAATCTAATTTCTGAAAATAACTTGTATTAATTAAATCAAGTAGGAGGAAATAAACCAATACGCTGCAGTAGAATTTTCACACCTCATACCTGGAATTTCTCGACCTTTTGAAAGGTTGCCTATTTCCATTGTGACCAAAGGGAGCCTTCCTCTTTCCTTTTAACCTGCTGATCCTTTGATTTCCATTCCTCCGATTGTTGTTGTTGTCATCATCCCCAAGAGAATCCTTCTTGAAAGGGCATTCTCTAGCATAGTGGTCGGTCTTGTGACATGTGTAACATTTTCCTTTCTTTCCCTGGGCCCCTGCTCTTCCTTGGCTCCTCGGACCACCATTATTCTTCTTCTTAGCATGAGCAGTGAAGGCAAATTTTCCTTCATTTTCATATTCCTTCATTCTTGTTTCCTCTTGTATGCATCTCGATAATACTTCGTCAAAATCAGGTATCACATTGTTATTGAGAATGGTAGCATTGAATACATGCCATTCGGAGGAGAGACCTCCAAGTGCGGTGAGAACCATTTCTTGATCGGCTATTGTCTCCCCAATGGCCAGAAGATTATTTATGATTTCGATCAACTTCAACAAATAAGATTGAACGGATTCATCCCTGCCTTTCTTCAGATTCTTCAGTTGGTTCTTAAACAAAAGGACTTGATTTGCGTTGTTGGTCTTGAACATGTTGACCAACTTATCATACATCTCCTTGGATGTGCCCAGCTCAGAGATGTAGGATACCAAACTCTTATGAATTGAATCCTGGATCATCATCTTTGCTTTGATTTCCCCCTTCTTATATTTTGACTTGGTGGCAGCAGGTGCAAATGATGGAGGCTCTTGGATTTTACTCTGCACATAGTCCATGACATCTTGGTCTTCCAACATAAGATCCAAAGTCATCTTCCAGGCATGGAAGTCTTCCTTCCCAATCAACTTGTCATCAGCTTTGAAGCCATTATAGTTTGAGGTACCCATGCTCTTCTTCAATGATTGTTACAAACTTGGGCTTTGTCTTCACCTCAACTCTGATACCATGTAAATCTTCGTAGATGTTCTATGCTTGATGCAACTTTACTTTTATCCCAATATCAAACAACAATCACATAAACAAGAAAGTAAAATGCTGATAGAACATACCAATAGATGGACAGAAGACAAGCCAAAAATACACTTAACTTGATCAACAAAATATATGTTTTGTGGTGTGTTACAGCGGTCAACAGGATGCTTCAACCAGCAAAGTCTCTATACGGTCAGCCAACCAGAATATGTCACACAACCCTCTCGGACAGCTCTATACCAGTGAACAAAAGTCAACGTTGTCCCAGTCAACAGTCAACGGTCAACGCAAAAACAGCAGCAGCAAAATTCAACGCAGTCAAGTCAAAGTCAACGTCCAGCGTCGATTTTTGTGCCAATAAATGCAGACTGCAAAAATCAGAATTTTGGGAGAGTTTGAGGTCAGTTTGACCATGCGTTGACCAAAGTCAGCGCTGGTCAAATTTGCGCTGAAAACCCTAGGTCAAAACAGAAAAATTCCTTTGCTACGTTTTCCCACGTGTGGGAGAAGAAGAGCCTCCTAGGTGATTGAACCAATCAGATGAGGAGAAAGAATGTGTGATGAGTGATCAGATGAAAATGACCTCCAACGTTGACCTATATATATCCATCAATGAGGTTGTGTGACACAGTTGTTGGGGCTTCATGCCTACATTTCAATTCTGGCCGACCTTGCACATAAGTGGAATAAATTCAAAATAAATGTTCTGCTCATCGGATCAAGATGATCTTTAAATCGATCTTGAACCTCTCCAAAAGAGGAATCCAATGAAAATATTGGCATCTTCATCTGAGCATCACAACATGGAGTTTGGACCTATTGTCCAAAATTAACAATATGTCAACGAAAGATTATAAGAGGGAGTTCGATGGGCACTTGGAAAACACATCGAGTGAGAGATCTAGAGATCGAAATCTCAAGAGAGTAGCAGTAGTTGCCTGAGAGAGATCGAGATATTTCTTGCAGAGAGGGGCAAGGATAGTTGTCTAGAGGAAGATTTTCTAGATTCGGAGAGTGCAAGGCAGAGAAAGCATCGAGAAGTCCAGAGAGGCTACATAATGCCATGCAGAGGCAGTGTAGAGCTTCAAAGGGAGTCTGCAATCTTGTTGGGGAACGGTCGAGATCTAGTGACAGAAGTCGAGGTGTGAGTCTGGAAGGCCAGAGGGTCGAGTTTCCAATTAGTAAGAGATGAAGAGGAGGTGTGACACAATCTTAACAGCAGTGATGCAGTGACTGCGTGGGCAGACGCAGAGACATCGGAAAGACTGCGCAAGGAGTTCATCTCCAGTCATATCAGTGTCGAATTTCCAATGACTGTGAAATTTTCTCACTAACTCTTTGTTAGAATTTTTCTATGTATCGAATTGCCAATTTGGGCATCTAGTGACTTGTATTCAAAAAACTATTGCATAATATTAAAACCCGAAACTCCTCTCACCAAACCCACAAAAACCCAGAAAGGGTTTGGGCTAAAACCACGAATCCCTGGTGACCCCCAACAAGTGTGAATTACCCAATTTGGCCAGAAAACGCTCCACATAATGGCATTGCTATATGATGCCCAAAATATGACACTGAAATCCTCCCAAAGTCTTGCAAAGATCTCCTCTGGAAAATGTTTGATTTCTCCAACCCAAATTTTCCCGAAAAGAAGCCACTTCTTGCTCCTACACAGACTTGAGCCAGTGAGCTCTGCATACTGTCAAAATGAGGGGAAATTTGTCCCAAATTCTGACCTCAATCGCTGCCCTGAAAAATACTCCAAATCTCAGGCCGCAACTATGAAGAATGTCTCAACAAAAACCTAGAGTCTCCAACCAACTGCAGCTGCTCCAAATGATGTGCCACGAAATCTTTCCGTGCCCAAGAAATGCACATAGCTGGGAAAACTCCTGCAATGAAGCTCAAGGAAAGCCCTGAATTGGACTCCCAAATTACCTCACTAGGGACACACTCGAAGTTCTCCAAAATGAGGGTGGAATTCCGCTTGGAATTCTTGGTCCTAAACCGCACTTTTCTTCTTGTGCTAAACAGCCCCAAGAGAAGATGAAAGGTGAAATGTAATACTCAAAAGATGATTAGCAAATGAGTCCATCCTCCTTTTATAATTTCTCCCCATGCTTCTAGATTCCTTTATTAATTATTATTTTATTGGTGGGGGTCATTTTCCACTAAGTGACTTTTTCCTCCATTTTAATAAAATAATAATTTGCTGCCAATCTCCAGTAAAATAATACTTGCCACCTTTCTCCGAAATAATATTTGCCGCTTTACTTAATATCACCAAAACTAGCCAAATTTCTTATGCTCACAAAATTGGGGATATTACAAAATTGGCATATGGTTTGAACTTTGCATGCATTGGGGGACGTATTTCAGCTCCAGGGGTGGCCTTCTTTATATCTGCTCATGGGTGTGAAGATACACTGAGTATTAGTGCGTGGAGTAGCCATTTCACAAGGAAAGGAGAGCTGTCTAGACTGCTGAACGTGTTCAGACTTAAGTGGGTGATGCTGGACTGATATCACAGTGGGAAAAAGGGCTGCGCAGGTTCTCTCATGTTGCTCATTATTGCATTCTCTCTTATATTATGTAACTTTTGGGTTTTAAATCAATGAAGCCATAGTTTTGCATGGCTGCCCATACTGTTCTAATGACAAATATTCCTTACTGGGTTGATATTAATACCATATGGTTATTTTGGGATGTGTTTGCAAGCTTATGTTTTGGATTAATTCATTTATCTAAGCTATAAAACAACCGAGTAACACCTACAGCAGTCCCATGCTAACAGTTTGACAAAATCTCACTAAAACCAAACTAGGAAAAACTCAGAAAATTTATGTGCGCTTTAAGGAACTTGCAATGAGGAATATTATAGTAACGTGCCAATAATGTTGTACTGTTATTTTTTGATTATCCAGGCATATCCTGGGAAATTGTCAGGCTTCAAGTACCCAACTACTACAGCACAAGCAAATCTATGCAAAGTAACCACAAAATGGATTGGCTTCCGGCGTATTTGGCGGGGCAGCAACCGAGTTTTTGATTCTGTGGATCTCTTTCTTCCTGAGTACTCGTATGAATCACAGGTTAGTTGCAGATGCTTCTAATTCAGGTCCTGAAATTCCAACATGAAATTCCATTATGGTTTAAAACTACTTTGCAGATGATGTTGATATGATAAGTATTGTCTTGTGTAGAATATAACTCAGATATTGTCATTGATACTGACAGGCAGTTTGGATTCGAGTACCCCCTCAAATCAGAATAGAAATTGCACAGCAAAATCTTTCTTTTCGTGCTGGTCTGCATGCTGCTTCCCATGCATTGCTCAACATAATGCCATTGTAAGAAAAAATTCTTTCCCAAGTGTTCATATTTCATCCATTGTCAGTTTTTCTGAGATATCTCCATGTCTTGAATATCAAACATGAAAATATGCTTAAAACTTGAGCAAATTGGCTTCTGAAGACACTCTGGTTCGTAAAATGGACTCTTATTTGTGAATGCACAGGTATATCATGTGCAATCCTTCAGATTTGGGTTCAGAATGTGCTAATCCTCATGATACCCGTTATTTTCCTGAGAGACTTCTGTTATTTGATCGGCATCCTGGAGGCATTGGAATTGCAGCACAGGTGCACAGCCCTCCAGGACATGTTCATTTGGACTTTTTTGCCATTTTTTTCTGAAATCTGTATGAACAATGTTTATGTTACAAAAAAATAGTATCAATGTGGGATCTCTGCTACTGATTAACTATGATTGTCAAACCTGGGTGGAGTGCTATTTGATGTTGTGCTTTATTGACAAATAAAAAAGATATCAGAAGGAAAATTCCCAAAGAGGACCATATTCTTTGTTACATTGAGTCTTGATGATGGGGGGACAGTGGGATGGATTTTGGTGACAGCAGTAAAGACCTCACCAAATTTATAGGGAGATGACACAACACAAACAAAATAAGAACTTTCATGTATAAAACTTAAAAGTTACAATCTAATTACTACAAACCAGTGTTGATAATATCGGTATCGGAAAAATAGCGGCAAGGGTCCAGAAAACATCTTATTGGCAATCTCGGCGAAAATATCGGCAAGCATAAAAAATCTTTTTTTTTTTCAGATTGCCAATATTTTCAAAATATGGCGATATTTAGCCGATATTTTGAAAATATCGCAATATTTTGAAAATATTGCTGATATATCAGCGATATTATCAACAGTGCTACAAACACACACATTGTGACATTATTTGCTAGTTAGGAAATTCTTGAAATGGATGAATCATTTATAATATTCTCACTGGAAAAAACATATGTTGATATATTGATAATTTGATACATTATCATGGTCTCATCACAATGATATAATTGGGGAAAACAATGATGGCATGAAACAGACTTGTGGTCTTGAGCCTCAACATCAAGGAGACTAAGAAACCGGATTCGTAGTGTGGGGCTCATGTGTCCCGAATCCGTCGTGTCGGACACGACACATACGGATTCATACCCTTTTGGCCAGATTTGATCGTGTCCGTACAAACACGTCGAATCTCGATTGTATCCTGTATTGACACGATCGAATCCTGTACAACCAAACACGTGTAGCGCTAAAAAGCGAGTTTGAGGTTATAAAAGCCAATTTTCTCTCATTCTTTCTCACTGAAGTTTGTTTGTGAAGTGAACAAGGAGCAAGGGTTAGCAAGGAGAAAGAGAGTGTTTTCAAAAAGATTTGAGCATCCGGTAAGTGCACTGTCTCTCTATGTTTTTGCATTTAGTTTGCTGTTAGTGTTTGCATGTGCATATGTTTTATATATTTGGTCATTTTTGTTTTTTTTTATAGTATTCATGGCTCAATCAAGGGTAGCAAGGCAGGGGCAAAGAAATGGGAAGAATGTCCCCATGGAGATGCCCATCCTATCCCTATTTCATCAGGGTCTGCAAGTATTCCATCTATTGGAAGTGGGGCTGCAACAGCAGCTTCAAATTTTCAGGGAAAACAAACTCATGACCTTAAATACCCATTGTGGAAATATGTGACAAGAGAGGCAGGGGCAGGCAGCAAGGCAAAGGGAGGAGGCAATGTTTCATGGAAATACAATTTTTGCAATTCCCATTTCACTAGCACATATTACCATGTGAAAGCTCATTTGTTGGCTTTGCCAAGTTGTGGCATTTCAGCTTGTAGAGTAATTGAATCGCCACAGAGGAAGGAATTGGAGAAAGAGGCATTTTTTGGTGCGGCAACTGTGGCATCAAAATCAAAACAAAACAAGAATGATGACCTCCTTCCATTCTTAAGGAAAAGCAACAAGAAGTTCCTTTTTGAGATTTTTAGTAGGGGACAATCAACAAAAAGAAAGACAACTGCACTTGGTCCAATGGACAAGATTTTCCAAAAAGAGAAGAGGGAAGAGCTTGATCTCACCATTGCATTTTTTTCTATCAGAACTTCATATCTTTTAATGTTGCATGGTCACCTCTATTTATTGAGATGTGTCGAGCTCTTAGTCATGGGGCTCTATCAGTGTATGTGCCTCCTGGGTCAGAGAATCTCAGAATCATATTGTTGACAAAGGCAAAGAAATATTGGAAATATTGTCATTAATGGCAAAGGCAACAAAGAAGCAGAGGCAACAGAGGCAGCAAAGGTAGGTAAGAAGCAAGGCAGACAAGGAGCAAAGGTAGCAAATGAAGGCTCGAGACGGTGTAATGGTTATATGAATAAACCAGAAGAACGAGCTCAGGAGAGATTTGCGTTGAAGAACTTTGAACAAGCTCGAGAGGAGTAGCGTGGAGGAATCGGTGTTACAGAGAGGCAACAGTATAAAGAACAGAAATTGAATAAAGACAGAACACTTAGAAGAATTCTCAAGGAGGAATCGATGGCGAGGATCGGATCGCAGAATCAAGGGTTAAGAATTGACAGCAGAGATCAAAGCAGGCAGAAGAGGCGAAGAAGAGCAGCGTGAAGGCGAGCAGACGGTCGTTATTAGATCGCAGATCCGAAGGTGAGAGATGAACGGATGCGATGACTTCGCAAGTCAAACAATATAAGATACGATGCGATGGAGGGAGAATGTGAGGACCATTGGATTGTGTAGCAGATCAATGGCAGACTATGGATAGCAAAATTGCACATTGGCAACTTTAAGGTTTAACTTCAAAACATCGCAAGGTATTTTTTTTGGTTGCAATGCGGTAAGGATCAAACGACGCGATGCGATGAAGACAGTCCATGTGTCAGCACTACGGACGGTGAGGACCATTGGATCGTGTAGCAAATCAACGGCGGACAATGGATCGCAAAATCACACATCAGCAACTTTAAGGTTTAACTTTAAGACATCGCACGATATGTTGTTTTGGTTGCGATGCGGTAAGGATCGAACGACATGATGCGATGAAGGGATTCCACGTGTCAGCATTGCGCAATAGTGCACTTCGCATGGTTTATGGTTTATCGTTATCGGTATAGTGGGAAAGTTGCGGGCAAGTATTTGCGATGAGTTGTGATTGGTTCAAGGTATAGTGGGACCCTCTAGTGGGAAGTTCTGCATGTCTGCACATGATTTGGGTTTATGTGCAGTCTAGTTTAAAGTGTATGTGTTGTTTGATCACTAATGTATGTAGGTTGTAACTAACTCTGGATTTGTAATCCGCTGTGTGTAAAGGGAGTTATGTGGACCATGACCCACGGTTCCGCAGGGTTTGTGTAAAGAAGTCAGCCAAGATGAAAAGTGACAGGAAGATGCAGTTGTGTGTTAAACGAAAATACTGAACATAGAAAAGAAAGTCTTGGGTAAGTAAAAGGATCTGACCCCGTGCAAAACAGTGCAACAGCATGGGTCGAGTCGGGAAAAATGGCAGTTATACAACACAGTTGAAATATAACTGCAGAAACAGAAAAGACAGAAGGACAAACGCATAGCAAAGCTAAGAAACTGAAAGGGCTGAGTAAAATAATTGATTGTAACTGTAAATGTATTATTTATTTTATATTGTTTGTGATGCAAAGGCAAGTCTCCGTAGGCAAAGCAAAACTCCAATTTAATACTGAAATGAGTATATAGTGAGGAAATGAATGGGTGGAAAGCAAGAGTCATGCCTGTTCACTTCGTATTCCCATATAGAATGAAAATAGCCGTGAAGTGATCTCTATAAATGATTTTATTGTAATGTGCATAGAGAGGTTAGAGGGTGGAAGAATAAGACAGAGAAGATAGAGAAGCTGTGAAGATCCAGAGCTGATATAAAGCAGATTTGAAGGCTGGAAGGACAGCAGTGAAGAAAGAGAAAAACAGTGCTAATATCCAGGTAAATCAGCATATGATTTTATTGTAGTGTGAGGAAGTTGGTGCTTCCATATCAAGTTGTAGCTTGATAGATGTCCAGTTGTAGCTGGTTGAGGTAGGAGCCTCCTGTGGGTTGTAGCCTACAGAAAATAGATGGGACTTGGAGCTTCCTTGCAAGTTGTAGCTTGCAGAATTTGAGGTAGTGGCCTCCTGTAGGTTGGAGCCTACAAAAAATCAGTGGTGAGAAGGAGTTGGAGCTTGCCTTTGCATCACAACAATAATAAGATGCGGTTTTCTCCCTTATGGGTTTCCACTTATATCTGTTGTCTATATGCATGATGATTATGTGTTGATGTTCTGTATTTAATCTGCTTAATACTTGCTACTCACATATTAAGATTGCTATTTCATTATACATTAAGTTGATTGAAATGAAGGTGTAAATAAGTTTAAAAGTCCATGACTGTATTAAACTGATTCACACCCCCCCTCTCAGTTTAACCAAGGGTTCAATAATTGGTATTAGAGCAAGGTTACTTCTTTATCAGCTTAACAATTGGAAGGAGATCCTAGGTCCCCAAAATGGCTAGCCTAGAAGGATGATCAACAAGTAAAGCCCCATTGTTTACTGACACAGACTATGCCTTCTGAAAAATAAGAATGAGGACATACATAATGTCTCTAGGAATAGAAATTTGGGTTGTTGTGGAAGAAGGATATGCTGCAAAGGATACTGACACAGAGAAAGAAGCCAAGGAAAACTTCATAGCTAATGCAAAAGCCATGAATGCACTCTTGAGCAGTCTTCTTGAAACAGAATTTATCAAAGTAATGCACAGTGAGACTGCCAAATATATTTGGGATACTTGAGAAAATATCCATGAGGGAGATAAAAAGGTGAAGATGGCCAAACTACAAGCCTATAGAGTTCAGTTTGAAAATGTAAAAATGAATGAAGATGAAGATGTAGCCAGTTTCTTCTAAAAGGTTGCAGAAGTTGTGAATAACATGAAAGCTCTAGGATAAACCATTAAGGAATGTGTAATTGTACAAAACTTATTGAGATCTTTACGATACAGGTTTAACCCTAAGGTTTCTGCCATAGAAGAAACAACAAACTGGGAAACACTGACAATGAACCAATTTCTTGGAAACTTGACGGCCTATGAGATGAGACTTCCAAAGGGGAAGTCAAATGTGAGGGAGGCAGCCTTTAAGGCAGATAAGTGCAAAGAAGAAAAGGAAGATACATGCTCCTGCTTTGATGACGAAGAGGCCAAATTTGTCAGAAGATTGGATAGAGGCACATGCAAGTATAAAGGTAAACTTCCATTTAAATGCTTTAACTGTGGAAGAGTGGGGCACTATGCATCAAAATGTCCTCATGAGAAAATAGAATGTCAGTCAAAAGGGAAAGGGAAAACCAATTTCAACAATAGGCCGAAAGGGAACAGGTTTAATAGAAGATCATTCTATGTTCAACAAGACAGCAGTGCATCTGAGAGCTCAGATGAATCCCCCAATGAAGAAGGAACATCAGAATTTATTTTGATGGCCAAGGAAGAGCTTGAGGAAGATCTCCTGGAATTTGAAGACGAAGGTGAGGTAGATCTTGAGGGGGAGCTAATTAGTGCCTTGGAGGAAATAAGCAGACTTAAACTCAAGTGCAGAAAACAGAAAGACATTCTCCTGAAATATGTAAAGGAAGAACCAAATTCGGAAAACCTCATTTAGTTGAAAGTAGAACTTGAAGAAGCTAAGAAGGTGGAAGGCATTGTGCTAAAGAAAATTAAAGATAAAAATCAGGAGCAAGAGAAATTGGAAGAAGAAGTAGTATGCCTGAGAAAGAAATTAGAAAAGGCCCAAAGGGAATTATCTATGAACACTCCATGAATGAAAAGCTCTGAACAGTTGGACAAATACTAAATGCTCAAAGATCTCCTCATATAAAGGCCGGGATAGGCTATGAAGGAGAAACCAGCAACTCCAAGGCAGAAGATAACAAGAATATCATTTTTGTAAAAGCTGCAAAGGATAATGAAGCAGCAAAAAGGGATTCCTCAAAATTAGAAACCAGCAAGACCATGATATGTAATGAAACAAACAGAAACAAGCAGCAACCTCAAATGACAAAGAAAGAAATGAAGAAACAGTCAACTGCAAAAGGCGCATATGCTCCTAAGGATGAATTGAACAAATTTGGAAGATGTCAAAGGAGATTCCTTCCTCCTGTGAAAAGTATCACTTGCTTCGCCTGCCACGAACCTGGACATATTGCGGCATACTATAAGATAAAGCAAATCCAGTCCAACCAGCAAAAGATGCAACAAATGAAAGGATTGCCTCAAACAACTCTCTCTGCCAGAGACAGATACTACTTCCATGGGTATTGTTTTTATTGTAACGGGTTCGGTCATAAATCTATGGAGTGCAGAGCGTATATACAGAGACTGGTGTATGGAAACTCAAGGGGAGTTAAGAACAATGGTGGATTCACTCGTATACATAATCCATTCAGAAATACAATCAAATGTTTTTCCTGCCATAAAATTGGGCACAAGTCTCACGAATGTCCTCTCAAAGACTGTGGTCCATCTCCTCAGGAAATTTACCAAACAAACAATTGCATGCAATGGAAAAAGAAGCTAAATAAGTGTGATCTGATTCTAATAGCTTAAGATCAGAAAAGCCAATGGTATGTGGACAGTGGGTGCTCAAAACATATGACTGGA
Organism: Pinus albicaulis; assembly: GCA_034641835.2. Classification (NCBI taxonomy): domain Eukaryota; kingdom Viridiplantae; phylum Streptophyta; class Pinopsida; order Pinales; family Pinaceae; genus Pinus; species Pinus albicaulis. The sequence continues at coordinate 1,499,977,345 of CM076581.1, forward strand.
GACCGAAGCAAGTTTATAACTTTTGATGAAAATAAATCTGGAAATGTAACATTCGACAATGATAGAGCAAGGAAAATCAAGGGAAAAGGCTCAGTCAGCTTGAATAATGGAAGTGGAGAGGCTCAGGATGTACTATTTGTGGATGGTTTGAAAGCCAATCTGCTAAGTGTCAGTGAAATGTGTAATAAAGGTTGTGAGGTCCTTTTCAGAGCCCAAGATTGTGAAGTATGGTCTACCACCACAAGAAAGATCCTGATCAAAGGTGTTCGAATAGAGAGTAATGTCTATATAGTAGAAGAAGAGAATGAAGCATGCCACATCAGCAAACTTGACGAATCTTGGTTATGACAGAAGATTGGGACATCTAAACTTTGACCACATCATCAAACTGAGCATGAAGAAAGCTGTCAAAGATTTGCCTGCAATAAAGAAGCCTCCAAATACCATATATAAGTCCTGCCAACTGGGCAAACAAACTCGCACATCATTCAAAGCTAAAGACCAACTATCTACAAGTAAGCCTCTTCGCTTGTACACATGGACCTGTGCGGACCTTCAAAAACTAATGCACCAGGTGGAGCATCGTATTTCATGTTGATAATAGATGATTTTTCCAGATTGACGTGGGTGGCATTTCTCAAATATAAATCTGAAGCGTTTGAGAAATTCAAGATATTCAAGGCACTGGCAGAAAATCAAACTGGATGTAAGCTAAAATGCATCAGATCAGACAAAGGAGGTAAATTCACAATCGATGATTTTGCAGACCTGTGCAATGAATGTGGGATAAAGCAACAGTTTACAATTGCAAGTACACCTCAACAGAATGGAGTGGCAAAGAGGCAAAACAGGTCAGTACAAAAAATTGCCAGAGCCATGATGCAAGAAAGTAACATTCCCCAAACCTACTTTGCACAAGCAGTACACACAGTTGTTCATATTCTTAACAAAGTTCATCTTAGACCAAATTGTGACAAGACTCCATATGAATTGTGGCATGGGAAACTGGCATCAATCAAGCACTTTAGAGTCTTTGGCAGTGAATGTTTCATAAATAATAATGATGAAAAATTGGGGAAGTATGATGCAAGAGTTGATGAAGGAATATTTTTGGGATATGCATCCAAGAGTAAGGGATACAGGTGCTGCAACAAAAGACTGCATAAAATTGTGGAAAGCATTGATGTGAGATTTGATGAAGATCTACCAAACAGAACCAGAAGCACAAACTGCACCAATCCTCCAGATGATCATGAAGATGAGAATCAAGAAAATGAACAGACTAAGACAACAGAAGATACTGAATTAAACTCAAAAGGACCATGGAGACACACTCAGAAGAACCATCCAGAAGATCAAACCATTGGAGACAAGAGTGCAAGAGTCCAAACTAGAAGACAGCTAGCTGAACAGACCGAGGAAGTGTACCTAGCCATGTTGTCACAAATAGAACCAAAGAATTTCGATGAAGCCAACATAGACAAAAATTGTGTAAATGCTATGAATGAAGAACTAGACCAAATTGAGAAGAACAAGACTTGGAAGTTAATGCCAAGACCCACTGGGAAAAATGCCATTGGCATAAAGTGGATATTCAAGAATAAGATGAATGAGCAAGGTCAAGTAATCAGAAATAAAGTCAGACTTGTATGCAAGGGATACTCTCAAATCAAAGGACTTGATTATGATGAAGCTTTTGCCCCTGTAGCTAGAATGGAAGCAATCAGACTGTTTTTGGCTTTTGTATGCTATCATGATTTCAAGGTATATCAAATGGATGTGAAGTATGCATTTTTGAATGGAGATCTAGAGGAAGAAGTCTACATGGAACAACCTGAAGGATTTTCTTGAACAGATAAACACAACTATGTGTGCAGATTGAAGAAAGCCTTATATGGTCTCAAACAAGCTCCACGTGCATGGTATTCTAGGCTGGACAAATACTTACAAAAACAAGGTTTCAAGAAAGGAGTAGACAACAATCTGTACATAAAGGCTGATGAAAATTAACTCTTAATTGTAGTAGTATATCTAGATGACATCATGTTTGGTAGCAACAAAGATGAGTTAGCAAAAGGATTTGCAGAAGAGATGAAGTCAGAATTTGAGATGTCTATGATTGGAGAGCTTACTTTCTACTTAGGACTTCAAATTCTACAAAAGAACACAGGAATATTCATTTCACAAGAAAAATACTTAAGAGACATGTTGAAAAGGTTCCAAATGGAAGAATGCAAACCTATGTCAACTCCCATGATCACTGGATGCAAGCTATGTGTTGATGATGGATTCGCAAATGTAGATCAAAGACTTTACAGACCTATGATAGGAAGTTTGCTATACCTAACTGCCTCTAGACCAGACATTATGTTGGCAGTAGGACTTGTGGCAAGATATCAAGCAACACCAAAACAAAATCACCTGCTAGCAATCAAGAGGATATTTAGATACCTGCACAGAACTGCACATTATGGCCTATGGTATCCAAAAGGCAAAGACTTCACATTGACTGCATATATAGATGCAGATAAGGCCAGTTGTGTGGATGACATGAAAAGCACAAGTGGAGGTGCATTTTATTTGGGAGAAGGTCTAGTGGCATGGTTAAGCAAGAAGCAAACATCTGTCTCTCTATCTACAAAAGAAGGGGAATACATAGCAGCAGCAGCTTGTTGCACTCAAGTAATATGAATGAAACAAACTCTCCTAGACATGAAGGTAAGCATCATTGAACCTATTTCTATCAAATGTGACAATACAAGTGCAATAAGTATATCAAAGAATCTAGTTCTTCATTCGAAAACCAAGCACATCCCAATAAGGTACCACTTCCTCAAAGAACAAGTAGCAGAGAAAATAGTAAAGATGGAGTATGTACCAACAAAGGAACAAACATCAGACATATTCACAAAACCTCTTGCTAGAGAACCATTCGAATATCTAAGAGACAAACTAAGGGTAGTGTCTACAGTTGATACTCTCTGATATGATTAGAAAACAAAACAAAACAAAAATGATGATGGAAATTCACCAGCAAAGGCTGCAATATAAAGAACGGAAACAGTGCAGTAGACAAGTGATAGTCGGTATCAGACAAGAAAGCATCATTCCAGGGGGAAAGCAGCCCATAAAAGTTGTCACCGAAGAGCTAGAGCTATGAAGCTGGTATAGATCTATAGAGTATGGTGTGGTGCAGGTCCTCAAGATCGGAGTATTATGACAAAAGTACATCAAAAATCTAGCACATATCACCTCTATCAAGCAGTAAGGGATACAAGTACAGAACATTTTGTGGTACCATGCCCTCCATTCATGCAATCTCAATAATTTTCTAAGTGTTCTTCCAACAACTATTATACACCAGCCTGGAGCAGCAAAGTATAAAGTCAGAAGAAGAGGGCCTATAAAGTGGGAAAAAAAAATGCAAGGATAGAAACTACACTGGGAAATGTGCAACCCTTTGCCATTGATGTCAAAGGGGGAGGAAAGGCAAGTAAAAGAAGAAAGGCTCTTCTGAAAAGCAAGCAGAAAAAGAAAGACACCTCTGAGAACGAAAGGGGGAGGAAGTCTTGGAGGAAGTATTGGAGTGTTGGAGGAATTATTGCTATCAATGCCAAAGGGAGAGATTGTTGGAAATATTGTCATTGATGGCAAAGGAGCACAAAGGAGCAACACCTGAACTATCAAAAAGGCAAAGGCAGCAAAGAAGCAAAGGCAGTTAAGAAGCAAGGTAGACAAGGAGCAAAGGCAGCAAATGAAAGCTCGAGACGGTGTAATGGTTATATGAATAAACCGGAAGAACAAGCTCAAGAGAGATTCGCGTTGAAGAAATCTGAACAAGCTCAGGAGTAGCGGCGTGGAGGAACCGATGTTATAGAGAGGCGACAGTATAAAGAACAGAAATCGAATAAAGACAGAACACACAGAAAAATTCTTAAGGAGGAATCGACAGCGAGGATCAGATCACAGAATCGAGGGTTAAGAATTGACGGTAGAGATCAAAGCAAGCAAAAGAGGCGAAGAAGAGCCCCTTGAAGGCGAGCATACGGTCGTGATTAGATCGCAGATCCGAAGGTGAGAGATGAACGGAGGCGATGACTTCGCAAGTCAAACAATATAAGGTACGATGAGATGGAGGCAGAATGTGAGGACCATTGGATCGTGTAGCAGATCAACGGCGGATGATGGATCGCAAAATCGCAGATCGGCAACTTTAAGGTTTAACTTCAAGACATCGCAAGGTATGTTGTTTTGGTTGCGATGCGGTAAGGATCGAATGACGCGATGCGATGAAGGGAGTCCATGTGCCAGCACTGCGGATAGTGAGGACCATTGGATCGTGTAGCAGATCAACGACAGACAGTGGATCGAAAAAACGCACATCGATAACTTTAAGGTTTAACTTTAAGACATCGCAAGGTATGTTGTTTTGTTTGCGATGCGTTAAGGATCGAACAACGCGATGCGATGAAGGGAGTCCACGTGTCAGCGCTGCGCAATAGCGCACTTCGCATGCTTTATGGTTTACTGTTATCGGTAGAGTGGGAAACTTGCAGGCAAGTATTTGTGATGAGTTGTGATTGGTTCAAGGTATAGTGGGACCCTCTAGTGGGAAGTTCCACATGTTTGCACGTGATTTGGGTTTATGTGCAGTCTGGTTTAAAGTGTATACATTGTTTGATCGCTAATGTATGTAGGTTGTAACTGACTACGGATTTGTAATCCGCTATGTGTATAAGGGGAGTTATGTGGACCATGACCCACGATTCCCTGGGGTTTGTGTAAAGAAGCCGGCCAAGATGAAAAGTGACATGAAGATGCAGCGATGTGTTAAACGCAAAAACTGAACACATCAAAGAAAGGCTTGGGTAAGTAAAAGGATTCGACCCCGTGCAGAACAGTGCAACAACATGGGTCAAGTCGAGCAAAAAGGGCAGCATAGTTGAAATATAACTGCAGAAACAGAAAAGAAAAAAGGACAGCAAGCAAAATAGGACAATCGCACAGCAAAGCTAAGAAACTGAAAGGGCAGAGTAAAAAAATTGATCGTAACTGTAAATGTATTATTTATTTAATATTTTTGTGATGCAAAGGCAAGTCTCTGTAGGCAAAGCAAACCTCCAATTTAATACTGAAATGAGTATATAGTGAGGAAATGAATGGGTGGAAGGCAAGAGTCACGCCTGTTCACTTTGTATTCCCATATAAAATGCAAACAACCATGAAGTGATCTCTATAAATGATGTTATTGTAATGTGCATAGAGAGGTTAGAGAGTGGAAGAATAAGACAGAGCAGATAGAGAAGCCATGAAGATCCAGAGCTGATATAAAGCAGATTTGAAGGCTAGAAGGATACCAGTGAAGAAGGAGAAAAACAGAGTTGATATCCAGATAAATCAGCGTATGATTTTATTGTAGTGTGAGGATGTTGGTGCTTCCATTTCAAGTTGTAGCTTGATAGATGTCCAATTGTAGCTGGTTGAGGTAGGAGCCTCCTGTGGGTTGTAGCGTATAGAAAATAGATGGGAGTTGGAGTTTCCTTACAAGTTGTAGCTGCAGAATTTGAGGTAGTGGCCTCCTGTAGGTGGGAGCCTACAGAAAATCAGTGGTGAGAGGGAGTTGGAGCTTGCCTTTGCATCACAACAATAATCAGATATGGTTTTCTCCCTTGTGGGTTTCCACTTATATCTCTTGTCTATATGCATGATGATTATGTGTTGATGTTCTGTATTTAATCTACTTAATACTTGTTGCTCACATATTAAGATTGTTGTTTCATTATACATTAAGTTGATCATGAAATGAAGGTGTAAATAAGTTTAAAAGTCCATGAATGTATTAAATTGATTCACCCCCAAAACCATACAAATGCCCTCACTATCTACAAGGATACACCAATCTATCATTGTTGAAGATTGTGGATACACGTTTTGCCTCTTCATTCATCATGTTGAAGAGGTTGAGGGAGGTCAAGACCGGTCTTGGGGCCATGGTTATTTCAGATTTTTGGTCTTTTTCGAGAAAGACAGATCAAGTAGCCTCAAAGAAAGTGAAGGACACAATGTTCGATGATATCTGGTGGGAGAAGGTAGATCTAGTTATTCAGATCATGGAGCCTATCATTTCCTTGCTTCGATTTGCAGATACAAACCAACCCATCGTAGGAGAGGTTTGTGAGGGATGGGATTCCTTGATTGAGTCTCTGAGGACCATTGTTTTACAGAGTCAGTGCCCCAGAGTATGAGACATCACCAGAGGCCTTCTTCACCAGCATACCGGATATTCTTGTCAGCAGATGGGACAAGAATTGCACATCTTTACATTGTTTGGCTCACTCCTTGATCCCAAAATACTACAGCCATGAGTGGTTGAATAGTGGACCTTCCCGCAGATTCCCTCCTCACATGGATGGCAAAATCTCACAGGGGAGGAAATATGCATTCAGGAGGATTTTTCAGGAGAGGGCATCCCTTGATGAGGTGAAGGATGCCTTTGCAGAGTTTTCCATTGGCACTGGGCGATTTGCAGGCTATGATGTGATTCAAGATAAGGGGGCTAAGAAGCCCTGTTCTTGTTGGGCAACTCATGGGGCAACAAGCCCTCCTCTATAGCAGTTAGCCATGAGGCTCCTCTCTCAGGTGACTTCATCCTCTTGTTGCGAGAGAAATTGGAGCACATATGGGAATTTGTATAATATTCCCTTTCTTGGTGTCACCTACGATAGGGTTAGGTTGGACTTCCAGAGTTAGGAGCAGACAGGTCACAGGTACAAATTGGTGCTATCAGCGGGCTCAGAGGCTTTTTGGAGGAGTTTTGAGGAGTTTCCATGGTTTCCGGTGGCATTCGCTTGATATGTTCCATCATTCGAGCAATTTGGCTTTCATTCCAGTGCATTTCGACAACTTTCGGAAATTTGAGTTATTTGTGAGCTTAACTCAGCTGATTATGCTCAAGGTGGCATTCCAAGAGGAATACGTGATGAAAGACCTTAGTGTAATAGCTCATTGGAACTGGGACGAGGATACCTACACGATGGGACGATTGAGCATGAGTTTCAGTGACCAGAGGAGACATGGTAGCCAATTTACTCTTTTCTGCATTAAAAAGGAATATTTTAATAAGAGGGAAAAGTGCACCATGAATAAAATAATAATAAAATAATGCTCTAGAAGGCTCCAAGAGATCTATAAAAGAAAGGGAGGAAGCTATTGAGGGATATCTTTGGATCATATCATTTTCTTGTATGAGAGGTTTGAGACGTGGTTCTCTACTTCAGTCGTAGCCCCAGGACGGAAACCCTTGGGTGATTTGTGAGTGTTGGACGGAAACCCAACTCTCTTTGAGGAGACTTCATTCAAAAGTTTCGTCGAGCTTCAAAGATATTGGAGTGAGGTTCATTCAGATCTTCAGCAGGTGCTTCAGTGGATTCAGTGGTAGCTGTTGCCGGAGGGAGAGTGCAGCATTTCAGTTTTGGAGGCCATCGTAGTGTAGCAATGCAGCAGATCATATTGTTGGCCAGTTCTCCATCTCAGCTCTTTTTGGGTCAGATCTATATGTAACCCTAGTTATTATTTATAATAAAAGCTGAGATTCTTCCTGTTCTATGTGGTATTGGATTGCAGTGTTTTATGTGTTTTTATTTTACATGGCAGTCCTCTGTTAGATTCATGTCGATTTTACGGCATAATTTCGGGTTTAAGTAAATTCCTACAAATTTAGTAAAATATCCCATTTGGGGATATTACAGTGGTATCAGAGCTAGTGATCTTACCAGCCTGAGGGTTTTGCAGATAAATTTATGGGTTAATCTTGAAGCGAAAATGAAGGGTTTCAGTTGTGGCTATCATTGTTCTGAGATTATTCCTCTATTTACTGGAGCCGCTGGAGCTGCAACTCCCTATATATTTTGCCAAAGTTCATTATTTCAATGGGGCCATCATATTATTATTTCCGAGTCCAAACACCAAACTTGGCATTATTATAAAAAAAGGGATCGATTCTCATGACCACAGCCGGAAGTCCAACCAAGTCCGAAGTTTAATCTCAAACCAAAATTTAGACTTTCCGTCAAAGATTTCTGAGCGTGTGAAATTTCATTTTGTATGAATTTTCTCTGCCACGACATTTTTTTTCCAAGTAATGTGCACATTTGTTGGCCATGAGATAAACAACGTGAGGAAAACAGCGGGCCCGTGAATGAACAGGGTAAGGAGTAGCCAACGTGTTGTGTGGTGGAGGTGCGTCGAGTAAGTACAGAAACTCGGAGGTGCATTTCCACGTAGACCCTCAGTGAAGGGGGTCAGCCACGCTATCACAGAAGCCGAGGAATTGCCTCATCGAAGACAATTTTTTTTTTATTATTATTTCTAGAAATCTGCGAGCAGACGTTTAACTGGGCTAAAGTTTTCCTGAGAGGAAGAATGGAATCGAGCTACCTCCTCTGATAGCTGAGCGAGTATAAGCTGTTGGGTTGAGTTCTGCCAACCAAAAATCGAGTGTGGGTCCAAATATAGTCGTATCTCCCTCATTAGTTCAAGTTGTGGGCTATTCTCAACTGTCGGGCGTGTATTTCCTTCCAAAAAGCCGCACCCTGCCCTCAAGAAGCTCATGTGACTTAGACATGGGCCAGTGAGGAAGCTTACTTAGACATGGCAGACGAGTTTTACATCTGGTATGGCCTATAGAAATCTTCTGAGTGTATAAGCAGTCTGGAGGATCGAATTTCAGTTGTGGAGGACATATTTCTTGTTCACTGTAGTTGTTGTTCATTACCTCAATTTTTGAACATGGGTAAAGGCATATTATGGGGACTCTTTTATCAGTTCTAAGGTTATGCTAAGAGAAAGCACCTTCCAGCATTCTTAATCATTGGAAAATCAGCCAAAGAGGTTTCACGCTCTCCCATACACCTGTATCTTCACTCACAGCAGTCGAATCTACTTCTGGAATTGATTCGAGACCTCTAGACCAAAACTGGAGTGGAGACAAGCATATCTGGGCAGCGTTATATCAGGTTCACTGTTCCTTGGAAGTGTGTGCTATTGCTTCTCGGTTGTGACTGGTGTATGGACCCCCAAGTTCGCTCATTGCGTTGTACATCTATACCTGAAATTTACTTCTGCTATATACAATTGTGAAGTGCTGAATATTGAAGGAAATATGTTCTGTGGACTGATATTTGAATAGGAGGTATTTTTATGATATGTTCATCTTTATAAATTGCGGGTTGTTATGTACTGTGGGTGGAACACCAACATCAGGGCGCTATTAAACTGCAGTAAACCACTGTTTGAAAACTCAAAATTACACAGTATACCTACAGCTAGGTGTATGGGGCATGTTTGACCAATGTTTAACGGGAAAAGTCTGAAATTTTATAGTGCCAAGGGTTGTCGTTATTCCAACTTCTAGAGCGGACTTATTGAAGGTAGAAATTTCTAGAGGAAGTAGAGTCTGGGCATAAGGGGACAGCTATTATTCTCATCAATAGACGCTTGACAGCAAACATCTTCTTCAAACCCAGGTTCTATTTTTCTCTGTTCATCCCTCTTGTTATTTATTAATCTGAGTTAAATCATTGTCAATTGCACAACGCAGTGATATCTATAAGTCTTTTGGGTAGTCGAAGTTGTAATAATATTGTATGAACTATTCTCGAAGCAAAAATTATGGATAGTCACCTACATCACTATAAAAACTCAGAAAAACAGTGATCATATCCTTGGTTGAACCATGGAGGGATTCCTAAACAGCTTGAGAAGAATAAAAGTTGGTTCCTTGAACCACCATGCATCAGAAGACCAGAAAACAAAACAAAACAATGGACCCTTCTCCAAGAAGGTACATAATTTGCTCCAACAAAGACATCCGAGGAATTTACAAAAGGAGGAAGAAGTGGGAAATTCGCTGTATGCACTTGGGATGGACTTAAAGAGTGGAAGGTTGGAAAATGACTTTCCCATGTTGGAGAAACTGGAATCCCGTCTCCCAGAGGTAGAGCAATCTGATTGGAGTTTAAATTGGGCTTTGGAGCCATATATGCTTGAATTGGTACAAGCTAGATTCTTGGAACATCCAAGTGAGAGAGTCAAGCTTATAGCTGCCGCTTGTTTCAGTGATATTTTGAGGATAACAGCACCCTTCCCTCCCTACAATGATGATATTATGAAAAGAATTTTCAGACCGATAGTAGGAACTTTTCATGATTTGGACAATGTGATACCTGATTTTGACGAAGTATTATCGAGATGCGTACAAGAGGAAACAAGGATGAAGGAATATGAAAATGAAGGTAATGCTGCCTTCACTGCTCGTGCTAAGAAGAACAATGGTGGTCCAAGGAACCAAGGAAGAGCAAGGGCCCAAGGAAAGAAAGGAAAATGATACACATGTCACAAGACCGGCCACTATGCTAGAGAATGCCCTTTCAAGAAGGATTCTCCTGGGGATAATGACAACAACAACAACCGAAGGAATGGTAATCAAAGGAACAACAAGTTCAAAGGGAAGAGGAAGGCTCCCTCTGGTGGAAGTGGGCAACCTTTCAAAAGGTCGAGAAACTCCAAGTATGAGGAATCTAATGTTTTTGGTGATAAAAGAAATGAATTCATTTTTGTATCTGCCCTTTATGTTGCATCTCCACCCGACACTATGGATGTCTGGTTGATAGATAGTGGTGCCTCAAGGCACCTCACTGGGTTTAAGAAAGCACTTTCTGATATGGTTGAAAATGATACTAATTTGGAAATTATCCTTGGAGATAATGCCACATATCCCGTGAAAGTGACAGGGACTGTGACCCTTCACTTATCTCAAGGTCAAGTCCTCCACTTGCAAGAAGTACTATATGTACCTGATTTGTAGAAGAACCTTGTGTCTATTTCGGCCATGGAAGACAAAGGTTTCAATGTGGCATTCGTTGATGGGAAGGTGTGCATCTGGAAGAAGAGTTTCACGGAAGCTATCATGATTGGGTTTAGAGTTGATACACTCTACCAGGTTGGAGAAAGTCCACTGGGAGTGATGACATGTGATACTATTTGATAGACTGAACTATGGCACCGGAGGTTTGGACACCTTCATTACAAAGCCCTTCCCGAAGGAAGGTGGTGACAGTGATGCTCGAGTTCAAAAATGATCATGAAGGTGTATGTCAAGGTTGTGCCGAAGGAAAGCATACAAGGGGACCTTTCCCCTCAAGTGTCACAAAGACATCTGATGTCTTGCAATTGCTACATTCTGATTTGTCTGGTATGCTGCTCGTGACATCCTTGGGAGGATGTTCTTATTATATGACATTCATAGATGACTTCTGTAATATTCCCATTTTTGGCGACACCTACGATAGGGCCAGGTTGGTCTTCCAGAGTTAGGAGCAGACAGGTCACAGGTACAGATTGGTGTCATTAGCAGGCTCAAGGGCTTTTCGGAGGAGTTTTGAGGAGTTTTCATGGTGTCCGGAGGCATTCACTTGATATACTCCATCATCCGAGCAGTTTGGCTTTCGTTCCGAGGCATTCTGATAACTTTCGGAAATTTGAGTTATTTATGGGCTTAACTCAGCGGATTATGCTCAAGGTGGCATCCCGGGAGGAATACAAGATGGAACACCTTAGTGTAATAGCTCAATGGAACCGGGACGAGAATACCTACATGGTGGGACAGTTAGACATCGATTTCAGTGACCGGAGGAGGAATGGTAGCTGATGTACCCTTTTCTACATTAAAAAAAGGGAATATTTTATAATATTTTAATAAAAGGGAAAAGTGCTCCATGAATAAAATAATAATAAAATAATGCTCTAGAAGGCTCCAAGGGATCTATAAAAGAAAGGGAGGAGGCCATTGGGAGATATCTTTGGAGTAGATCATTTTCTTGTGTATGAGAGGTTTGAGAACGTGGATTCTCTACTTTAGCCGTAGCCCCAGGACGGAAACCCTTGGGTGAGTTGTGAGTGTTGGACGAAAACCCAACTCTCTTTGAGGAGACTTCATTCAGAAGTTTCACAGAGCTTCAGTGATATTGGAGTGAGGATCATTCAGATCTTCAACGGGAGCTTCAATGGATTCAGTGGTAGCTGTTGCCGAAGGGAGAGGGCAGCAGTCAGTTTTGGAGGCCATTGCCGTGTAGCAGTGCAGCAGATTTTCTTGAGGCTAGCTGTATTTCATTTATCTCAGCTATCTTTTATTTCAGCTTGTAACCTTAGTGATAATATAATAAAGGTGAGTTATATTCCTGCATTATGGTGTTATGGATTTGCATGTGCTTGTATGTTTAATTTTACATGGCAATCTTCTGTAAGTAAATGTTGATTTTGCGGCATTTTGTGGAGTTTATTTATTTATCTGCATTTTTAGTAAAAATATCCCATCCGGGATATTACAGTGGTATCAGAGCTTTGGTCTTGGCTCAGCCTGCGGGTTTTCAATTTTGATTGAGGTTGTTCGCGGGTTTATTCTGAATGTACCAAAGTTATTGCTGAAGCAAATCTTCATTCCAAAAATTCGTAAAACTGGATTGCCGTCAAAGAATTTTGAGGAGTTGAGGGTCCTTCCCGCTACACTCAGCCGCCATTATCAAACCTCGAGCTGGTAGTTGCATCTAAGGCCGAGTATCATTTGCGTAAAAGCAAAATTTTGGGACCAATTTCCTGTAGAGAGTCGAGTTATGTCCTGCCAAAGCCAAATTCATGAGGGTCGGTGTAAATGATTGGAGCCGCAACAATAATACGATGAATAAAGTGTCGGTGTAATATTCCTAATTAGCACCGCTAATTGGAATATTTGATTTTTGTATAGTTTTGCCGACTATAGTTTATTAATAAATAAAAGTGAGAAAAGGGGTCTAACTCACTTAAATAAAATAAAGTGTTTCCCTAGTAGATGCAACGTTATAACTTAAGGAGGAGCCTTGGGGGTCCACACCACGTATGAGAGGGGGCTCACGTAGCCTCTAGGAGCTTCTGCGCAGTCTTATGAGGAGCACGTGGGAGAGAGAGGGACCACGTTAGGGTTTTTGAGGAGGGCCAGCGTTATAAAAGGTGGGAGAGCCATCTCATTTGGCATTCTTGTGTGATGATATTGGAGCTAGACGTTTTGTCTTCTTGAGCACGCTGGCTGTTTAGCCTGTCTGCAGCACTGTTTAGTGCGTTGAGTGTCTCCGGTCGGAGATCTCGCCCTTAGCCCCGGGGGACTTCGAGTGCCTGCTCGGGCAAGGTTTTTCCTTCAGTCTTTAGCGAGAGATTTGGTTGGTTGTTTGCTGAGGAGCTGGGCTCTATTTGTGACTGCGCAGTCCCTGGGAGAGAAGACGCAGTTCTAGTTGGAGGTGTTCCGTTGTGGGGATTTTCCGCAGGAGTTTCAGTTTGTATTCAGAGGAGAGGATCAGTTTTGCCGGCAGGAGGTTTTTGGAGGAGTTTGTGGCACCGTTTCATCTTTTATCTTTTGGCATCTACGCTGAGCCTTCCTGGACAGCGTAATTCCTTGAGGAGGGTTTCTGTGGTGATTTTCGGAGGTTGACCATTTTCGATATGGTTTCTGGGTTTTGTCCGGGGTGGTGAGTTCAGGTGGTCTGCAGATTTTCAGCTCATTCTGGCAAGGGGATCAGCCCCTAGTTTCAGTCCATTCCAACAGCAGCAGTTTTACGGCAGTTCTCCAGCAGCTGGGACGCAGTTTCTTATAGCAGCCATTTCCTGTCTTTCTGAGAGAGTTCCTCACTTGCCTTGAGCAAGAATAGGTGCTATCATTCTAATCATCTATTGTATTTCATTATATTCTCAGATTAATAAAATGGCTTAGCATTTCCGGCATTTTTATGAGTATTTGCTTTATTTTCTATTTCTGGCATTTTCTATATTGTCGTATGCTTGTATTGCTGTCTATTTCCCTTTCGGGATATTACAGTGGTATCAAAGCATAGATCTGGCTCGGCTTGTGGAGCTAGCAGTCTATGAGGCCGAGGGATAGACCCCACATCTGTTACAGGGGTAAGAGATACAGAGACATTGAGCATAGGTTGGAGAACACCTACGGAGAAGGGGATTGTGTCAGAGTGGTGGACACCGATCAAGAGCAGCCCAAGATATACATAGATCAGGGGCAGCCTGTGACAGATACAGATCAGGAGCAGCCTGTGATAGATACAGAGCAGGAGCAGCCTGTGGTGGACGCAGAGCAGCAGGGTCCTATGGCAGAAGACAAGGATGCGAGGAGATATAGGGAAACGCTCCTCAAAACAGTACAGGATCTGTCGAGACAAATGGAGACGATGGGGCAGAGGATCGCTACGATAGAGGTTAGGCAGCGTGAAACCCCAAGGGGTTTTCAGACTGGTGAGGGATCGGGCACATCCCACCATATGCCGGAGCGTGAGGCTATTCCCCTTATGGCATCTCATGCACCCACGCGATCCACTATGCCTACCTTCCTAGGAGAGGACACAGGGGCAGGAGCACAGCCGGAGCCGAGACCGGGCCACATGGGAGACTACCTTACAGAGTACTGGGCATACGGGCCGGAGTTCAGAGATCTTATCTCATTCAGAGACTTTGTTCAGCTCCAGCGTGACATTAGACCCCGTGATCATCACAGAGGGCACAAGCATCATCATGATGACCACCGTGCAGCTAGCAGATTCCATTTGCCCACATTTGATGGCTCATCAAACAGTTCGGCAAAGTCTTGGGTAGAAAAGTTGGACATTTATTTCCAGCTTAACAGATGTCGCAGTGAGAGGCCATTAAGGTGGCAACATTGCATTTGGATGGTGAGGCCCAGGACTGGTGGTTTCATGGGATGACGACACTCGGGCATTCTGCCGTGACGACATATGCCGAGTTTACCAGGAGTGTGATAGAGCGTTTTGACCAGAGGGATCCGGAACAGCACTTTGTTGAGCTAACGAGGCTCAAGCAGACTGGGAGCCCTGAGACTTACATTTCAGATTTCTTGAGGGTTTCAGTGATGGTGCCAGATCTATCCGCAGCCCGGATGATCTACATGTTTGTGGAGGGATTAGCAGAGCCACTTCGTGGCCTAGTCAGGTCGACTAGACCAGCTACACTCCAGGATGCTATCAGCAGGACTCGAGACTTACAGGATGCCTTACCCCGGACTCAGACACCTTATCCTTAGAGACAGGCTTTCCAGCCTAAGGGGAAGGACGCGAGGATTCCGCCTCCCAAGGGGAATCCCGGACGGGTGCAGGTTGATGATGAGGCCAAAAGGGAGATGAAGAAGAAGCGGTTGTGCTTCACTTGCCAGGAGCCGTGGGCACCAGGACATAGATGTGCTGCTGGGAAAGCACATTTCATCGAGGTCTTCTCCGAGAGCAGGGGGGAAGAGGATGAGGAGGATGATGTGGAGGCAGGAGATTGTCGTGCAGTACAGGATACCTTACCACCTCCACCACCACCAGCAGGTGGTGCGTCGTTTGCACCTACTGGAGGAGCTCTAGCCGCATTGCGAGGAGTTCCCAAGTACTTGACACTGCACGTACGAGGGACAGTGCATGGTCAGCGAGTCTCAGTTTTAGTTGATAGTGGGGCAACCCACAACTTCATCGATGCACAGATGGTTGAGCAGAGAGGTATACAAACTGAGGGCTTTGATGGATTTTCAGTTTTGGTCCCAGGAGATCAGACCATGGTATGTGCTCGATATGTTCCCGAGTTATCAGTGACGATGGGCACCTATACATTGACAGATCACTTTTTTGTGGTCGATATTCCGGACACCAACATGATACTGGGTGTTCAGTGGCTTATCACTCTAGGGAAGGTCACGACGGATTGGAAGACCCTAGAGATGGAGTGGGATGATCCCAAGACAGGGAGGCATGATAAGATCCGAGGATAGCACACATATCCGCCTCAAACTGTTTCGGCTCATCGAATGGAGGCAACCTTCCGTAAGGGAGATATAGAGTGGGCTGTAGAGTTGCGGGCATCAAAGGCAGCGACTACGGGACAGGCAGTGCACCCAGAGGTACAGACCATCCTTAACAGGTATGCCATAGTATTCGGGGATATTCCGCTAGGGCAGCCACCGGATCGGGGGTTTAAGCATACCATTGAGTTGGAGCAGGGTATACAGGCAGTGATCACCACACCTTACTGGCATCCCAAGGCCTACCGGGATGAGATTGAGCGAGCTATTTAGGAGTTGCTGGCCCTTGGGCACATTTGGCCGAGCACGAGTCCTTTCGCTTCTTCCGTGGTGTTGGTGAAGAAGAAGGACGGCACATTGCGGATGTGCATTGACTACAGGGCTTTGAACAAGAAGACCCTGAAGAACAGGTACCCCATTCCCAGGATCGATGAGTTGATGGACGAGTTGAGAGGAGCATGGTTCTTCTCAAAGATTGATTTGAGATCTGGGTACCATCAGATTCGCGTGAGGGAACAGGACATTCCCAAGACCGCCTTCAGGTGTCTATGGGCACTTCGAGTTTCTGGTTATGCCTTTTGGGCTGACCAATGCACCCGCCATCTTTCAGTCGTGCATGAACCACATCTTCCGCAGTCATCTGAGGAAGTTTGTATTGGTCTTCTTCGACGACATACTCATATACAGCAGGACTTGGGAGGAGCACCTCCAACATATTGAGATAGTGTTGCGCATCTTGGAGGAGCAGCAGTTCTATGCCAAGCTCTCCAAATGTGAGTTTGGATTGACGGAGATGTTGTACTTGGGGCATATCATAGGAGTGGACGAAGTGAGAGTCCACGAGGAGAAAATCAGGGCCATCAGAGATTGGCCAAAGCCGAAGAACGTGATTGAACTTTGGGGATTTATTGGCATTTGTACTTACTACAGGAAGTTCGTCAACGGTTTCTCACAGCTCGCTGCACCCCTCACAGATTTGACAAAGAAGGGGGCATTCAATTGGTCAGACACAGCACAGCGGGCCTTTGAAAGGCTCAAGGAGGTGATGAGTAGCTGCCCCGTGCTTGCATTGCTGGATTTCACGCAGCCATTTGTCCTGGAGTGTGATGCGTCAGGAGAGGGGATTGGTGCGGTATTGATGCAGGGTGGTCATCCTATAGCTTTTGAGAGCCGGAAGCTCCTTCCGCATGAGAGGTTGTATTCCATATACGACAAGGAGATGTTGGCCATCATGCATGCATTGGCCAAGTACCGACAGTATTTAGTGGGCAGCAGATTCAGGGTGAGATCCGATCACAACAGCCTCAGGTTCTTTCTGGAGCAGAAGCAGTTGCAAGAGAGGCAGCAGAAGTGGATCAGTAAGATCCAAGCCTACGACTTTGACATTGAGTACGTCAAAGGCAAGAATAACGTGGTAGCTGATGCCCTTTCACGTAGACCGGCCATGTTATCTCTTATGAGCTTGGACGCAGATTGGAGGGCTCGACTGTTGGTGGAGTACTCCAAGGACAGGTTTGCATGTGAGGTGTTGGATGGACAGGTAGCAGATGACAGGTACAGGGTGGTTGATGAGATTATCTGTTACAGGGACAAGATCTTCTTGACTGAGTGATCTCAGCTTAAGAAGAAGATACTCCATGCTTCACATGACTCACCATTGGCCGGCCATCAGGGGTTTACCAAAACCTACAGGGCCATTAGAGAGAGGTTCTCATGGAAGGGCCTCAAGGAGGACGTACTCCAGCATGTCAGGGAGTGCGATGTTTGTCAAAGGAACAAGGGAGAGACGAGCCATCCCGCAGGATTGTTGCAGCCTCTTCCCATTCCAGAGGGGAAATGAGAGAGCATATCGATGGACTTCATCACAGGGTTGCCCATGGTACAGGGCAAGGATTGTATCTTCGTCGTCGTTGATCGACTGACGAAGTATGCTCACTTTTTCGCCATATCCGCACACTACATAGCAGCACAGGTGGCAGAGCTGTTCTTCAGGGAGATTTTCAGGTTGCATGGTCTTCCTAAGACCATTATCAGTGATAGGGACAGCCGCTTCATGGGCGGATTCTGGCAGGAGCTTTTTCGGCTAGTGGGGACAGAGTTGACATCGAGCACTAGTTATCACCCACAGACGGATGGGCAGACAGAGATAGTTAACAAGTGGCTGGAGGGCTACTTGCGTAACTATGTCAGTGGGCAGCAGCGAGCATGGCTGAAGTGGCTGCATTTGGGAGAATATTGCTACAACACGACGCATCACATGTCCATTGGTATGTCACCGTTCTATGCTTTGTATGGGTATCATCCTTTATCTTTTGCGGATGTGATGTTTGGTGTTAGCAGGGCTCCGAGAGCCAAGATTTGGATCCAAGAGAGTCGGGACATCCTCCGAGCTCTCAAGGACAACATGGCCACAGCACAGAATCAGCAGAAGCTGTATGCTGATAGGAGTCGGGTGGAGAGACAGTTTGAGGTAGGAGATTTGGTCTATCTACGATTACAGCCATATCGACAGTCAACATTAAAGCAGAAGGGGGCCAAGAAGCTCAAGCCCCGCTTTTATGGACCATACAGGGTGATGCGCGGGATTGGACAGGTTGCATATGAGTTAGAGCTGCCCCAAGGCAGCAAGATTCATAACATTTTTCACGTATCATGCCTGAAAAAGGCATTGGGCCAGCAGGTGACAATCACGGATGAGCTACCGCCCACGGATGATGAGGGGCATTTGGTGTTGCAGCCAGAGGCTATTATTGATACCAGTGAGAGGCAGCTGCAGAGCAGGACGGTCCGGGAATTCTTGGTGAGATGGAAGAATTTGCCGGATGAGGATGCCACTTGGGAGAATGAGAAGATTTTGCAGCATCCATCACTTCAGTTGCTTGAGGACAAGCAACATTTTGCCAGGGGAGACTGTAATATTCCTAATTAGCACCGCTAATTGGAATATTTGATTTTTGTATAGTTTTGCCTACTATAGTTTATTAATAAATAAAAGTGAGAAAAGGGGTCTAACTCACTTAAATAAAATAAAGTGTTTCCCTAGTAGATGCAACGTTATAACTTAAGGGGGAGCCTTGGGGGTCCACACCACGTATGAGAGGAGGCTCACATAGCCTCTAGGAGCTTCTGCGCAGTCTTATGAGGAGCACGTGGGAGAGAGAGGGACCACATTAGGGTTTTTGAGGAGGGCCAGCATTATAAAAGGTGGGAGAGCCATCTCATTTGGCATTCTTGTGTTGATGATATTGGAGCTAGACGTTTTGTCTTCTTGAGCACGGCTGTTTTGTTTGCTTTATCTGCTGACAGCACATTTAGTGCGTTGAGAGTGTCTCCCATTCGGAGATCTCGCCCTTAACCGGGGGACTTCGAGTGCTGCTCGGCAGGTTTTTCCTTCGGTCTTTAGCGAGAGATTTGGTTGGTTGTTTCTTGAGGAGTGGGCTCTATTTGTGGTAACGCAGTCCACAGGAGGAGAAGGCGAGTTCTAGTTGACATATTTCGGGTTGCGGGGATTTTAGTGCGGGAGTTTAGGTTGGTATTCGAGGAGGAGAGGATCGGTTGCCGGCGGGGAGGTTTGGAGGAGTTTGTGGCACGTTTGACTTTTATCTTTTGGCATCTACGCTGAGCCTTCCTGGACAGCGTAATTCCTTGAGGAGGGTTTCTGTGGTGATTTTCGGAGGCTGACCATTTTCGATATGGTTTCTGGGTTTTGTCTGGGGTGGTGAGTTCAGGTGGTATGCAGATTTTCAGCTCATTCCGGCAAGGGGATCAACCCCTAGTTTCAGTCCATTCCAGCAGCAGCAGTTTTACGGCAGTTCTCCAGCAGCTGGGACGCAGTTTCTTATAGCAGCCATTTCCTGTCTTTCTGAGAGAGTTCCTCACTTGCCTTGAGCAAGAATAGGTGCTATCATTCTGATCATCTATTGTATTTCATTATATTCTCAGATTAATAAAATGGCTTAGCATTTCCAGCATTTTTATGAGTATTTGCTTTATGTTCTATTTCTGGCATTTTCTATATTGTCGTATGCTTGCATTGCTGTCTATTTCCCTTTCGGGATATTACAGTCGGCCAGTTGAGCGCTTAGTTTGTAATATCCCGAAAGGGAAATAGACAGCAATACAAGCATACGACAATATCGGAAATGCCGAAAATAGAACATAAAGCAAATACACATAAAAATGCCGGAAATGCTAAGCCATTTTATTAATCTGAGAATATAATGAGATACAATGGATAATCAGAATAAATGCACCTATCCTTGCTCAAGGAAAGTGAAGAACCCTCTCAGAAAAACAGGAAATGGCTGCTACAAGAAACTGCATCCCAGCTGCTGGAAGAAACTGCCGTAAACTGCTGCTGCTGGAATGGGGTTGATCCCCTTCTTCGAATAAACATCAGAACCACGGGCCTCTGCAAAACCACGAAAATCCTCTCCTTGGTCCTAAAAATCACCCCCAGAAACCCTCCTCCTAGAAAAACGTTGTCCCTCCAGGACCAGCGCAGCCACCAACTGAAATAGACTGAAATGGGGCCACAACTCCTCAGGAAACTCACCAAATGATAAACGCTGAACCTCCAAACCGGAATAGGCCTGAATCTCCTGCAGAAATCTCTACCACTGAACAGCTCCAACTCA
This sequence comes from Pinus albicaulis, assembly GCA_034641835.2. Lineage (NCBI taxonomy): Eukaryota > Viridiplantae > Streptophyta > Pinopsida > Pinales > Pinaceae > Pinus > Pinus albicaulis. Next base: position 1,499,997,865 of record CM076581.1, read on the forward strand.
AACTGCGTCCTCCCTCCAAGGACTGCGCAGTCACCCAATGAAGCTCGGCTCCTCAGCAAAACTCCCAAACAAAACACCTGCAAATCTCCTGCTAAAGACTGAAGAAAAACCTTGCCCGAGCAGGCACTCGAAGTCCCCCGGGGCCAAGGGTGAGATCTCCGACCGGAGACACTCAATCGCACTAAACAGTGCTGCAGACCGACTAAACAGCCAGCGTGCTCAAGTAGACAGAGGTCTAGCTCAATATCATCAACAATATCAATAATGCCAAATGAAATGGCTTTCCCACCTTTCACGCTAGCTCTCCTCAAACCCTAAACGGTCCCCTCTCCCACGTGCTCCTCATGGGCCTGCGCAGAAGCTTCTAGAGGCTACGTGAGCCTCCTCTCATACGTGGTGTGGACCCCCAAGGCTCCCCTTTAAGTTATAACGTTGCTCCTACTAGGGAAGCACTTTATTTTATTTAAGTGAGTTGACCCCTCTTTTCTCACTTTTATTTATTAATTAACTATAGGCGGCAAAACTATACAAAAATCAAATATTCCAATTAGCGGTGCTAATTAGGAATATTACAGTCTCCCCCGACAAAATGTTGCTTATCCTCAAGCAACTGAAGTTATGGATGCTGTAATATCTTCTCATCCTCCCAAGTGGCATCCTCATCCGGCAAAAATTGCTTGTCCTCAAGCATGCCCAGACAAGCCTAAATCTCGCGGATGCTCCTACGGAAATACTACAAAATGTACATATCCTTGAAACTCGCTCTGTACACGATACGAAGGGATATCTGATACCGGGATCAAAGTGACCCTCTCCCAGTACTAGCCAACCCGATAATCTCCAGGATCCCTTACTTCACTTGGCCAATAATCGCACGAGTCCACGGCTCGGAGGCGCGTACCTTGCCTCAGCCCAAACAAATGCTAAGAAGTGAAGACCACCAACCCTCATGTGCTCAAAGACTCTCTAACATGCTTGCTTGGCACATATACCCTCAATACATACCAACTCATCACCTCTCTCCAATCCAAGTTGTGACTCAACCCCATGCTGATCCCGCTCTCCTGAAATCGGGATGGGGTGCTGAAGAAATGATGACCTGTGTCCCCCTGCCAGCTGGAATCTAGAACATGTGCTATGTCCATAGACCCCTGCTCCGCTGTGCTCCCTCCGACGAATACCATAACATCAAGAGGGTACCAACTCATGATCTCCCGCCAGTCCGTCATGGAAGAAGAACCTGATGTAGCGATAACAACTGCATATGGAACATGCCGGGAGTGCTGTCGCCAACTCGTAATCAACTCCCACTGCTCTGCCCTGTCTTCCAGTGAAAGTTGCCTGTAGAAGGAAGCCCCTCTCTCTATAATGGGCCAAAGTGGGCAAGATATGCTGTAAGCTCCATCGATGTACTCCTGGAGAGTGCTACACACTAAAAACACTGCAGCTCTGCTGACTGTGTGTGCACCTATCTGCGTCTCATCCCTGTGTCGACCCACAGATGGATGCTCCACCATACCCAACAACTCCTCCCACTCCTGATCAGGAATGTTATGCTCCCGCTGTCTACTGGTCCCCTGCAGAACAATCCCATCGACCTCCAAAACCTCTAGAGAATATGGATATGCAGCTGCTGTCACTGTACTCGATGTCAGTGCATATGACTATCCCACCTCGATGGCTGACCCCAATGTTCGCCGCATATCCCTCATCGACTCAATGTGGGCACCCATCTGGCTCTCTCTCAAAGGAATATCATGCCTGATGTAAGTAGTGTCATCCTCTGTCGACTGAGGCTCCATCACCCGCTGCTCTAGCTGAATTGTCACAAGTGACTCTTCACCCAGAGTATCTCCCGCAGAGTCCCATGACTGCTCACCCTGGACACTAGAATATAGCTCCCGTCTACTGTCACCATCCATGCATGACTGCTCTCGCTCCCCAGAAGCGTCCTCAACTGATCCTATGGACTCATATGAAAAAGAGTCCTCACCCTGGTATACAGAAGGAATGCCCTCCTGTTCTACCTCCGCCATCTCATCTACATCGAACATGCCACACATCCTCTCGATAAAGTGTCGATACAGTGTCTGGAGCCCAAACACATACTGGGATGTTACCTCTGTTGTACCCAGTATCCTCGGCCCATGCATGTTCTCGACATGCCGTGAGGGAAAAGTGATGCATGTCTCCCTCATGACCTGCTCCCCAAGCGTAGGCTCAGTGATGACTGATGCACCACCACTGCAAAGGATCATCTCATCCCCCAACCTGTGGCTGTCAACTAGCACACCAACCCAGTGCCACTGCTGAGAAGTCTCTCGCCTAGTGTACTGAGTGTCATCCAAATACCTAGGGTGAACCTCGCGTACCCTGCTGCTCACGCCCAAAGTGCCAAAGGTCAAAAACATAATCAGCTGTACCTGTGAGTGATGTCGAAGCGAGTCAGGTGTGTGAGTCCCCACAGATACCGCCAAGTATCGCTCCTTTGTCTCTCCATCGATCCTAGGTGAACTACTACCAAAGGTAAGCCCGATGTCCCTGTCCATGAGTCTCTCTGGAAGAAATGCTCTAAGACCCTGCTGTGCAGTACCGTGTGCCCTCGCATACCATTGATCATCCATATACTCCTCAACATGCCACTGCACACTGAGACATACCTCGGTATGCTGCTGGATACCGTGTGCTACTGCTGTAGCACCCTGTACCGTCTCGTGCCCTGACTGTGTCCAGGCATCGGTCACTCTCCGCATGCTCTCAATGTGATGTAGGATACTCCTACTCCACAATGCAGTCCCACGCACTATGGTACACCACCATGCTACTCCATGTCCACCGGCAATCCACCGCTCAATGCTAGAGACTCCCACACATCCCTGGATGTGATGACCTAGAGCTGTGCCCCTACATGTCGAACTACCACCAATCGGTAACATCGTCTCCATCGTCGTATCACTATACCTGCCGACGAAAGGATCATCACCCCAAATCCTCCTCAAGGGGTCCGAGAAGTGAATCTCCCTGTGTGTCAGTAGTGTTACCACCACTGCTCGGCTCCGCTGCGTCCTCTGTGCCCCACACAAAGGTGAAGAATCCTTGGCCCCATACAAGGTGCCATCTGGTGGCCTGCCAATGCCACCTCCTCCGACAAGCTCTTGCCAAGGTGTGCTGACCACCCCGCGATCCCGTGTATGAATGTCATGCCAAGACAACCTAGGGAGTTTGCCCATAAACTGGTTGGCCACTGGAGCTGACCGAAACTGCACATGCTCTACTACTAGGCCAACTGTACTCTCCAAGGCATAGTCAGCCAACCTGCCTGGGAAACGGTAGGTGATCCCACCTAGATCCCAATGCCAATCTGGGGTTCCTGTATTCCCCATGCATAGAAAATCCTGCTGAGCTACACTCGGATCCATCACTATCTCCATAGCCCGCTCCACCGAGTACCAACTCAAAATCTCTCGCCATCCAACCTCAACATGTGGATGCTGTACCCTGTGCAACTTTGATCGTCTCATACCGCTATCCAAGTCAACATATGAGATCTGACTAGGTGGCTCTGCCTCTCTCTCTCCAACGGGAAGAGATGACCCAACAACACTGCTAGTCCCATCCAGGCATGCCTGAAGGGGAATGATCTGACGCTCCAGCGTGCCCTCTAATTGTACCATCAGGGAATCCAGTCGTTCCCCAATGCGGACCAACTTGGCCGCCGACTTGGCACAAGTCACTCTCATACCCTCCAACTCCTGGTCCTGCAACAAAATGGCCTCCCGTACTGACGTGGCCTTCCCTCTCAAAACTCGAAGGTCCGTCCGAAGCCGATGATACCGCTGTATGCGACCATCATCCAATACCTCTGTACCTGCTAGTGCCTCATCGAAGGTGGATATATCTCCTAATGCCTCACCCATCTGTCGTGTGCTGCTACCACCTGAAGACTCGGACATGACTCCGATCATCACCTCAATGGATGGCTCTACTGAGGTAGGCTCTACCTTCTCCACTACCACATCAACCGTCATGGCCAAGGAGGTCTCCAATGAGGGTGAATCCTGTGCAGTGTTTTAAAAACCGGCCGGTTTGAACCGGTAACCGGCCAAACCGGCCGGTTAGATAGCCCACCGGTCGAAACCGGCCAGGCAACCCGGCTACCTAGGTCATTTCGCCTGTTTTTTGAAAAAACCGGACCTAACCGGCCAGTTAGGAACGGAACCGGCCGGTTTATGCATAAACCGGCCGGTTTCGTTCCTAACCGGCCGGTTAGGTGCTAACTCATCCGCGGACCCACATTTTCGACGACAGTTATGTTTTAGGGCTGATTTGGAGCCAATGGGAGGGTTCATTTAGCTACTCTTTCCCTATGTGGACCCACGCACGGCCAGAAATGAGTTTTAGGGCTGATGTGGAGGTAAGGGAAGCATTGACATTTCATGGTAATGTTAAATTCTTAAAGTAAAAGTGACATTTCCTTTATTTTTCATTTTCATCCTTTTACTTAAATTTTTAACATTACCATGAAATGACTCAAGATGTTTAAGAGTGGTTTCGACCTCATTGGATTTCATATGGAGAAACTAGAATTTTAGGTTTCACTCAAAATTCAGCAGACTTAATGGTTTTCAGGGTTTCATGGTTTGGGAATTTGCAATGTTCCCATTTGATTCTATCATGTATAAGGGTATGATATTGGCATTTGATCAAGAGCATGAAGTCCTTTAAGAACCTTGATGTACCCTTCAATCAAAGGAAAACATTTAAACAACTAGTTAGACATGCTAATCTTTTTCTATCGCATTTTAAGGTTGAGGAAATGAACCCTTCACTCAAACCAAAATCATTGGTTAGGCATGTTAAACTTTTTCAATTTCTATCATGTTATAAGGTTGAGCAATCCAAGTCCGAAGACTTTGAGCTAGATGATGTTTATGTATCTCTTGTTGATGATCCCATTTCTAGTAGCGATGAATCAATGATGAGTTTCATGAGAGACCATGTTGCTCGGTGATTTGTAGTTTTGATGTCTATTTTTGCTACTACTACTACTACTAAAGTTGTAGAGGAGTTTTAGGAGTCCTCAAACTTTGAGCCATATTATTTATGTAGCTCATGTTGATGATCCCTTGTCTAGTAGTGGTGATGATTTTGATCATGATGAGGAGTGATCATGTTGTTGATCACTAATATGTAGTCTTCTATTAGGCCAATGGCCTCATAGCTTGTAGCATTGTTTTTGGACTTTATGGGCCATTTGGAGCCTCATTGCTTTTGTATTTTTCGATGATATGTATTGCACTCGGTGCCATTTTGATATATTCACCTTTGCATGGTATATAAATGAGCAAACTTTGCATATTTTGTCTCTATTGGCTTGGAATCATGGTTGCAAATTTTAAAAATAGTTTTTTTTTATTAAAAAATAATTATTTAATGTATTTTTTTTAAAACCGGTTCATTGAGATCTGACCGCTCCCGGTTAGACCGGTTCCGGTTAGAAACCCGGTTCATTAGGCCACCGGTCCGGTCACCGGTTCCGGTTTTTAAAACATTGATCCTGTGTCACACTAGGTGTAACCCCAGACTCCCTGCAATCCTGTGTGCCCTCATCCTCCAAGTGCAATGTACAATCCAACAATGGCTCATGAGAATGATGGTTCGATTCCTCCTTGAGTGTTTCCATGTTGCACAGCGCAGTGCAACCAGGCTGCTCTATAGTAGCAATGAGATTTGACCCTTGATCTACAAGAGTCCCATCCTCAAAAGTGTTGGCTGCCCCAACTGTCGATCCATGTGGCTGCAAATCTGAACTCTGTATGCTAGAAACTCCATCCTCTCTGAGCTGACAGTAATCTTTGAAGGGCAAAATTGCTTTTAAGTCTTCCCCCATGGACTTCCATTCTCTGAAATAATCTTCAAGAGGTATACGACCATGTTGCCTCGGTACTTCCGGTAAGAATGTAGGCATTGTGATCCTCATATTTGCCATAGATAGCCAGCTCCACAGGCTGAGCCAGAACTATGCTCTGATACCACTGTAATATCCCGAATGGGAAATAGACAGCAATACAAGCATACGACAATATAGAAAATGCCGGAAATAGAACATAAAGCAAATACACATAAAAATGTCGGGAATGCTAAGCCATTTTATTAATCTGAGAATATAATGAGATACAATGGATAATCAGAATAAATGCACCTATCCTTGCTCAAGGCAAGTGAAGAACCCTCTCAGAAAAACAGGAAATGGCTGCTACAAGAAACTGCATCCCAGCTGCTGGAAGGAACTGCCGTAAACTGCTGCTGCTAGAATGAACTGAAGCTAGGGGCTGATCCCCTTGCCGGAATGAGCTGAAAATCGGCAGACCACCTGAACTCACCACCCCGGACAAAACCCAGAAACCATATACAAAACGGACCACCTCCGAAAATCACCCCCAAAAACCCTCCTCCTAGAAAAACGCTGTCCCTCCAAGAACTGCGCAGACACCAACTGAAATAGACTGAAATGGGGCCACAACTCCTCAGGAAAATCTCCCACTGATAAACGCTGAACCTCCACACCGGAATAGGCCTGAATCTCCTGCAGAAATCTTAACCACTGAACAGCTCCAACTCAAACTGCGTCCTCACTCCAAGGACTGTGTAGTCACCCAATGAAGCTCAGCTCCTCAGCAAAACTCCCAACAAAACACCTGCAAATCTCCTGCTAAAGACTGAAGAAAAACCTTGCCCGAGCAGGCACTGGAAGTCCCCCGGGGCCAAGGGTGAGATCTCCGACCGGAGACACTCAGTTGCACTAAACAGTGCTGCAGACCGACTAAACAGCCAGCGTGCTCAAGTAGACAGAGGTCTAGCTCAATATCATCAACAATATCAATAATGCCTAATGAAATGGCTTTCCCACCTTTTATAATGCTAGCTCTCCTCAAACCCTAACGTGGTCCCCCTCTCCCCACGTGCTCCTCATAAGTCTGCGCAGATGCTCCTAGAGGCTACGTGAGGCCTCCCTCATATGTGGTGTGGACCCCCAAGGCCCCCCTTTAAGTTATAACGTTGCTCCTACTAGGGAAGCACTTTATTTTATTTAAGTGAGTTGACCCCTCTTTTCTCACTTTTATTTATTAATTAACTATAGGCGGCAAAATTATACAAAAATCAAATATTCCAATTAGCGGTGCTACTTAGGAATATTACATAGTTCTTGGCGCAATGTTTAAAAACCGAACCGGTGGCCCAGGACCGGTGGCGTAATGGGCGGGTTTCTACTTGGGAACCGGTCTAACGGAAGCGGTGAGATACTGATAATTTGATTTAAAAAATACATTAAATAATAATTTTTTTAATAAAAAAAACTATTTTTAAGATTTGCAACCATGATTCCAAGCCAATAGAGACAAAATATGCAAAGTTTGCTCATTTATATACCATGCAAAGGTGAATATATCAAAATGGCACAGAGTGCAATACATATCATCGAAAAATACATAAGAAATGAGGCTCCAAATGGCCCATAAAGTCCAAAAACAATGCTACAAGCTATGAGGCCATTGGCCTAATACAAGACTACACATGAATGATGATCAATCATCAAATCCATCACCGCTACTAGACACAGGATCAACATCGGCTGCTGGCGCTGCATAGACATCATCTGGATCAGAGTCTGAGGATGCCTCTCCCTCAGGCTCATCTGCAACCTCAGTATCCCTGCCACCAATAACAATAGAAGTGGACCTCTTCCTAATGGAAGCAGGAGTTGCTCGAGGTGCACGACAGTAGACCATTGGTTGTTTGCCTTTGCTTGATGCAGCTACCAATCCTGGGTCTGCGTCTGATGGTGCCACCAAATCTGCTTCAAATTCACCCCCCGCTGTTGTTGCATCAAAATCAAAATCAGCCTCAAACACTGGATCTTCAATCTCCTCCACCCATTCTGATGTTGGATCAATATCAGCCAACACAATGGGATCTAGATCAGGTGTTTTGTTCATCAGTTGGTTCCGCCTCAAGCGAAGGTTGTATTGCACAAACACAAGATCATTTAACCGTTTCCGTTCCAAACGGTTTCTCTTCTTTGTGTGTATGCGCTCAAAAACAGACCAATTGCGCTCACAACCTGTAGCGCTGCAATTTTGGCTGAGGATTCTAATTGCAAACCTTTGCAATTGAGGACAGTGGCCGCCAAATGACGCCCACCAATGTGCTGCAAATAAAAAGACATTCATTAGTAACATAGTTCATTTCATTACTTATTTACAAACAATTTAACATGGAAAGAAAAACAAATTGGAATTGCTTACCTGGTTGATCCACATCTCTTGCCATTTTTGCCAAGTTCTTTCCAAAGGTACCAGCTCCCATACTGAAAAGAGTAATTTGTTTATGTGTTTCCAGAAGGTCTGCACGGTTAGGGACCATGCGCTCCAAGCAATCAATCAATCCAGATCTGACCTCCCCATCTTGCTGATCTCCTAGCCGAGCTCTATAATGATACTTTGGGTTCAAAAAATACCCAGCTGCATGTATAGGACAATGGAGTTGATTGTTCCATCTGTTATCAATGATCTCCCATATTCGGCCATATTTAGCTAACCTGTCCCTGTAAGCTGCCCGTATCTGCTCCTTGGCCTGATCCATAGCCTCATAAATGTATCCCATTGCCATCCTTTCCCCATCCACCATCCTTAGCACCTTAACAAGGGGCTCAGTAATTTTTACCAGCTTTGAAGACCTTTTCCAAAAATAATTGTCAAAGACTTTCTTTTTGGTGTCTTTTCCATCTTGTCTACGAGCCCACCGGGATTCAGTCCAATCATCAGAAGAAAACATTTTCTTCAGGTTATTCTGTTGAGAATTGAGACATTGCAACGTGAGAAAGTGAGTTGCAAATCTCGTAATGGCAGGCCTAACAAGCTCTTTGCCCCCTGTGTTTTTCCTCATGAGGTTCAATACCCATGAGTGGTTGTAAATGTATTTTGTAATGCACTTGCCATGCTCTACAGTGCTTTTTACCCATTCCAGTTTGCCTATGTCCTCAAGCATGAGGTCTATGCAATGTGCAGCACATGGAGTCCAAAATATGGTACTATACTTGGACTCAAGCATCTTTCCAGCAAGAACATAGTTTGAGGCATTATCTATGATGACCTGCACAACGTTCTGCTCTCCCACTTCCTGAATAATCTCATCCAAAAGCTCAAATAGAAGGGTTCCATCCTTCACCTTATCAGATGCATCAACTGATCTCAAAAACATTGTTCCTCGAGGGCAAGCAACAAGGAAGTTAATGATAGTGCGGTTCCTTCCATCAGTCCATCCATCTGACATGATGGAACAACCTGTTTTGAGCCATGACTCTTTATATTCAACCAAATACTCATCAATACTAGAAATCTCTTGTTGCAAAAGAGCTCCCCTTAACTCATGTGCAGTAGGGCCTTTGAAGCCCTTTCCTGCAACAAAAACAGAGTCCCACATAGCTTGGTAATAAGGTGAGTTAGCAGCATTAAATGGGATATCTGAATCATACCACCATCTAGCAATGTATTGATGAGAAGCTTCTTTGCATTGTTTTTTCCAATGTTGATCCAAAGTGGGTTGACGACTTGGAGTTGGCTGGGACATGGAGGCAGTGGCAGTGGCAGTGGTTGTGGGATTGGCATTGGACGAGAAATAACTCATGAGGTTGGGTCTCTTTGTTGGGTTTGATCTTTTGCCAACAGGAGGAACATACTGAAAGGGGTTATTGGTGGAAGGGATAGAAGAGGAGTCTTGAATATCATACTCCTCATTTTCATACCCACTCTCTCTCATCATCTCTACTATTTCCCTCTTCCTTGCAATTTCATCTTGGATGGCCTTCTCCCTAGCCTTAGTCTCCTCAAACTTTTCAAGCTTGGCAAGGTATTCTGCCCTAACCGGACCTAACACTTCCTTAGGTGCACCACATGGTGTTACATTGCCTCTTATCCCAGCCAAGTGATGTTTCAATCTAAGAATACCCCCACCTCCAATACATTTTTGACAAAATCTGCATACCATCTTTCCATCAATCACATCACAATGGACCCATGCACTGTCCTTGGCTTTTGGAGCCATCTTGACTTGAAATAATTGAAATTTGGATTCTGGAAATAAATCTGCCATTTAAAAAAAATTAGAGCTAAATTTACAAAAAAAAATGCACATTCAAATTTCAAACATCCAAAATTTGATAGCATAGATGATAGGAGTCAGGACTAGAGATTTTAGAGCAATAAAATAGGCCTATTGGTTTGCATCCCAACCCTTTGTTTCCTCACTGTTTCCTTACAGCAAGATAATCATTTCATAAGTTATAACAGTGCTAAAATATTCATAAAAGTGCACTCAACTAACTCATAAGTTTCCCAAGACACTAATAAGTTAATTGCATTTAATGGGCATGCATTGTTTGTCATATTTCATGAAGTTTTGAGGACTGTCATAAGCATCAACAAGTCTGATCTATAACAGTGATGTTAGCATCATAAGAAGACCTAACTCATTTATGAATTTGGTGTTTGCAAAGTGGTTTTGGTAGAGGATTGTTTCACTTACATTTTGACATCTCATTTTGCATCTAGATTCTAAACTTTAAAGTGCTCTAGCCTCTAACTCACTGCTGTCATGACTCATAAAAGCACTTGACATTGGCAATATATTTTTTGCATCAAAAAAGTTGCCTACATTTCACTACTACATAAATTTGCTTAGTTACTTTTACTTTTAAGTCTTATTGACTCAAGATTCCTATTGTTCTTTTGGTAACTAGGCCTTCAGATATGTGAGTCTTTTGCCTATGTTGGCAAGAAACAAATGGAATGGTTTTTATAGAATCAAAGTTATTCAAGAATCAAAACTACGGATAGTTCCTGTTAGCAGCAGTTGCTAATTTTCAACCAATTCGGGGATGAAATTAGAAGGGTCTGAGATGAGCTCTTATATTTTCTCTATTTGAATTTTATTGTGAGAGAAGCACCTTGTAGATGAAGGTATGCTAAAGAAATTCAACATCAACTCCAAATCTTAGATGACTATAATGTTATGACTCTAAGCACAGTACTCACATTACTCAGCAGTCCTATCACTCAGTAGCATTAATGCTACAGTCTTAGATTCAGCTTGTACATATAATATACTCAATTTGAACTCCGTATCCCAATTTGTGGATATTTTCTAAATTCTAACATACAGTAGCTTCAGGCATCAAGCAGTGAAAGCTTTTGATATTTATAACAAAGTTAACTCTCTTTCAGTTTTGAAAAGAAATGTTGAAATTCTGCTGAAAATATTGATGGTCCTCCTGGAAGTTTGAAAGATCTAAAGCTATCATAAAAGAACCATGTGCTTGATTACCCCACACTCGTCTATGCCATCAGTTCTGCTATGTGTGGCACTTCTCTTATACTATCTAACAATAACCAAGGTCCAAAACTCATAGTTCACTAATGAATATGATATCTCTGTCATCTGAAGGGGTATCTAACAATAACCAAAACTCATAGTTCACTAATGATATCTCTGAAGGGGGATACATATAGAAAAGAGATGCATTTCTCTTAAATGTGGTCTCCATTGTTTTATTTTGGTGAGCAATAAAATTTTAAATAGCTAGCTACTAAACAGTGAACACATGAGCATTGAGAACTCAGAAAATAAATACATGAAGTTTGAAGTTTGAACAGCTTACCTGGCAATGCAAACAGCTCCAAAGTCTCCAAACTATCTCCAAGATGACTGCTCCAGCAAATGCCAAACACTCAACACTCTCCAAGGCTCAAGCTCTTAATCAAACTCAAGTCTCACAAACAGCAAATGACTCAATGAGTTGGTCTGAGACAAAGGAGAGGCTGCTCCTCCTTATAAAAGATTGGGGAGGGTGTTTTTGGAGGGAAACAACCCTCCCCTTGCCTCCAACTCAGCCCTAACACCTCATAAAATCAAAAACGGTGGGTCCGCTCAACTCTAATGCCGCCATTTAAAGCCCGCGTAGATTTTGGCAACTAACCGGCCGGTTATGGCCGGTTTTTTCCAAAAAAAGGCGAAGTGTGGTGGTATGCCGGGTTTTTTGGCCGGTTTCAACCCAGCCAGAGAGTCCCTAACCGTAGGTTTGGCCGGTTTCAGGTTCAAGCCGTTTTAAAACAGGGCGTAATGCCATAAAAGCCATAAATGCGTGGAATTATACACAGTGTGTGTGGAGTCGAGCATTTAAACGTATTCCCGATGTTACGCCAGGGGAGCGTGCTTCATGAAGCGACAGTCGATTAATTGTGAGGGTCGAGCACGAAGACCAAATTTGTTAGGCTGCGATGACTGAAGAATTGTCTAAATACGTTGACAAGAGTTGTGCTCAGAGCCAGCGTTGAAGTATTGGGCCCAGCGTAAGAACTGTGGTTTGGGATATTACAGTGCTATGCAAGCCAAATCATATATTGGGGGTGTATTTTAATACAGAAACCTTAAACGCCCGAAGCAATCAATAGGTGAATAGTCCGAGCTTGAGCATCGTGACAAGGAAGTGGTTGGGAAGGCCGCATTATTTGTTACGTGGCCACATTATTACATCAAGGCAAACGTTGTTATCCAAAATATCGTAACATTGCCCAGTCGCCATCTTTGACGATGGACCGAACCGCAGCCAGTGCCAATTCCGGTTGAGAAAGGTCCAGATCGCTAACAGCGGGCGAATTTCCTTGTGTCGGGCATGCATTTGGGACAACCATCGACAGCCGTCACTACTGTCTCGAATTCCACAGGGATAGGAGCATACATCAGATTGGGGCCTCAGTCTCGGGCAATACGTGGAAGCTGCTCTACAATTTGCAGTGTAATATCACCCAAAATTTCAACTACCACAAGTGTCTAACCAGTGCATTGTTTCCAGGGCAGTTTCTTTTTTTTCACAAGCAAATATCAAATCGCGCCACTGTAAAATTCACATAGAAAATTCTTTCTGAGGGGCCGATTATTAAACAAGTCATCTAAAGTACTTTATGAGAATCGAATTTATAAAGTTGAGTTGAATGCTTTAAAAGAGGGCTTCACAGAACTTTTGGTTGGCGTCAAAGATTCTCTAATGACGTGAAGCATAGAGGCGATTGTTTCAGCCATTGGAGTTCCCTCTGGCAACAAATAAATCTAGCTCCCCCGGTCAAGGAGTTTCGAATCAGTGGAGTCTCCAGGCCTAAATTTGCAAGAGTCCGCTTCATTATTGCTCCTATGTATTGTAGGGATGGAATTTTGAGTGAAGGATCCACCTGTGCATTTAGTCTATAACAAAGGCAGAAGTGCATGCCAAGGTATTGAAAAATTTAAAATTCTGTGAAGGATATCGTTGTTGTATGCATGATACAGGTTTGAAAATTCCCTTGAAGTCATGCCTTTATATGCATGTTACAGCTTATCTTGAAGGACCAAGTTGGTATTATATGTTGCAAGGAAGTCAATTCAATTTGGGAGGCCCAATTCCTTATGCAAGCATTTGTGCTACTTGGCGTGGCTTTTAATTTCAAGACCAAAATTCTTGCTTATTTGCTGAGAGTGTTTTGGCACTCGAAGTGGTGTATAAACATCAAGACGAGACCATTGTTGAGCTGGATCGCTGAGAATTAAAAGTTAGGCAAGCGCTCTTCTATATGCGGGTAGCTTCCTCCAACCATATTGAATATGGGAAATAGCAAAGAGGGACTCGAGTTTCTTGGATTCCCGTACAGCTGAACACTGCGTCGGATGTAGAAAGACTGTCTTGTATCAACTCAATCGACATATCAGTCCAGGTTCTACTGCACATCTCTTCATAATATTTATTTCTGCTATATAAAGATTGAGGAAATCCATGCTGTGAATTTATGGGTTGTTTCCATGCTCCAATTTTTATTATTCCTCATTGTGAAACTGTTTGTTGAAAGTTGTAAATCATTGTTGATAAATTTAAACTACCCACAAAACATCTACTATAGATTATAAGCAAAGTGGGGCAACATTACATATCTCTATTGGCAGTCATTTATCACAAACATTCCTGTTATCATTGGTTGAACCATGGAGGGATTCCTAAACAGATTGATGAAAATAAAAATAGAAGTTGGTCCCTTAAACCACCATGCATCAGAAGACCAGAAAACAAAACCAAACAGCAGACCCTTTTCAAGAGGAATTAATGCCATCCTTCAAAAAGGACAACCAAAAGATTTGCAGGGAACATTGGAGATTGGTCACAAAATTTCTGCACTTGGGACAGATCTGAAACACATGAAGATGTCATGGAGAGTTTTGTCCAAACTGGAAGAGTTTAATGAACTCCTGTCCACAATAGACCAAGAAGAAGGGAAGAAACTGATTTGGGCTCTAAAACCAGCTATGCTTGCTCTTATACAACTCAAATTCTTGGAGGAGCCTTGTGAAGGGGTCACACTTCCAGTTGCAGCTTGCCTCAGTAACATCATGAAGTTAACCGCACCTGTAGCTCCATACAATGATGATGTTATGAGGAGGATTATGAGATTGATTGTAGAGACTTTTCAAGAGTTGGACAACAGTGCAGGCTCTACCTTTGGGAAGAAGCTTGAGATTTTATGGAGTATGGCCACATTCAAGACGTATGTCATCATGTTTGATCTTGAGTGTGATGACTTGGTTTTGCAGATGTTCCAATGCTTCTTCAGCATTAGGAGACATCATTCTGATACTGTCATAGCACACATGCAGTCCATCTTGTCAACATGTATGAGAGACCATGAGACCATTTGCCGAGAGTTGCAAACCCGGTTGTTGAGCATTTGGAGGAGAGAGCAGTTGGTCTCGCCCGCTGCTTATGACCTAGCCCAAGGGCTAGTTGAGCAGAACATTGAGTTTCTCAGGAGACAGTTGACTAGGGAGGAGCGGCTCCAGTTTGGTGGATCTGGCAGCAGAAATGAGCTGAGGAGGAAGGGACTTTGCTTCATCTGCAAAGAACCTTGGGCACCTTATCACTCATGTTTGAGAGATGCAGATGATGTGGCGGAGGTAGAACAGGAGGGCATTCCTTCTGTATATCAGGATGAGGACTCTTCTTCAGATGAGTCCATGGGATCACATGAGGATGCTTCTGGGGAGCGAGAGCAACCATGCAGAGAGGATGACAGTGGACCGAAGTTGTGTTCTAGTGTGCAGGGTGAGCAGTCACGGGACTCTATGGGAGATACTCTGGGTGATGCGTCACCTGTGACGATTCAGCGAGAGCAGCATATGATGGAACCTGAGTCAGCAGAGGAGGATACTATGGACACCAGGCATGACATTTCCTTCGGTGAGGTCCAGATGGGCGCCCACATTGAGCCTATGATGGATATGCGGCTAACATTGGGGTCAGCCTTTGAGGAGGAGCAGTCAGATGCACAGACACCGAGTACAGTGACGACAGTTGCAGATCCATATCCTCTTGAGGTGTTGGAGGTTGATGGGATTGTTCTGTAGGGGACCACTAGGCAACAGGAGCATGACATTCTTGATCAGGAGTGGGAGGAGCTGTTGGAGATGGTGGAGCATCCATCTGTGAGTCGACATAGGGATGAGACGCAGATAGATGTACACGCAGTCAGCAGAGCTGCAGTATTTTCAGTGAGTAGCACTCTCCAGGAGTACATCGATGGGGCTTACAGCATATCTTGCCCCCTTTGGCCCATTATAGAGAGAGGGGCTTTCTTCTACAGGCAGCTTCCATTGGCAGACAGGGCAGAGCAGTGGGAGTTGATTATAGGCTGGCGGCAACACTCTGGGCATGTTCCATGTGCAGTTGTTGCTACATTGGATTCTTCTTCCAGGATGGACTGGCGGGAGATCATGAGTTGGTACCCTCTTGATGTTACAGTATTTTTCGCAGGGAGCATAGCAAAGCAGGGGCCCTCAGAGATAGTAGATGTTACAGATTCCAGTTGGCAGGAGGACACAAGTCGTCGTTTCTTCAGCACTCCATCCCGATTTCAGGAGAGCAGGATCAGCGTGGGATTGAGTCAGGTCTTGGATCGGAGAGAGGTGATGAGTTGGTATGCAGTTGGTGGGACAACATATGCAGTTACAGGTACAGCACAGCAGGAGCCCGGAAGCATTGATGCTTGGTGGTGGTCTTCACCCCTTAGAGCATCAGCTATAGCCAGAGGCAGTGCGCAGCCTGAGTCGTGGGACTTGGGCGATGATTGGCTATGGTGGTGTGGGGATCCGGGAGGATTATGTGTCGACTGGTAGAGAGAGTGATCAGTTTGGGATCCCGGCATTGAGGGGTCTGTTCCGAGTGGGTTGACACAGGTGCATAGCAGCACCCAGAGGTTTGTATGGGATCCAGGCATTGGGTCTCAGTTGCGGCGGGCCAACAGAGTGGCCCACATATTTCGATTGCTTGAGGGCAAGCAATCTTGGGGCGGAAGGTCTGTAATATTCCCATTTTTGGCGACACCTACGACAGGGCCAGGTTGGTCTTCCAGAGTTAGGAGCAGACAGGTCACAGGTACAGATTGGTGTCATCAGCAGGCTCAAGGGCTTTTCGGAGGAGTTTTGAGGAGTTTTCATGGTGTCCGGAGGCATTCGCTTGATATACTCCATCATCTGAGCAGTTTGGCTTTCGTTCTGAGGCATTCCGATAACTTTCGGGAATTTGAGTTATTTATGGGCTTAACTCAGCTGATTATGCTCAAGGTGGCATCCCGGGAGGAATACATGATGGAACACCTTAGTGTAATAGCTCATTGGAACCGGGACGAGAATACCTACATGGTGGGACAGTTAGACATCGATTTCAGTGACCGGAGGAGGCATGGTAGCCGATGTACCCTTTTCTACATTAAAAAGGAATATTTTATAATATTTTAATAAAAGGGAAAAGTGCTCCATGAATAAAATAATAATAAAATAATGCTCTAGAAGGCTCCAAGGGATCTATAAAAGAAAGGGAGGAGGCCATTGGGAGATATATTTGGAGTAGATCATTTTCTTGTGTATGAGAGGTTTGAGAACGTGGATTCTCTACTTCAGCCGTAGCCCCAGGACGGAAACCCTCGGGTGAGTTGTGAGTGTTGGACGAAAACCCAACTCTCTTTGAGGAGACTTCATTCAAAAGTTTCGCAGAGCTTCAGTGATATTGGAGTGAGGATCATTCAGATCTTCAACGAGAGCTTCAGTGGATTCAGTGGTAGCTGTTGCCGAAGGGAGAGGGCAGCAGTCAGTTTTGGAGGCCATTGCCGTGTAGCAGTGCAGCAGATTTTCTTGAGGCCAGTTGTATTTCATTTATCTCAGCTATCTTTTATTTCAGCTTGTAATTCCCAGTGATAATATAATAAAGCTGAGTTATATTCCTGCATTATGGTGTTATGGATTTGCATGTACTTGTATGTTTAATTTTACATGGCAATCTTCTGTAAGTAAATGTTGATTTTGCGGCATTTTGTGGAGTTTATTTATTTATCTGCATTTTTAGTAAAAATATCCCATCCGGGATATTACAACTTCTCTCGCAAAACCTGGATATATTTCTTGAAAAAGAAGGATGAGGCTTTCATGTGGTTTCGTACCTTCAAAGCCTTGGTGGAAAATCTAATAGGGAAGAAGATCAAGATTTTGAGGACCGATAATGGCACTGAATATGAAATGAACGAGTTCAATAACTTTTGCAGAGAAGCTAGCATCAAGAGGGAGACCACAACTATACTCCTGAGAAAAATGGTGTTGTTGAAAGAAAGAACAAGACCATTGAGGAAGCTGCCTGTGCCATGCTATGTGATCAAGGTCTTCCGAAGTTTCTATGGGGAGAAGTTGTGAACACTGCTATGTACATACAAAACCAATGCCCGCATTTCGCTCTGGACTCCAAAACTCTCGAAGAAGTTTTCTCTGGTAAGAAACCTAATGTCTCACATTTTAGAGTTTTTGGTTGTCTCGTTTATTTTCATGTGCCGAAAGAGAAGAGGAGCAAGTTGGATGCTTCTAGGAAGAAGGGAATGTTTGTGGGCTATAGCGAAACTTTGAAGGCCTATAGAGTCTATGTGCCTGGTCAAAGGGAAGTGGAGATATGCCACGATGTTACCTTTGATGAAGATGCTTCCCTCAGGAAAGTAATCAATCTTCCGAACTCTGAGGAAGATCATGAAGTAAGCGCTAGAAATCAAGAAGAACCGAAGGATGAGATTATGCCCGATGTTGAAGGACCGATGGACCCTAGTGATCCACCTCCTCCAATGAAGAGAAGACCATCATGGCTCAGGGACACTCTCGAGGATGTCGAGAATCATATGGCTCCAAGGGGGACATTCCGTGAAAGCAAGAAGCCGAATAGATACCAAGGGTATCTAGCAACCATGAGTACAATCGTATAATCTGAGCCTGGATCTTTTCTGGAAGGATGCTATGCACGAAGAATGAGTCCATTATGAAGAATGATGTCTAGGATGTGGTGCTGAGACCGGAGGACAAAGCAATTGTCACCTCGAAATGGCTCTATAAGATCAAGCATGGATATGATGGTAGTGCTGAAAATTTTAAGGCAAGATTCATTGCTCGTGGCTTCTCTCAAAAGAAAGGCATAGACTATGATGATATATTTGCACCTGTGGCTCGATATAACACCATCCGATCTATCATAGCCCTTGCAGCTACGCAAAGATGGAATCTTCATCAGATGGATTTAAAGACTGCATTTCTGCATGGTGCGATAAAGGAAGAGGTGTATGTGGAGCAACCTCTGGGGTTCGAAGTCCAGGATTGAGACACCCATGTATGCAGGTTGAAGAAAGCCCTCTATGGGTTGAAGCAAGCACCCAGGGCTTGGTATGAGAGGATAGATAGCTACCTGATGAAGTTGGGCTTCACTCGTAGTAATGCTGATCCAAACCTTTACTTCAAGGTTGATAGAGAAAAGCCTCTATCTCAAGGCCGTATGTGGACGACCCTTCCCGATGTGCTGGACCCCTTTCATTCATCGCGTTGTAAGAGGGAGCTCGCTTTCCGAGTTCGAGATGAAGGACCTAGGATTGATGTGTAATATCCCCAAAGGGAAATAACCAGTAATAAACAGAAATATGCCAGACAGATATAGAAAACACAATGCTGAACCAGATCACTGAATAATGACACATAGAATTCCAGAAAGCTGAGCCATTTTATTAATCTGAAAGTACATAGAGAGGAGTACAAGAAAATCAGAGTAAATGCACCTATCCTTGCCCTTGGCAAGTGGAGACCCTCACAAATAGAATAATGGCTGCAACAAGGACAGCGTAATGTGCTGAAGCCCTGGAAAATGGCTGATCTCACGCTGCAAACCCTCCCCAAAGGAAAACGCTGTCTCTGCTAGTGACAGCGCAGAAATAGATGAGGCACCAATCACCAAACCTCCAGACAAATAGATCAGCTACTGAATGCTAGGAAAACGCTGTTGAGCCCCCTCACACAAGCCTGCTCCTCAGATCTGCGTCCTACCTGATGGATCTGCCTCCTGAATGCTCAGATCTGCTGGATCTGAAGCCTCCAATCAGATCTGCGTCCTATCCCTCCTGATCTGCGTCCTCCTATATCAGATCTGCTACCAAACCTTCAGATCTATGCTGGATCTAACAATATCTCTTCAGATCTGCAGCCTCTAAGGCTGGATCTGATGTTATCTCTTCAGATCTGGACTAGATCTGCCAATATCTCCTCAGATCTGCAATCTCCCAAGCTGGATCTAGTGCTAAACCTCCAGATCTGCAACATACAAAACTAGATCTGCAAGTATCTGCTCAGATCTACCCTCTCCAAGGCTGGATCTATCAATGTGCCTTCAGATCTGCAACCCTCTCTTCAGAAATGGACAGCGTCCTCACTTCTAGGCTGATCAGCGTTCTTCCTCCTCCTGGACAGCGTTTTCTCTGCTCAGATCTGGACTGCGTCCTCCCTGGAGCAGCGTCCTCCCTCTCCTGGATTAATCAGCGTCCTCTCTCCTGATGGGACAGCGTCCTTCCTCCTCTTGATCGCGCAGCCACAAGAGGGCCTTCCGTGATATGCACCCGGGAACCGTCATACTGCTATCGCAGAATCGAAAGATGTACTCGGTAACAAACCTACTAGGGCGGCACTCGAAGTCCCCCGAAGCTAAGGGTGAAACCAGAAAACCTTACCAGGGCCGGCACTCCAAGTCCCCCGAGGCTAAGGGTGAGATCTCCGACCGGAGACACTCGTGCACTAAACAGTGCTGCAGACCGACTAAACAACCGGCGTGCTGAAGCAGACAGAAGTCCCGCTATCAATAAGAATATCAAATCATGAATGATCCAAATGAGGTGAAAACCTCTCCTTTTATAATGCCGAACTCCCTCCAAAACTTAACTCTCCTTTGACCAGCGCAGTTTACCTTGGGTCAGCCTGATGCCTCCCCCATCATACCCATGTGGACCCCCAAGGCCCCCTCTCTAAGTTACAACGTCAATCTACTAGGAAAAGAACACTCTATTATAAAGTGAGGTGACTAAAGTGAGGTGACCCCTCTTATTTCTCACTTTATTTATTATTTCTAGCTAAAGCGGCAAAATAAAGCAAAAATGCAATATTCCAATTAGCAAGGCTAATTGGGAATATTACAGTCTCCCCCGGCAAAACGTTGCTTGTCCTCAAGCAACTGAAGTGATGGATGCTGTAAAGTCTGCTCGCTCTCCCAAGTGGCATCCTCATCGGGCAAAAATTGCTTGTTCTCAAGCAATGCTTGAACAAGCCTACTCTCTAGCTGATGCTCCCTGCCGATACTGCAAAATGTGCCTGGGTCCCACTGAAACCTCTCTGTCTCCTGCATCACCCTGACATGAAGGGATATCTCAATGCCAGGATCCCAAACCGGCCTCTCATGGTACCAGCCAATCAATAGTCCTCCCGGATCCCATCGCCACTGTGGCCAATAATCGTACAAGCCCCA
Source organism: Pinus albicaulis (assembly GCA_034641835.2). Lineage (NCBI taxonomy): Eukaryota > Viridiplantae > Streptophyta > Pinopsida > Pinales > Pinaceae > Pinus > Pinus albicaulis. The sequence continues at coordinate 1,500,018,800 of CM076581.1, forward strand.
TGGCTCGGACTGCTCACTGCCTCTCGCTATGACTGAAGACCATGACCGCTGCTGCTCTGCATCTATGGCTGTGTAAGTTGTCCCATCGACTGTGCACCAGCTCATCATCTCTCTCCCATCAAGGCATGGAGTCGAAAATATAATGAGGAATATCTCCCTCCTGAGGAATATCTCCCTCCTGAGGATCCTCCATCTCCAAGCAATCATCCAGACCAAATGAGCCACCTCCCAACAAGGCAACTCCCAAAAATCTCCTTCCACCTCAAGCTCTGGTAATGAAGGTGGGCTGAAAATATGAACTTGGCAAGCATCATAGCTTACCTCATGTTGTCCTTCTCTCCACTCATGACAAGTGTAGAGTCTATGCTGATCCTGGGCTGCAAAATCATTGCCCTCCAATGGCAAAGTGAAAAACAATCCACCATAGAAGGTTCCTCCATCGATGAAGAACAAGCTGGCCCCAAACAAACCATAGTGCAGTCTCATCCACTGCAACCTCAGAAAATCACATGGCAAGCAATGTACAAGATCCAACACATCTACTAATGGATAGCAAATGGCTGAATATGACAACAACATAGGTCCAAACACTTGCCCATGGCTGTAAATATCAATCTCATGGCCCACATCAAAAGAGAACGCATACATAGTAGTGGTGGCCATGCCTCCTTCCATGCTCCCATTAGAACATGTAGTGCAGAAATTGTGAGAATTTTTCCCACTCACGGACACATCCAGCTCATGTGTCTCCCTCATAATCAAGCCTCCCATACAAATCTGATATATATCAGCAAATGAAGACATGATCAACAGCAAAATGAAGGAAATGCCGAATGTCTCATGTGGTGCAAGAAGATAATCCTCCTTATGCTTGGAAACCCAAGTCAAGAAGAATATGCCATAGATGTCTCTATAATCATTACTTCTTGTAAGTGCAACAAATATGAAGTGATCCTGGGACCTATGGGTTATAGATCCACCATATCTCTGCTGCGCACACTTCATCCATAATGTTCTGCTCCAAGGTGACAACGCTGTGGGCTCATGCAAATGAGTTCCTGTCAGTACAAGACTCTGTTCTTTGACATGCTCCTTGTCAAAGATTCCTCTAATAATGCTGCAATAAATATGGAATACCTCCCAAGATGGAAGTGCTTCCCAATCAAAGACCATGGTGATTGTGCCATCTCCTTCTCCTGCAACATCATACAAAGTGTGAGAGCAAATCTGCCCTTGCTCTCCTAGGAACAACCCAAGCAACAAGACATTGTGTTGCCTCTCCATACCTCCATCAAACAACTCATGTGATGAAGACACAATGAATGATATGAGTAACACATCAACACCATGCATCCATACTCTACGCTGCTCAATGATGCAAGTATCCATCCATCTTTTCCCCATCCTCCTACTCTTAGGAAGAGTGTTTGCCAAGTGATGGCCAAACTCTCTCAAGAGTAACCAGCGCAGCCAAGCCTCCTGCTGCCTGGTGTCATAGATCTGCAAGTAGCCTCCTAGCTCCTTGCTCATCATCCCCATCCACTCAATCACTTGTGGATGCCTCCTTCTCCTCATCCCGGTACTACCATCCTCCCAAATCACATTTCTGATTTTGCACTTCATGGAATTTTGGGATATAAACTTCTCAAGGATCAATGAGACCCTATCAAGACTCAAATAGGTGGTAGGCAAAAACCTCCCATCATGGTGTGTATGGCTCAAGGGATGTCCAACACAAGCATGAGAGACGTTATCCATCCGGAGATGTCCCCCATCTTCTATCTGCTCTTGTGAGAAGGGAAGAAAGTCATTGCACCCCATGGTGTGTCGAAGTGCATCTCTAGTGAGATCTCTCCTTGAGACCTCCCCTTCATCCATAGTCTGCTCCACCGAGTACCAACTCAAAATCTCTCGCCATCCAATCTCAACACGTGGCTGCTGTACCCTGTGCAACTCTGATCGTCTCATACCACTATCCAAGTCAACATATGAGACCTGACTAGGTGGCTCTGCCTCTCTCTCTCCAACGGAAAGAGATGACCCAACAATACTGCTAGTCCCATCCATACATGCCTGAAGGGGAATGATCTGACGCTCCCTCGTGCCCTCTGGTTGTACCATCAGGGAATCCAGTTGTTCCCCAATGCGGACCAACTTGGCCGCCGACTTGGCACAAGTCGCTCTCATACCCTCCAACTCCTGGTCCTGCAACAAAACGGTCTCCCGTACTGACGCGGCCTTCTCCCTCAAAACTCGAAGGTCCGTCCGAAGCCGATGATACCACTGTCTGCGATCATCGCCCAATACCTCTGTATCTCCTAGTGCCTCATCGATAGTGGATATATCTCCTGATACCTCACCCATCTGTCGTGTGCCGCTACCACCCGAAGACTCGGACATGGCTCCAGTCATCACCTCAGTGGATGGCTCTACCGAGGTAGGCTCTACCTCCTCCACTACGATATCAACCGGCACGGTCAAGGAGGTCTCTAATGATGGTGAGTCCTGTGTCTCACTAGGTGTATCCTCAGACTCTCTGCAACCCTGTGTTCCCTCATCCTCTTCTCCACTGCTCTCGGAGAAGACCTCAATGAAGTGTGCCTTCCCTGCCGTACACCTGTGTCCTCGTGCCCATGGCTCCCTGCAAGTGAAGCACACCCGCTTCCTCCTCAGCTCTCTCTTGTCCTCATCATCAAACTGCCCTCGTCCAGGATTCGCCTTGGGAGGCGGAGCCGTCATGTCCTTACCCTTAGGTTGGAAAGCCTGTCTCTGGGGGTAAGGTGTCCGAGTTCTGGGTAAGACATCCTGTAAGTCCTGAATCCTGCTGATGGCATCCTGAAGGGTAGCCGGTCTGTTCGATAGGACTAGGCTACAAAGTGGCTCTGACAGCCCTTCCACAAACAAGCCAACCATCCGAGCTGCAGATAAATCAGGTACCATCACCGAAATCCTCAAGAAGTCTGAAATGTATGTCTCTGCACTCCCAGTCTGTTTGAGCTTGATCAGCTCACCAAAATACTGATCCGGATCCCTCCCGTCAAAGTGCTCTACCACCCTGGACTTTGCCGAACTGTTTGATGAGCCATCAAACCTGGGCAAATGAAATCCACTAGCTGCACGGTGGTCATCATGGTGGTATCCGCGCCCCTTGTGCTGGTGCCGCTCAGGGGGTTTGATACCGCATCGAAACTGGAGATAGCTCTCAAAGGGGAGAGCATCCATGAATGCCTGACCTAGGCTCCGCCAATCTGCAAAAACGGCTGCATATCGAGCTGGACTCACATCTCCTGCCATACTGCTGCTTAACTTCGACCTTCGATTTACCCACTGAAAACTACTCGGAAAATTCTAGGAATTTGGGAAAGTGATCCTCGCCCAAAACCCAGAAAAACCCAGAAAACGTTTTTCCTAATTCCAAACTTCGAAATTTGACCCTTTTTATTTTGGCCCTTTTTCCAACTGCGTTTCTGGTATTGCAACTGCTATTGCTCTGTATGATCTATTTTCTGATGTCATAGACCACAGGCTGAGCCAGAATTATGCTCTGATACCACCGTAATATCCCCAAAGGGAAATAACCAGTAATGAACCGAAATATGCCAGACAGATATAGAAAATACAATACTGAACCAGATCACTGAATCATGACACATGTAATACCAGAAACTGAGCCATTTTATTAATCAAAAAGTACATAGAGAGGAGTAAATCAGAATCAATGCACCTATCCTTGCCCTAGGCAAGTGGAGACCCTCTCAAATAGAATAATGGCTGCAACAAGGACAGCGTAATGTGCTGAAGCCCTGGAAAATGGCTGATCTCAAGCTGCAAACCCTCCCCAAAGGAAAACGCTGTCTCTGCTAGTGACAGCGCAGAAAATAGATGAGGCACCAATCACCAAACCTCGAGACAAATAGATCAGCTACTGAATGCTAGGAAAACGCTGTTGAGCCCCCTCACACAAGCCTGCTCCTCAGATCTACGTCCTACCTGATGGATATACCTCCTGAATGCTCAGATCTGCTGGATCTGAAGCCTCCAATCAGATCTGCGTCCTATCCCTCCTGATCTGCGTCCTCCTATATCAGATCTGCTACCAAACCTTCAGACCTATGCTGGATCTGATAATGTCTCTTCAGATCTGCAGCCTCTAAGGCTGGATCTGATGTTATCTCTTCAGATCTGGACTAGATCTGCCAATATCTCCTCAGATCTGCAATCTCCCAAGCTGGATCTAGTGCTAAACCTCCAGATCTGCAACATACCAAACTAGATCTGCAAATATCTGCTCAGATCTACCCTCTCCAAGGCTGGATCTATCAATGTGCCTTTAGATCTGCAACCCTCTCTTCAGAAATGGACAGCGTCCTCACTCCCAGGCTGATCAGCGTTCTTCCTCCTCCTGGACAGCGTTTTCTCTGCTCAGATCTGGACTGCGTCCTCCCTGGGACAGCGTCCTCACCCTCCTGAATTGATCAGCGTCCTTTCTCCTGATGAGACAACGTCCTTCCTTCTCTGAACTGCGCAGCCACAAGAGGGCTTCTCCCTCTCCAGATTTGCACCAGAATCTGCTGCTACTCTGCTACTGAAACTGAAAGATGTACTCAGAACAAACCTTACTAGGGCGGGCACTCGAAGTCCCCCGAAGCTAAGGGTGAAACCAGAAATAACCTTACCAGGGCAGGCACTCGAAGTCCCCCGAGGCTAAGGGTGAGATCTCCGACCGAAGACACTCGTGCACTAAACAGTGCTGCAGACCGACTAAACAACCGGCGTGCTGAAGCAGACAGAAGTCCAGCTATCAATAATAATATCAAATCATGGATGATCCAAATGAGGTGAGAACCTCTCCTTTTATAATGCCAAACTCCCTCCAAAACTTAACTCTCCTTTGACCTGCGCAGTTTACCTTGGGTCAGCCTGATGCCTCCCCCATCATACTCATGTGGACCCCCAAGGCCCCCTCTCTAAGTTACAACGTCAATCTACTAGGAAAAAGAACACTTTACTATAAAGTGAGGTGACTAAAGTGAGGTGACCCCTCTTATTTCTCACTTTATTTATTAATTCTAGCCAAAGCGGCAAAATAAAGCAAAAATGCAATCTTCCAATTAGCAAGGCTAATTGGGAATATTACATGATGCATTACTTCCTAGGCCACTGGAGGTGCGGCGAGACACCTGGCGAGAATTTCCTTTCTCAAGGAAAATATATTTTGAAGTTGCTAGAAAGATTTGGAATGGTGGACTGTAAGTCCGTGTTGACACCGATGGAGCTCAACTTTAAGAAGTTGAGTAGCAGCACTGCTGGGCCCATGGTAGCAAATCCTATTGAGTATCGTCAACTCGTAGGGGCCCTAATGTTCTTAGTGAACACCCGTCCAGACATATGTTTTGCAGTGAACACTTTGAGTCAACACATGGTTGAACCTCATTACATTCACCAGGTTGGTGCCAAGAATCTGTTGAGATATCTTCGGGGCACGATAAACCATGGGCTGAGATACACTGCTGAAAGCGTGACACTCCACGGATATATTGATGTCGATTGGGCTGGCAGTGTGGTGGATCACAAGAGCACATCTTGATGCTGCTTCACACTTGGGTCTGCTTCGATATCATGGATGAGTAGGAAGCAGGAGTCGGTGGCTTTGAGCACCGCTGAGGCCGAATACATTGCAGCGAGTATGGCCTGTTGTGAAGCAGTTTGGTTGCGAAAGCTCTTCAGTGAGTTGTTCGGGCATGTGCTAGATACCACCATTATTCTTTGCGATAACTAGAGTGGGATTCGGTTGTCCGAAAATCCCGTGTTCCACGATCGATCCAAGCATATTGATATCAGGTACCACTTTATCCGAGATATGGTACAGTGAGGCGCCGTAAGGCTCGATCATATAGGAACTGATGAGCAGGTTGCGGATATTCTCTCAAATCCCTTGGGGAAGGTCAAGTTCCTAACCTTTCGTGAGAATCTTGGAATTGTGGAACGACCCTATGTTGAGGGTCCTGTTGGATGATGAGCTCTGGGAGATCTACGGGGCTTTGGGGATAGCTCCTCAGAGGAACTATAAGCAACCACAAGGCTAGGCTTGCTGAACCTTGTTGGTGCGCTTTTGCCCCACTGTTATGATATTGAGTTGGTTCACCTCTCATGATCTATGCCCCGTATGCATCCTACCCATTGAGTCTCGGACTCATGAGAAGTACCTCTCATTTTGCCAGTGAGGTGGGAAAAGCTAGAGGCCAGTAGCAAAGACCGATGGACGCATTGGAGATTGCTGTACTCTCTATGTCTAGGATGGCACGTGTCCAACCACTTGATCTAGGATCAAGTCTACTGAGGTTTCAGACCGTTAACTGACTTTCGGGTCAGATAAACCAACTTCGGGTTAGTATGTGACTTCTTTGAGTCCTATAGAGGTTTCGGACCTCTGAGCTGAATTTGTCAGCTGGGAGTGATGTCTTTGTGACTCACCTTTTGTTATGAAATAAAGAAGCCAACAAAGCAAGTTACGGCGGGATGACGCATGATGTTTGGATGGCACGGGTGGATGGAGTTCTCCCTAGTTGAGAGGGAGTGTTAATTTTGGACAACTAGGTCCAAACTCCATGTTGTGATGCTTAGATGAAGATGCCAATATTTTTATTGGATTCCTCTTTCGAAGAGGTGCAAGATCGATCTAAAGATCATCTTGATCCGATGAGCAAAACATTTACTTTGAATTAATTCCACTTATGTGCAAGGTCAGCCAGAATTGAAATGTAGGCTTGAAGCCCCAGCAAATGTGTCACACACCCTCACTGATGGATATATACAGTTCAACATTGGAGGTCATTTGATCCATCACTTATCACACATTCTCTCTCATCATCTGATTGGTTCGATCACCTTGGAGGCTCTTCTTCTCTCACATGTGGGAAAACGCAGCAAAGGAAATTTTTGTTTTTGACCTAAGGTTTCAGCGCAAATTTGACCAGTGTTGACTTTGGTCAATGCATAGTCAAACTGACCCTAATCTCTCCCAAAATTTCGATTTCTACAATCCGCATTTATTGGCATAGAAATCGAGGCTGGACATTGACTTTGACCGTGATGCATTAACTTTTCTTGCTGCTGCTTTTGTGTTGACTGTTGACTGGAACAACGTTGACTTTTGTTGACTTTGGATTGACTGCTATAGAGCTATCCGAGAGGGTTGTGTGACACATTCTGGTTGACTGACCGTATTGAGACTTTGCTGGTTGAAGCATCATGTTGACCATCGTAACGCACCACAACACATATTTCGCTGATCAAGTTAAGTGTATTTTTGGCTTGTCTTCTGTCGATCTATTGGTATGTTCTATCAGCATTTTACTTTCTTGTTTATGTGATTGTTGTTTGATATTGAAGATAAAAGTAAAGTTGCATCAAGCATAGAACATCTACAAAAATTTACAAGAAGAAGTGGAGCAAGTAACTCCTTTTGGCACAGGTTGAGAGGCATTGGGCACAAGAGGGCATGTGACACATAGCTAGAGGAGCAACTTGCATGAAGGCACCTAGCAAACAAAGCACCATGTTAAAGGGAAAGTGGGCTAACAATGTGAAAATTTCACTACTAAAATCTTATTGCAGCAATTGGAATTAATTCTTCTAATTGTTAATTAATTTAACGATTTATTTGCTACGACAAATACCAGATTAATCACACTGCAACCTTGACAAATAAACTGCGGAACAAAATAGCGCTAGAAACTGAGAAAGTTCTAGCACACACATAAAAATTAACACAGTGGTTTTTTGACAAATGTCCCCGAAAAAACCAAATGTGAGAAACTGGTGCAGCAGCTGAGGTTTTTTGTTATTATGTAGCAGTTAATTTATTCAAGTACAATCTGGATGTTGAATACTGGTTATCCTGCAGAGAAAATATTGACAAAAATATCTAGAGGGAAATTACCCTCACTCCGAGTAATCCCGACACTTGACTGCCATTAAAAAGCACGCTGTCCAACACACTAGACACGCTTCTCCAGCACTTTGGAACCTTTGCCTGGGCTCTGGAACTAAAAAGGTCTTCCTTCCTCAGCAAATCGAACTGTCCAATGAAGCTCCTGTGCTACCTTTGCGCAACTTCCTGCAGAAATTTCAACCTTTCTCTACAATGCACTTCACCGGATTTGGAGAACTGCCTCCGACTTCACTCTCTCTGTCCCTCTCTGTCTCTACTTTCCCACTGAAGCTTGAACTCTTTCAGCATTGTTAGCTCTTTGGAAAATTGAACTCCCTGTGGTTCTCACAAGTGTCTCCTCCATCTACCCATTGGCTTTTTCTTATAATCTTATATTAGGACTCCAACGACCAAGGTTAAAACTTAATCAAGGGCCAAATTATTTTGCAGTTGATTCGTGTGAGTTTCTAGATGATTCACACCTTACCTCAATTAATTCTTATTAATTAACCCCTTTTCCTAAATTTAGACTTACAAAATAATTAAAAATGGGCTAATAATCAAATTGAGGTACTTCTAGTTGCAATTTCCAGAAACGATTTCTGGGTTATGAAGATCTCATTTGTTTTAGCCTCTCTACAATGTTTTGAGACTAAAGCACCTCTAATGCTACAAAAAATAACACTCCGTCTTAGCGAGGAAGGTGTTCTCTCTAGTGGTACACATACTGCTACAACACCCTATTCCTGTACCACCTTCTGTCACACTGTTGATGTCTGGCCACTGCCCACCAACTACTACGTAACTCTGATGCTACATCTGTGCTTCTGCTAACACAGCCATAGCCAACTCTGCATCTGCACTACAACTTCCTCTCATCTATTGTTGTTGCAATTGCAACAATTGCAGCTGAGAAGCATCCAAAATACTGAATCAATTCTGTCTCCTGACTCCTGAGTCCCAACTACTACTAACTACTACATGTCCACTAAAGAATTTGCATTGCTACTATCTCTACACTGCTACCAACACTACACTGTGCTCCTCAGCTTTTGACTGCTACTAGTTAAAAACTGTCACTGTGGAATCTGACTGCATCATTGACACTAATCCATCCTGCTACTAAATACTATGGGCCCCCGTAACCAGGTAAAGATCCATGAGGAGGACACCTCAATGGACCCCTCCCAAGTTTGCGTTGATCTGGGACTATAGCTCTAGATCGCCCCACCTCTCTCCAATAGGTATAGTTGTAAACATGGCAAAATCTAATCTACTCATACTGCTGCTGTTATTGCTTAGCTGATGCTTCCGCACTGTTGTTGCAACTTTTGCAATAATGAGTCTGATCTCCCCAGATTCCTGAAGTGCTAGCTTCCATAGGGCTTCTCCCTCTGAAGCTATACTCCCACTGAGTCTCGATCTCCCTATGGGAAATCTCTCTACTCCCTCCTGGCAACTCGCATTGTCCTAATGTACTGGAAACTGGACTGCATAGCTCTGCGTTGGGAATCTCTACTAGCTGGAACTGCACCTGCATCCTACAACTAGGCAATTCTCATCGCCTGTGTCACTGCATCTAGCTCTGCAACTGTCTCACGTATACTAACTACAACTGTCATCTAAATGATTGACAATGCCTACTAACGTTGATTCCCGCTACTATGAAATTGTGGGCTCCTGTAGCAAAGGTGATGGTCCTGCTGCAACAATCTGGAATTGATTTCACTGATCTCCTTGTTGCAACTGCGTTGGACCTTGCCCATTCGGCACACTAGAGTCTCATACTCCTCTTGGATCTGGTTCCCTATTACCTCTTTTTGAGCCTAGTCCCTGGCTGGGACCCTTCTTCGCTTTGCAACTCACACTAGATAACTCATACTTCCTTCGACACTTGTCTTTGACAAATGGAAGTTGATTTTCTACCTAGATCTACATTCTAGCTAACTCGCACGTACTTCTTTGGTAATCTCATACATCCATCTTTGGAAAGCTGCAAAATTTGCGAAACTCAAATATATGGAGAACATCAACAAAAATTTCCTCTCTTTCTTGCGGCCCTGCTTCTGCTACTCGCACTCCCTTCTGGAATGAGAAGATCTGCTCACAACTACTACCAATCTGTAACTGGGAAAATCTCATTTCTAGTCTAGAATCCCTTTGAGAGAAATTTCCCTCTATGTGTGCTTTTCTCTTCCACCTGACACTGATTCTGCTACTGCAAAATCCTCTGCGTCCAACCAAGGAATTTGCACAGCAAAATCTGAGCTGCCGCTGCTCCCTCTGCTTGTTGGAGTCACTATTTTGGACAAATCGATTTTACTACCAACCTACAATTGAAAATAGAACTGTTGCCCAACAATTCAATTTTCCCGTCTAGGTACTGCTCAACACCAAAATATTTCCGCCTACTGGTCTTCTGAACAACGAAATTCTCTTCTTTTGCTTTTGAGCTTCTCTACTAATCAATCACGCTTTGATGCCATGTGGAAATTTCATTACTAAAATCCTATTGCAGTAAATGGAATTAATTCTTCCAATTGTTAATTAAATTTACAATTTATTTGCTACAGTAAATACCAAATTAATCACACTACAACCTGTTGAGATTTTTGATGTGTTGGGGTTGCTACGAATGTGCTCTAGCTCCCAAACTTTGTGGAGGGACTAGAGTACATGAGATTTCCAAGACCCAGAAAGATTTGAGAAATTCCATCCTGTTTAAGAGATATTTAATTAATTAATGTTTTTAATTAACGACCCTAAGTCTAACATAGGAAAATTAAAAGATTAAATTTAATTAAATTAAACATGTGATGAAAATGACTTAAGTCACACAGATCAAGCTTTCTTTTAATCTTAGCTGTCGATTCAAGATTAAATCACCCAGCTGGGACTACGTCAGCCCCTACGTGGCCTCTGTTGGGATTGCGTCCTCCTGGTGCTGTGCTGCACTCTCTAGATTCTGTGCCGCTTCAGCTGCTATGCTGCAACAAATATGTCTTAGCCAATTTGCTGGAGATCCAGCTTAATCTGCAATCGTTCTAATACCATGTGAAAATTTCTTAATCTAAGAAATCCTACTGTTAATTCTCGATTTACTTCTCCTACTTCATTACATGAACAAGTTATTAATCTGAATATTCAGAATTAACAACGAAGTAAATACAAATAACAACCTACACATACAGATCAATTACTAAATAGCACGCTCATATGACAAAGTGACACAGATTTTTCGGACCAATGTCCCTGGAAAAACCCAATGCGGGAAAATCAGTGCAGCTAGCTCTAGAGGGTTTTATTATTATGCAGAATCTGAGTATTATGCACACCAAACTTGGTTGGCCCTACAGAGAAAAACACGGCAGTAATACTTCTATCCCTTGGAGACAGAAAATATGGTTGATTCAATCCCCTGCAGGGAATTATGAATTCGAGTCCTTTCTGGCCCATCGGAAACCCGAGCACTGCTCCTCAACCCTCTGCGTCAGCCTCTACGTTGCTCTGGAAGGGCCTGCATCACCCTTGAAGGGCTTACGCTGCCCCTGCGCTGCCTTGACTGGGCCTGCATCAACCCTGCGTGGCTACTGCTCTCTCTGCACTGCCCCTGTTCTGCTCTGGATGGACTGCGTAGCACCTGGATGCCTCTATGCTACTCTGGTATGCTGCCTCTATGTCGTTGTTGTACTCTTGGCCTGGGATCAAACTATCCCCTTGCCAATACTGCCCCTCGCCGAACTGCAAACTGCTTCTAAAATTCTTGGCAAACCACGCCTTAGAATTTTAGCTTAGCTTCCGTGCTCCGCCATTGTGTGTGTTCTCCAACTAACCCCAAGCCCTTCTCTTATACTTTTCTCGTTGAAACATCAACGACCGTGATGTAATCTCTAATTGACGGCTAAGATTAGAAGTTACTTGATCCGCATCACTTAAGTCATTCTCATAAGATGTTTAATTTAATTCACTTTAATTTTTTAATTTTCCTAAGTTAGACTTAGGGTCCTTAATTAAAAATATTAATTAATTAAAAATCTCTTAAACCTGATGGAATTTCTTTAAACGCTTTTTGGGTCTTGGAGATCTCATGTAATCCAACTCCACAAAATTTGGGAGCTAGATCACATGCGATGCTACCCAAAATCTCAACAACTATCACCCAAAAACTCGGACACTACCCCCGTCATCACCTCAATGGATGGCACTACTGGGTAGGCTCTACTCTTTCCACTAAGATGTCAACCAACACGGTCAAGGGAGTCTCCAACACGGGTGACCCTTGCATCATACTGGGTGTATTCACTTACTCCCCATGATCTTGTGTAGATGGTTATACCCCCACAGCCTGTGCAACTCTAGTGTCTTTCCTGCAAGGAAGTGGATATGTATGGTCTAACACCGTCACTATGTATACATGCACAAATCTTCCCTGATCTAATCGGTTACTCCACAACTGGCCAAGATCATGGCTCTGATACCACTGTAATGTTCCTAATTGGTAAATTACAGTAATAATAGGCTAAAAGATATTAAGAAAATAACAAAAAAAAACTAATATCAATACACCATTGGAGCCATAAAGTACCGCTAAGCCATTTTATCAATATCAACAAAATGTGTACAGCAGAGGTGTTGAAATGAAGGCACCTAGGCTTGCTCAAGGCAAGCTGAAGATAGCCCCGGAACAAGCTTGGAATCTCCCCCAGAACTATATACTACGTGGTTCTAGCTCTGTGCAGTCCTGGGCCAGAATGTTACTGCTACTCCTGAAGAAATCCTGCTAGGGTTTGCTACACTGCTCATAAAATTCCGATATTTTAACCACAAACTCTACTCAAGAAACCCATAATAACCCGTGAAGGAATTGGCCAAATATTGACCTCGAAATTTCAGCCCAATTTTCCCCTAGCTCCTTTAGTTGCTGGCAGAGTTGGGATCTTTTTTTGGCCCCATAATTCTACCTAGAAAATTCTTCCAAATTACGCTTGGCCTCTCCTCAATAAACCTAGAAAAACCCAGAAATGGTTTGTCCTAGTTTTGAACTCGAAAATTGGCCTTCTTGGGCTTGGCTCACCCAAACTCTGGGAAATTCAGTCCTCCTGGAAATTCTGCTATGGGAGACAACCAAAATGCTCGAAAAACCCCTATTAGGAAGCTCTAAGCCCCCCCACCAAGTGTCCTCCAAAATCTCCTCTCACTCCCCTAGCCCCCAGAGTGATCCCTTCACTGACTGCGCAGCCTTTGCGCTGTTGTAGATGCCACTGCGTTGTTGAAGAGCTAATTGCATTGTGGATGAAGTCTCTGTTGCTGGAAATGATCAACTATGGAAAAACACTCGAAATCCACCAAAGTTGAGAATGGGATCTCCACTCGAAGACACCCGGTGTGCTAAACAACACCTGCAGGCTTGGCTTCCTGCTAAAGCATGCTCTCTGTCAAAGACAAAGTCGAAATGGATGATTAAATGAATGCCCCAAAATGAGCAACTTGCTTCCTTTTAACTAAGTTTGCCCAACATTCCCTTGGGCCCCACCTCAAAACTGCACTGCCTCTAGCTCGTACCAATGAGCTGCATTGCCACATGTGGTGTTGATTTTTGTAGCATCAGAAAGTGTTCTAAGTCTCAAACTTTGTGAGTAGACTTGGACATCAGTATTCCAAAGAACCCAGAAATCATTTGTGGAAATTCCACTCGATTCATGTCTTATGAAAATAATTAATTATTTTAATGGAGGCCCTAAGTCTAAACTTAGGGAAATTAAATAATTAAAAGGTATTAATAAGACATAGTGTGAATCTTCTAGAGAACGAAGATCAAGTCAAGTTTTAATTTAAGCCATTGATTAGACTTCTAATTTGGGTCGTTGATTCATCAACGAGAAGATTATAAAAAAAGGCTTGAGGATCATTTGGAAAATAAGCCACGCATACACTCAGTACCTGAAGGAGATCGATTTTGAAGGAATAGAATTCGATTTCAGAGGGAGAGTTGCAAGGCAAAAAGTTGTAGAAGCAGAAGGAGGGAATCAATAGTGACTGAGCTCGAGGACAGAGGGACACAGAGGGTCACAGAAGGCAACGCAGAGCTGCAGCACAGTGAACCTGCGCAGAGCCTAAGCAGAGTGACGCAGTCCAGCGCAGAGAAACACGCAGACAGCTGCAGAGTAAAGCAGAGGCTCTTCTGGGTGTCAGGAAATTGTCGAGAGGGGCTGAGAAATTTGTCTCAGGTGTTTTTTTATTATATCTACTAGTGTATTCCTTGTAAAGATTCATTTACTGAAGAATAATAATAAAATCATCATCTGCTGCACCGGTTTTCCCACATTGGGTTTTTCCGGGGACAATTGTCCAAAAAGAAGTGTGTACATGTGATTGGTTCTTTTGCTTATGTTCTTTACTGTTTACTTTTATAATTGTGAATGTTGCAGTAGTATTTATTTCGATGTTTACTGATAGATTTCTATAAATAACTTATTGGAGTAATAAGTAGGAGAAATAAATCTATCACTGCAACTGTAGATTTTCAGATTGAAATTTTCACACGATATCAGAGCCAGAGATGAGTAACAGGAAGGGAGAATCGACAAGCGAACATAAGTCTGACATTGTTGCAACAGCTTTGAGGGGTTCACACAATTCTCCAAAAAGGAAGATAAGCATGAAAGAACAGAAACAAATGGATCACGATGTTTCTGTTCTGGCATCCAGACTGGAAGAAGAATTTTCTCTTGTCAAAAACTGCTTCTCCTTAGGTCTGGTACATTGATAGTGAAGCTTCTGCTCATATGACAGGAGTGCGGGAATGTTTTTCCGACTACTGAGAGGAGCATATGAACTTTATAATTACCATGGGTAATAAAGCAAAATGTACCCCTATTGGAAGAGGTACCGTACTATTTCAGACCGAGGTTGGAAAAAAGCTTTGGCCCACTAATGCACTGCATGTGCCTGGGCTGAGAATGAACTTGCTCTCAGTGTCTCAACTTCAAAACCGAGGTTATGATGTTTACTTCATTGGTAACAAAGTTTACGTCAAACACCCCAGTTGGAAGAAGAAAGTACAAATCAGAATAAGGAGCAACAAACTTTATAAGTTGCAACTCGAATCCCCAATGGCACTATTAGGCAGTGTTGATGAAACAGACCTGAATGAACTATGGCACAGAAGAGTTAGACATTTGCATCATGGGGCGTTAAAGATTCTCAAGAAAACTGTCACGGGTGTTCTAGAACTGAGCACCAAGCGGGACGATGTCTGCAGAGGGTGCATATTGGGTAAATATGCCAAGGCAGCGTATCAGAGAAGCAACAATAGGGCTAAGAGTGTATTGGGCTTGATACACTCGGATATCTGCAGACCAATGTCCACTAGAGCTCTTAGTGGTGCCGAGTATTTCGTCACCTTTATTGATGATCATTCCAGGAAAACCTGGATCTACTTTTTGAAGACCAAGGACGAAGTCTTGAGTCGGTTTAAAGAGTTTAAAGCTCTGGTAAAAAATCTGGTAGGAAAGCGAAACAAGGTGTTGCGTTCAGAAAATGGTGGTGAATACATGGACAAGGAATTCACTGGGTTTTGTGCAAGGGAAGGTATCAGAAGAGAGTGGACTGCTCCATAAAATCCGGAGTAGAATGGTGTGACAGAAAGGAAAAACAAGACTATTGTCGAGGTTGCAAGGGCGATGCTGTATGATCAAGACATGCCCAAATTTCTATGGGCTGAAGCTTGTAATACAACTGTCTATGTTCAGAATAGGATTCCTCAAAATGCACTGGGAAAGATCATGCCAGAAAGTGTCTTCACTGGCAGCAACACTGAGGTGAGCCACTTTAGGATCTTTTGCAGTATGGCATACTGTCATGTTCCCAGTGAGAAGAGGAAGAAGTTCGACATGACTATGGAAAAGGGGTATCTGGTAGGATACAACAAGAATGCAAAGGCATATCGCATCTACATTCCAGAGAGCAAGAAAGTTGTAATGTAGAGGGATGTGAAATACATGGAGGAGAGGGCCTGCAGGAGATCCCGTGAGTTGCCTTCTGCTACGCACTATGAGGAGGATCCGCTAGTTCAACCTCAACAACCTGCGACGAATAATTCAGCTTCCTCTCCAAGGCATGGGGATCCAAGGGACACTTCTCCCGAGGACTTGCAGGAGGGAGAGTAGGTAAATCCACCCACTACTAGTGGGAGAACGAGTAGGGAACTACAAAAAATTCTGAGGGACGCAGAAGACTTTGTCGGAGCCCCCAGAGATGTGAAGAGACAACATAAGTAGCCTGAGAGGTACCAAACCTTGGTTGCACAGGTTGGGGAATCTTCTAGTTTCCGAGAAGCAGCTCAACACCGGGTATGGGTAGATGCAATGGTGGAAGAGTACAGTTCCATCATGACAAATGATGTCTGGGAGGTGGTCCCTAGACCTCAGGAGAGATAAGTTGTAGATTCAAGGTGGATCTACAAGATCAAGTATGCTGCAGATGGCAGCATGGAGAAATGTAAAGTCAAGTTTGTGGCTAAGGGGTATGCTCAGAAAGAAGGGATAGACTATGAAGAAACCTTTGCCCCAGTAGCCAGATATACCTCCATTAGATTCGTAATATCCCTTGTAGCACAAATGGCTTGGGAGATTCCCTAGATGGACGTCAAGACTGCGTTCTTGAATGGGGTGATAGAAGAGGAGGTGTATATTGAACCGGAAGGCATCGAGACGCATGATCAGAAGACTCATGTGTGCGGGCTTAAGGAAGCCTTGTATGGATTGAATCAAGCTCCTAGAGCTTGGAATGGTCGGATTGACAGCTACTTGCAAAAGATGGGATTCGTCAAGAGTGACACAGATCCAAATCTCTACTATCTAAGGGTAGGGAGTGAGCCCCTGATACTAGTTTTATATGTAGATGATCTATTTTTGACAGGATCATTGAGGCTCATCAAAGACTGCAAGGAGAATTTTGCTACGAAATTCAACATGAAGGATCTAGGGCTGATGCACTATTTTCTGGGGTTGGAAGTTTGGTTGCAGAAGGGGGAGATATTTCTTGGTCAAGGAAGATATACTACAGAGATTCTGAAGAGATTTCAGAGGGAGGATTTTAGACCCATGATGACTCGAATGATCACCAATTGGAAGAAAATTGACATGTCCAAAGATGATGAGGTTGATCCTAGTCTGTATAGGCAGCTCATAGGATCTTTGATGTATCTGGTAAACACTAGGCCAGACCTTTGTTATGCTGTAAATACCCTCAGTCAGTTCATGGTGGAACCTAAGAGGGCTCATTGGGCAGCAGCCAAGCATGTTCTCAGGTGCCTTCAAGGAATAGTCGAGCTTGGATTGAAGTACACCAATGGCAGTGATATCAGGTTGAGTGGGTTCACCGACGCAAATTGGGCCGGGATTCCAATAGATCGGAAGAGTACTAGTGGGTATTGTTTTAGTATGGGATCAGGGATGACTTCCTGGTGCAGCAGGAAACAGAAATCCGTGGCACTGAGGTTAGCAGAGGCTGAATATATGGCAGCTAACATAGCTTCGTGTGAGGCCATATGGCTTCAGAAACTGCTTGTGAACCTACTAAAGGAGAAAATGGAAGCGACCAGTGTTTTGTGTGTTAATTAGAGTTGGATCAAGCTCTTTGAAAATCCTATGTTTCATGATCGGTCGAAGCACATTGATATCAGGTGTCACTTCATCAGAGACTGTCCAACGAGGAGCTGTACAGTTGCAGTACACTCCAACAAGAGAACAACTCGCAGACATCCTCACGAAGGCTCTAGGAAAGACTAAGTTTGTCTACTTTAAAGAGAAGATGGGGATGATCAAGAATCCATTCCAATAGCAGGAATAGATAGGATCAGGATTCAAAGGGAGCTGCAGTACAGATGCAGCAGCGACAGTGGCAGTGTCATGTGCAGCAGTACAGAAGGCAGCGACGCAACAGATGAGGGGTAGCATCTAGAGATCAATAGCGCAGAGGATGCTTCAAAAGCAGAGAAGCATGCATCATGCATGTTGTTAGAACACTTTCCTCGTTAAGAGGGAGTGTTGATTTTTGTAGCATTAGAAACTGTTTTAAGTCTCAAACTTTGTGAGGAGACTTGGACATCAATATTCCAAAGAACCCATAAATCGTTTGTGGAAATTCCACTCGGTTCATGTCTTATGAAAATAATTAATTATTTTAATGGAGACCCTAAGTCTAAACTTAGGGAAATTAAATAATTAAAGGGTATTAATAAGAAAGAGTGTGAATCTTCTAGAGAACGAAGATCAAGTCAAGTTTTAATCTAAGCCATTGATTAGACTTCTAATTTGGGTCGTTGATTCATCAACGAGAAGATTATAAAAGAAGGCTTGAGCGTCATTTGGAAAATAAGTCGGGCATACACTCAGTACCTGAAGGATATCGATTCTGAAGGAATAGAATTCAATTTTAGTGGGAGAGTTGCAGGGCGAAGAGTTGGAGAAGCAGAAGGAGGAGAAGGGAATCAGCAGTGACTGAGCTAAAGGACAGAGGGACACGAAGGGTCACAGAAGGCATCGCAAAGTTGCAACACAGTGAACCCACGCAGAGCCTACGTAGAGTGACGCAGTCCAGCGCAAGGACTACGTAGAGAAACACACAGACAAACGCAGAGGCTCTTCCGGGTGTCAGGAAATTGTCTAGAGGCGTTGAGAATTTTGTCTTAGGTGTTTTCTAATTATATTTGCCAGTGTATTCCTTGTAAAGATTCATTTGCTGAAGAATATTAATAAAGCCCTCGTCTACTGCACCAGTTTTCCCACATTGGGTTTTTCCAGGGACAATTGTCCAAAAATAAGTGTACATGTGATTGTTTCTTTTGCTTATGTTCTTTACTATTTACTTCTCTACATATATAATTGTGAATGTTGCAGTAGTATTTATTTCGAAGTTTATTGATCGATTTTTGTAAATAACTTAATGGAGTAATAAGTAGGAGAAATAAATCTATCACTCTAACTGTAGATTTTCAGATTGGAATTTTCACACGTGGGACGCAGTCTCTTCTCAGCCCCCATCCTCCACTACAGCTACAATATTTGCCTTGGCCTAATGTTTTTATCTCTATAGTTTCCTAAGTCTAATTATGGGCCCCCAAACCTACATCCTCTTAGTCAAAACGCAATAGTTAGCAAAATATCAAAAATTACTATTCTAACTAGCGGAATTGCTAATTAGGAATATTACAACACTGCTGATGCTACTACGCTGCCCTGGCTCTACACTGAAATTGCCGAGAAATACGCTGTTGGCAGAAATGGATATGCTTCTAGTGCCCTCTCCATCGCTCAAAAAATTATGGGAGATTAATCCCAGCCTCTCCACCAAATACCCAGAATAACCCACGAAGGATTTGGCCAAAGCTTGACCCAATATATTCGGCCCTCTTTTCCCACAATGGCTCTGCTGCTGGGCGAATCGACCCACCTGTAGAATCTGCTGCAAAAGGCCTCCAAAATGACTCTAATCCCTCCTAAAATGCTTCCCTGGCCTTCCCACCAAGTTTCAACCTAAACCTCCCAGAGTGTCTCTACCATGAACTGTGCAATCATTGCGCTCCTGTAGCTGTGCTTCTCACTGGAAACGGACTCTCCACTGCTAGTACGACTTATGACTGAGTAGAGCTCTCTCCTTTGGCTGGTACTCGAAGTCCACCAAAGCAAGGGCTGGTATCTCTGCTCGGAAACAACTGTGTGTTGAACAACACTTGCAGACTTGGCTCTTGCTCAAGCGTGCAATGTCAAAAGACAATTTGCAAAGTGACGAATGAATGCCAAGTTGAGTGTCTCCTCCTCCTTTTGTCCAAAACCTACAAAATGCCCATGTGGGCCCAACTCAAATTCCCCCACACCAAATCTGCTCCAATGGGAGTGTAGTCCCCATGTGAGTCGTAATTCCCACAAAGTGGCCCGCACACCACACTAAGGCCACAATATTTCCCCCAACTCTAATGTTTAGGGGTGTTCTAAGTCAAAAATCATGTGGGACTCCTATACCCACATTTCCTAACTGCAAATCGCACATGATGGAAAAATCGACAAAAATGGATATTTCACTTAGAAAAATGCTAAGTGGGAATATTACAGTCCTCCTCGACAAGATGTTGCTTGTCCTCAAGTAACTGCAATGAAGGATGTTGAAGTATCTGTTCCCCTTTCCAAATGGCATCCTCATCCGACAGGTTCCTCCATCTGATCAAAAACTCCTTGATCACCCTGTTCCTCAAGTGCCTCTCTCAAGTATCCAAAATGGCCTCTGGCTGTAGCACTAAGTGGTCATCATCATCCATAGGGGGTAACTTAGTAGCTGTTGTCACATGCTACCCCAACGCCTTTTTCAGGCAAGATACATGAAAGATGTTGTGCACCCAACTCCCCGAGGGGTAGCTCCAACTCATATGCTACCTCCGCAACCTTTCAAGTGACACAATACGACCCATAGAAGCAGGGTTTGAGCTTCTCGACCCCCTTCTGCTTGAGCAATGACTTCTTGTACGACTGAAGCCTCAAGAAGACCAAGTTCCCAACTTTGAACTACCTCTCGAGTCTCAACTCAGACCCTATCTACATAAAGTTTTGTTGGTTTTGGGCCATCCGCATGTTGTCCTTGAGAGCCCACAAAATACCCTGGCTCTCCTATATCCAATCCTTGGACCTTAGGGCCTTGCTGTCTCCAAACTTAACATCAGCAAAAGACAATGCA
This sequence comes from Pinus albicaulis, assembly GCA_034641835.2. Classification (NCBI taxonomy): domain Eukaryota; kingdom Viridiplantae; phylum Streptophyta; class Pinopsida; order Pinales; family Pinaceae; genus Pinus; species Pinus albicaulis. The sequence goes on from CM076581.1 coordinate 1,500,039,462, forward strand.
TTATAACCATACAAAGCTCGAAATGGAGACATACCTATGGACATGTGGTACGTGGTGTTGTAGCTATATTCACCCAAGTGTAGCCACCGTATCCTGTTGATTTTTATAGCATGGGAAAGTGTTTTAGGTTTCAAATTTTGAGAGCCTTGGAAAATAGTATTTCAGAGAACCCAGAAATCGTTTGTGGAAATTCCACTCAGATTTTGATTTATTAAAATAATTAATTATTTTAATGTGATCCCTAAGTCTAAACTTAGGGAAATAGATAATTAAAGGGTATTAATAAAGCAGAGTGTAAATCTTCTAGAAAACGAAGATCAAGTCATCTTTTAATCTGAGCCATTGATTAAAGATATAATTTGGGCCATTGATTCATCAATGAGAAGACTATAAGAGAAGGCTTGAGGGTCATTTGGAAATTAAGCAGACACATTCTCTATACCTGAAGGAAATCGATTCTAAAGTAAGAGAATTCGATTTCAGTGAGTGAGTTTGTAGAGGCAAGGTTGCAGAGACAGAAGGAGGAAGGAGAAGTCAGCAGAGACAGAGAAGGAGGAGGCAGAGGACGAAGGGGAGGCATCGTTGAGCATCAGCACTAGCCCTCCATGTAGAATTACCCAGTCTAGGTAGGGACTGCGCAGAGAGGCTACACATATTGACGCAAAGGGTGCAGGAGGCCATCTCATGTGTCGGGAATTCTTTTGAAGTGTCTAAAAATTCACATTAGGTGTATGCTATTTAATTCTCATCGTCAAGAATTCTGTAAACAATATTTTCACTGCTGAAGATAATACAAACCCTCATTTGCTGCACTGGTTTTCCCACATTGGGTTTTTCCGGGGACAATTGTCCAAAAATAACTATGTTCATATGGTTTTTTACTATTATGCTATATGTGTTATTTATGTTCTTCTGTTTTTTATTAGAGTGAAGTACTGCAGCTGTGTTTACTTCAAAATTTACAGAAGCATCTGTAAATAACTTATCAAATAAGTAGGCGAAATAAATCAATCACTGCAGTAATAATTTTTAGATTGAAAATTTCACATGGTATCAGAGCAAAAGGCTAAAGACAGAAAGCGAGGATCTGCTTGGACCAAAGATCCGACATTCGGAAGGGCCCACGCAGTCCTCCAGAGCACTTAGAAAAACAGAGGGAACATGACATGGCTGCGCTGGCATCCAGATTAGAGGAGGATTTTGCTTGTGTGTCAAGCACGACACCTCCAGGAGTTTGGTATATTGACAATGGACCATCTGCTCATATGATGGGAGTTCGAGAATGTTTCTCGAACTACCAAGAAGAGCAGATGAATTTTCAGATTACAATGGGAAACAAGGCCAAGTGTACCCCTGTTGGAAGAGGTACCATAATATTTCAGACAAAAGTTGGCAACAAGATTTAGGCCACAAATGTTCTGCATGTACCAGGTTTGGGGATGAATTTGCTCTCGGTATCTCAGCTCCAGAACAAGCGTTATAACTTATGACGTATACTTTATTGGAAATAAAGTTTATGTCAAACACCCTAGCTGGAAAAAGAAGGCACAAATTGGAGTAAGGAGCCACAAACTATATAAGCTCCAGCTTGAATCCCAATGGTTCTAATTGGCAGTACGGACGAAAGGGATCTAAATGAATTATGGCACAAAAGGATGGGGCATTTACATCATGGAGCCTTGAGATTCTCAAGAAGACTGTCATAGGAGCTCCATAACTCAGCACAAGGAGAGATGAGGTCTGCAGAGGGTGCATACTAGGGAAGTATGCTAAGGCAACATTTCCAAGAAGCAACAACAGGGCCAAGAACGTATTGTAGTTGTACACTCAGATATTTGTGGTTCAATGTCCACGACTGCTCTCAGTGGTGCAAAGTATTTTGCTACCTTCATTGATGACCATTCTAGAAAGACTTGGATCTACTTTCTCAAAAACAAAGATGAAGTCTTTGAGCATTTCAAAGAATTCGAGGCGCTGGTAGAAAATTTAACCAAAAATAAGATCAAGAAGCTGCGGTCAGATAAGGGTGGAGAGTATATCGATAAAGACTTCACCAATTTCTGTGCAAAGGAAGGCATTAAGAGAGAATGGAAAGCTCCATAAAATCCAGAGCAGAATGGAGTTACAGAAAGGAAGAACAGGACCATTGTAGAAGCTGCAAGGGCATGGCTATATGACCAAGACATGCCCAAATTTTTGTGGGCAGAAGCTTGCAATACAATTGTGTATGTGCAAAACAGGGTACCCCATAGAGATTTAGGGAGGGTAACTCCTGAGAGTGTTCACAGGCAACAAGTCTGAGGTGAGCCATATCAGGATATTTGGCAGTATGGTGTATTGCCACGTACCAGATGAGAAGAGGAAGAAGTTGGATGGGACTACAAAAAGGGGTTATCTTGTGGGCTATAGTGAAAATGCGAAGGCATATCACATCTATCGTAGTGAGGCGGGACGTAAAATTAATGGAAAGAGCCTTCAGAAGATCTCGGGAAATGGCTACAGATACACATATTGAGGAGGATCCACTAGCACAACCTCAACGACCTACAAAGGATGGGTCGAGTGCCTCTCCACGACACAAGGATTCTGAGGAGAGTTCCTCTGAAGAAGAGCAGGTAGGACCACCCACCACCAGTGGAAGACCGAGCAGAGAACTCCAACAAATTCTGAGGGATGCAGAGGAATTTGTTGGAGCCCTTAGAGATGGCAAGAGAGTATAGAGGCAACCTAATAGATACCAGGCACTAGTAGCTCAGGTCGGAGAACCCTCTAGCTTCCGGGAGGCAGATTAGCATCGGGTGTGGTAGATGCCATGGTGGAGGAGTATACCTCCATCATGACAAATGATGTATGGGAAGTAGTCCTTAGACCACAACACAGATCAATTGTAGGGTCGAGGTGATTCTACAAGATCAAGTATGCTGCGGACGACATCATAGAGAAGTTCAAGGTCAGATTTGTGGCTAAGGTGTACGCACAGAAAGAAGGAATCGACTATGAGGAAACCTTCGACCCTGTAGTTCAATACACTTCAATTAGATCCGTCATCTCTCTAGCAGCGCAGACGGGATGGGAGATTCACCAAATGGATGTCAAGACAACGTTCTTGAATGGGGTGATAGAAGAGGAAGTGTACATAGAACAACCAGAGGGCTTCGAGACACATGAGCAGGAGACTCATGTTTGCAGGCTTAAGAAAGCCTTGTACGGTCTAAAACAAGCCCCTAGAGCATGGTGTGGGTGAATTGATAGCTATTTACAGAAGATGGGATTTGTCAAGAGTGACACAGATCCCAATCTTTACTACTTGAGAGTAGGGGAAGAGCCGTTAATCCTGGTATTATATGTAGATGATCTGTTTCTTACTAGATCATCTAAGCTCATCAAGGACTGCAAGGAGAATTTTTCTATCGAATTTGACATGAAGGATCTGGGGCAGATGCACTATTTTCTTGGTTTAGAGGTCTGGCAGCAGAAGGGAGAAATCTTCATTGGACAAGGAAGATACACTACAAAGATCCTGAAGAGGTTTTAGATGGAAGACTGTAGACCCATGGCTACGCCAATGATTACAAACTTGAAGAAGATAGACACAACAGAGGATGATGAGGTTGATCCCACCTTGTATAGGCAGCTCATCGGATCATTGATGTATCTGGTCAACACTACACCAGACATCTGTTATGCAGTGAATACCCTCAGTTAGTTCATGGTGGAACCAATGAGGCTCACTGGGCAGCAGCCAAACATGTTCTCAAATACTTGAAGGGGACAGTCGAGTATGGGTTAAAGTACACCAAGGGTAATGAGGTCTTGTTAAGTGGGTTTATAGATGCAGATTGGGCTGAAAGCACAGTGGATCGGAAAAGTACCAGTGGGTACTGTTTCAGTCTCGGATCAGGAATGACCTCCTAGTGCAGTAGGAAACAGAAGCCTGTCGCACTAAGCTCAACCGAGGCAGAGTATATGGCAGCAAGCACAGCTTCGTGCGAGGCCATATGGCTTCGTAAATTTCTCTTGAAATTACTCAAGAAGAGGATGGAACCGACCAGAATTGTGTGATGATCAGAGTTGCATCAAGCTCTCTGAGAATCCTGTGTTTCATGACCGGTCGAAATACATTGACATTCGGTGCTACTTCATTAGAGACTATGTCCAATGGGGAGCTGTGCAGTTAAGGTACACTCCTATAGGAGAATAAGTGGCAGATATCTTCACCAAGGCTTTGAGTAAGATTAAGTTTACTTACGAGAAAAGATGGGGATGGTCGAGAACCCTTTCCAGTAAAGGAATGGGTGGTCTACAGTGATCCAGGTGGACATTGATGGCCACCCACCTATTCCATTTGGACCCGCACCATCAATTCTTGCAGCTTTTCACATTCAGCACAACTTACTATTTTTAGCAGGGTTTCAAGCCCTGCACTCCTGGAGCCGTTTTGGGGCCTTAATGATCCAGGTGGATATTGGTGGCCACCCACCTATTCCATTTGAACCCCCACCATCATTTCTTTCAGTTTTTAAGTTGCAACACAACTTACTATTTTTAGTAGTTTTTTGGGTCCTAGACTTTCGGAGCCATTTTAAGGCCCTAAACGACGTTTTTTGGAAAAACCGAGAGCAACTTGGGTCCACACCAAAAGTTGTACTCCTCGGATAGATATTTCTAACGAGGTATGATACGCGTCAAATATAGATTGTATGGCGAAGTTACGTCCCCAGGAAGTTGAAACACCAATTTACCCAAACGGGGCCATAGTTTTGGCACTTCATCTCCTAGGGTTAGGTTTTTGGACGTTTAAAGTTCTCCATTGTTTCTCAATAATAAATAGGTCCTTGAGCCTCATTGTAACACAATTCAGAGGTCTATAGCCGCCATATCTCTTCTCAGAGATATGCTACCAGCAGCCTAGCTATTTTTATTTCCATTATGTCTGTAAGCATATTTCAGTCATTCTTTTATTAATAAAATGAAGTATTGTTTCCGCTGCATCTCTATGTTTATGTCAATTTCTGTATTTTATTGCATTCCTGCATAAATCTGGATCAGTGGTATCAGAGTGGTCTGCTCTCTCTCTCTTTTTCTTTGCATGTCCCCAACGCGGTCAAGGTATAAGGAGTTAGGGTTCGATCTAGTTGAACCCTTGCAAGATTAGCCTCGCAAACTCCAACGACCTCACATGGAGGAAGAAAAGAAAAACGAGGGAGTACGAGATCCTATCAAAATATTGCTCGATGAGGCCCTCGAGAAACAAAGGAATGCGATGATGGATAACTTTGCTCAAATCCTTCAACGACTGCCCACCTACGACGCATCTGCATCCAACAACCACTCTGGAGGCGCCACTCCCTTCAAGGTACAGGTAAACTTTGAAATTCCTGTATTTGAAGGTCAGATAGATGCAAACGTCGTAGATAGATGGTTAAATTTGCTGGAAGGGTATTTCTCGGTCCATGATTTGGTGCTCAAGTACCGTAGCTGTCTGCACAAACACATTCAGGAGGAAATGGAGTTCCTCGACATTAGATTGCTTGGCACGACATATCACTTTGCTGCCAAGATCGAGCAAAAACTTAAGCAGAAAAAGTGAGACTTTGGATCTGCGAATTCGAAGCCAGGGAAAGGTTCCCCGAAGCACAGAACAAGGGAAAAGGCCAAAGCGGGGCGACTCAGAACAACACCACAAATCCAAAGGAGGACACAGGGAAGTGGTGTGAATTTCTACAGCCCCACTCATAGCACAAACAAGTGTCAGGCCAAACAGTCGTTGGTGGCCGAACTAAAGGCACATGAATCAAATGCATTTTCTGATCCTGAGTCAGAACCAAACAAAGGCAATGACAAAGGGAAGCAGATCATTGATGCGGATCCCGGTGCCATTGTTGCCACCACCAAGATCCAGAGGGAGTATCCCGAGGATCTAGAGGAGGGGGAGCGCCTCTTCCATTCGCAGATGCAATTCCTTGTCGATAGCGGAAGCCAAAAGAACCTCATTTCAGCAGAGGTCGTGAAGCGGCTCGGCCTACCGACCATAGCACACTCGCAGTCGTATACCATCAGGTGGCTTCACTCAGGGAGAGATATCCGCATCCGCCAACAACGCCGCCTTCTGTACAGTATCAAGCCATTCACAGATGAGGTATTGTGTGATGTTGCTCCTCTTGATGTAGCTGATGTATTATTGGGCCAACCATAATACATCCGCTGAGGTGACATGCTGTGGAGGTGACATGCTGTGTATGAGTCTAGGCCTCGTGTTGTTGTTATTACTTTGGGAAATAACTTGTATAGGATACTCGAGGTAGTACCGCCTCCTATCATCTCTTTGACTACTGAAAAGCAACACAGTAAGATTCTTTCCCAAACCAGGAAATTTATATTCCTTACAATTCGCTCACAGGGAAAGAAGAATATTGTGGCCACAACCTCGAAACAAAGCTCCCCTACACGGTTGTAGCAGATGGACAAAGTCATGGAGGAATACAAAGACATTTTCTCTTCACTCACAGAGGTTCCTCTACACTGTCAGGACAAGCACTCCATTGATCTGACCCCAAACACACCGCCACCTGATGTTGCCATACATCTTGCAACTACACACACAGAATCCACGCATGTACTGTCTGAGGTTGATAAAGAAACCAAATTTACCAAACGCATCCAGCATGTCCACCCGTAGGTCAATGCCATCTTCAACAAATCTCATACCCAGTTCAATAGAATTTGCCTCATCTCATGGAGGATCTCAAAGCAATGGGGACCATTGCTTCCTAAGGAGGGAGGAATGATTCAGGTGGATATTGGTGGCCATCCACCTATTCCATTTGTTGGACCTGCACCATCAATTCTTGCAGCTTTTCACATTCAGCACAACTTACTATTTTTAGTAGGTTTTCGGGTCTTGCACTTTCGGAGTCGATTTGGGGCCTTAATGATCCTCGTGGATATTGGTGGCCACCCACCTATTCCATTTGAACCCCCACCATCAGTTCTTTCAGTTTTTAAGTTGTAGCACAACTTACTATTTTTAACAGTTTTTGGGGACCTGGACTTCCGAAGTCGTTTTGAGGCCCTAAACAACGTTTTTTGGGAAAACCAGGAGCAACATGGGTCCATGGACAGATGTTGCTCACACTGAAAGTTGTACTCCTCGGATAGATCTTTCTAACGAGGTATGATACACATCAAACAGAGATCGTATGCCGAAGTTATGTCCCTGGGAAGTTGAAACACCAATTTACCCAAACGGGGTCCATAGTTTTGGCGCTTCATCTCCTAGGGTTAGGTTTTTGGACGTTTAGAGTTCTCCATTGTTTCTCAATAATAAAAAAGGCCCTCGAGCCTCATTGTAACACAGTTCAGAGGTCTGTAGCCGCCACATCTCTTCTCAGAGATACGCTACCAGTACCCTAGCTATTTTTATTTCCATTATGTTTGTAAGCATATTTCACTCATTCTTTTATTAATGAAATGAAGTATTGTTTTCCACTGCATCTTTGTGTTTACGTCAATTTCTGTATTTTATTGCGTTCCTGCATAAATCCGGATCATACAGAGATAGAGGTAGCTATAGTACAGATGAGGCAGTGGCAGAGACAGTGTCATAGGCAATAGTACAGAGGGCAATTGCGCAGAGTTGAGAGGCAGCAACTAGGACATCAACAACGCAACAGATGCTTTAGAATCAAAGCAGTACATTTGGTACATTGCTTGAACACTTTCCTCGCTAAGAGGTAGTGTTGATTTTTATAGCATCAAAAAGTGTTCCAAGCCTCAAATTTTGAAGAGAGGCTTGGACAACAGTATTCCAGAGAACCCAGAAATCGTTTGTGGAAATTCCACACAGATTTTGCTTTATTAAAATAATTAATTATTTTAATGTGATCCCTAAGTCTAAACTTAGGGAACTTAAATAATTAAAGGATGTTAATAAAGCAGAGTGTGAATCTTCTAGAAAACGAAGATCAAGTCATCTTTTAATCTGAGCCATTGATTAAGGATATAATCTGGGTCATCGATTCATCAACAAGAAGACTATAAGAGAAGGCTTGAGGGTCATTTGGAAATTAAGCCGGGCACCTTCTCAGTACCTGAAAGAAATCGATTATGAAGTAAGAGAATTTGATTTTAGTGGGTGAGTTTGTAGAGGCAGGGTTCCAGAGACAAAAGGAGGGAGAAGTCAGCAGAGACAGAGAAAGAGGCAAAGGACAAAGGGGATGCAGCGCTGAGCAACAGCAGTAGCCCTCCACGCAGAATTATGCAGTCTAGGCAGAGATTGCGCAGAGAGGTTACACAGACTGACACAGAGGGTGCAGGAGGCCATCTCGTGTGTCGGGAATTCTTTCGGAGTGTCTAGAAAATTCACATTAGGTGTATGCTATTTAATTCTGATCATCAGAATTCTGTAAACAATCTTTTCACTGCTGAAGATAATACAAACCCTCAACTGTTGCACCGGTTTTCCCACATTGGGTTTTTCCGGGGAAAATCGTCCAAAAATAACTGTGTTCATATGGTTGTTTCTATTATGCTATATGTGTTATTCTGTTCTTCTGCTTTTGATTAGAGTGAAGTACTGCAGCTATGTTTATTTCAAAATTTACTGAAGCATTTGTAAATAACTTATCAAATAAGTTGGTGAAATAAATCAATCACTGCAGTAATAATTTTTAGATTGAAAATTTCACATAGTCATGCCTGTTGTTGCCCTGTCACATAGTTACGTAAGTAGCCCTCCAACCACTTGTTAACTATCTTTGTCTGTCCGTTCGTCTGAGGGTGATAACTAGTGCTCGGAGTGAGCTCCGTGCCCACCAACCAAAACAACTCCTACCAAAATCTCCCCATGAATCGATTGTCTAGGTAACTGACAATGGTCTTTGGAAGACCATGCAGCCGAAATATCTCCCCGAAGAATAATTCAGCCACCTGTGAGGCCCGGTACCGGGCTAAGATGGCGAAGAAATGTGCAAACTTTGTCAAGCTGTCCACTGCCGTGTAAATGCAATCCTTGCCCTATACTATAGGCAACCAGGTAATGAAATCCATCGATATGCTCTCCCATTTTCCCTCAGGGATAAGAAGAGGCTGCAACAGGGCTGCAGGGTGTGACTGCTCACCCTTTTTCCTCTGGCATGTCTCACACTCCTTGATATGCCTCAGAACATCATCCTTGAGGCCCCTCCATGCAAAACGCTCCCCTGATGGCCTTGTATGTCTTCGTGAACCCCTGGTGCCCTGCTAGAGGTGAGTCATGGGAAGTCTATAGAATCTTCTCCCTCAGTTGGGAGCTGGCCACTAAGTAAATTTGGTCCCTGAAGTAAATGACTTCGTTCATCACCCTGTAGTGGTCATCTATCACCACTCCATCCAAGACCTCACATGCAAATCAGTACTTGGAGTACTCCAATAATAACTGTGCCCTCCAATCCATGGTTATGCTCATCAAAGAGAGTGAAGCTGGCCTCCTGGACAATGCATCAGCCACCACATTGTGCTTCCCTTTGACATACTCAATGTCAAAATCATATGCCTGGAGCTTACTTACCCACTTCTGCTGCCTCTCCTGCAACTGTTTATGCACCAAGAAAGACCCGACACTGTTATGGCTTGTTTTGACTCGAAACATGTTCCCCACCAGGGACTATCTGAACTTGGCTAGTGCATGCATAATGGCTAGCATCTCCTTCTCATAGATGGAGTACAATCTCTCATGGGGTAGTAGCTATAGAAATTTCTGAATCTTAATTCTTATGCAGAAATTATTTATGCTAATCTGGTTAAGCTTCTCCTACTTATACAAGTTATCATCTGAATAAATTCAAGTTAACATCAAAGCAAAACACATAACAGATCTCTACCAATTCAGATCTAGAATAAGCACATGCACACATAGACAAAGTGACACAGTTATTTCTGGAGAAACTGTCCCTGGAAAAACCCGATATGGGAAAACCGGTCTTTGGCTGCTGGAGGGCTCTATTATTAAGAATATTTCTGAATACACAACTCTGGGTTCTGGATCTGGAAAACTCTACAAAGAAAACTTTAGATCTACAACACCTGGCTAATCTAAGACCGATAACACTGATTGATCCACACCCTCAAACGAGATTTATAGAACTCAGCCAGATCTAGGCCTAGAAACCCCAAATCTGCCCCTGAAAGACACTGCGTCAGCCTCTGAAGGCCTCCAAATGCTCAACACTGTCACTGGAAGGGACTGCGTTACCCCAGACTGGGTGACGCAGTCACTACGCTGCGCCTAAGGGTCTCTGAGTAACCCCTGAAGGGTTTCTTGAAAATCACGTTGTCCTTGCTGCTGCTGCTACCTTCCTCTACGCTATCTTTCCTGATCTCTTCTCTGCTTCTTGTGTATTCTAGACCCTGGGATCAGATCATCCCCTTGGTCTAAATTCCCCTCTTTGCAACTAAAACACTTGAGAATTCTTAGCAACCCCGCCCTAGAATCTCAGCGTAGCTTCAGTGCTTTGCCTCTGTGTGCGTTACAGATGACCCCAAGCCTTTCCTTTATCCTTTTTTCGTTGACAAATCAACGACCAAGATTAAATCTTTAATCAATGGCTAAGATTAAAAGAAAGTTTGATCTGTGTAACTTAAGACAATTTCATCACATGTTTAATTAAATTCATTTAAATTATTTTATTTTTCTAAGTTTTAACTTAGGAAATACATTAAATTAATTAATTAATTTAATATCTCCTAAACCAGATGAAATTTCCCAAATCCACTTTTGGGTCTTGTAGATCAGGTGAACTCTAGTCCTTCCCTAAAATTTGGGACCTAGAGCACAACTGATGCTACCCCAAATACACAAAATCTCAACACTTCCTCTTAGCATCAAGGGTGTGCTCTAGCAATACATCACACTTATGCATTACATGATTTTGGGCACTGGTTCTGTGCTGCTGGAGCTTGGCCTCCTGCCACCCAACTCTGCACTACTGCTGCCATTCTGTACTGTTGCCATGACTCTGCCACTGCCACTGCAACCACTATACTGCAGCTCCCTCTCAATATGTTGCGTCTGTGCTACTCATAGCATTGCCATTGCGGATCTGCTGCACTGCAACTTCATTTGTTGAGAGAAACAACTGAATCTCCTGCCCAATCTTTGACAGACAAGTCAGATGGACTGCATCCTTATCACTGAAGCTCCATAGGCTACAGATCTGTGCTGGCCTCTAAAGAACGATGCACAACTACAACTCTACATGCGTAATCAGACACACTCTGCGCTACTGAAGTCACATCAGCTCCTTGTGCTAAAATCTATCATGTTGTTGCTGCACTGCACTGTCCCTCTGAAGCACTTTGCGTTGCTGCAACTTTGCATTGCGTAAGCAGTACTGCACTGTGCTACTGAAGTCACATCGGCCTCTGTGCTGCTACTGCTTCTACGCTGCTGCTGCTATGCTCTGCGTTGCTCCTCCCAGCCTCCAGATCTGCCTCTACTTATGCCTCATCTGTGATCTATACACCCACTGCTCCACTTGTCCCGCTACTGTCTTAAGGCTGCCATATCTTGCTTGTGATCCAAGAGATGAGCTGCTGAAGGATCCCGCCTTACGTCCATGTAGCTCCTCTACATGTCCATGTTACCCCACCTCCGTGGTTCATGAGCACTCATGGCCACATCATCTCCGGACCCATCATCTGCCACCGCTGCTTTGGAAGAAGATGCTTCCTTGTCCTTCTTCTTTTCTGGACAATGGCTGGCAAAATGTCCCATTCTGCCACACTGGAAGCACTTGATCTTAGAAAGATCCTTCTTCTTCTTCGGCAGCTTCTTTGATGCCAAGGCTGCATCTTCCTCCTCTTCCTTCTTAACCTTGCTCAACACAGATTTGTGCTGCTTCTTGGTGAACCTTCGTAGTTCTTCTTGCCGCAGGATCGACCACAAGTTGTCCCAATCTGAGAGGTCTACTCTGCCCAAGATACTTTGGACAAAGGTTTCCCACTCATCCGTGACTGCATTGAGGGCAGTCCTGACTATCATTGCATCATCTACGGTTGCACCCACTGCAGTCAGATGATCCCTGATTCACTGCAATCTGAAGAGGAAATGCTCGATGTCTTCTCCCTTGGTCATTATGAATGACCTCATTTGGGCCTCCAACAACATCTTTCTTTGGACTGATTTTCCCTCATACAGGGAAGTCAAGGCCTTCCACATCTCATAAGTTGTCCTCTTCTCAGCTATGTGTGGCACAATAAGATCCTTGATACTGTCCATTATCAATGGCTTGGCATGCCCAACATCTTCCCTATGCTTCTGTAGGAGATCCGCATCTGTCGGTGTGGCCAGAGTCTGGTCTTCATGGTCTCTTAGACCGTATGCCTCAAGGACAATCAGAATCCTAGCTTTCCATATCGAAAAGTTTGAGAGGCCCTCTAGCCTATCCTGATCACCCAGTCCATGAGGAGCCATCTGCTCAGAATGTGTCAGAGCTCCTCTTCTCTATGCTAGAGATCTTGGATCTAGGGTACTTTACGAACTGGGCACCCTCTGCTCCCTCTGACACTTGATTTCCCTCCTTGGAAATCTACCAAATCAACTATGATTTAGCTTCTTCTTTGATCCTCTGACCCAATTGCAAGTTTCCTTTGGCAAGAAACTCTCTGAGAAACTGATCCCTTCCCAAACTTTGTCACTTGTGCTAAGGTTAAAAATCTGAAAACTTCAGAAGTTTAACCCCACCAGCTCTTCTGAATTTCTGCAACTTTTCGACAAATTTTTCTGAATCTGACAAATTCAGATCTGAATCACACCGGTTGGCTTCAAACCCAACCAGCGTTGTTTCTGAGCTGCCTCTGCAGTAATTGCGTGGGCTTGCTAGGACACATCACTGGACAACGCCACCCTTCCCTTTGCATGAATCTTCTCCTGAAAACTGTGTCGTCCCTTCAAATCTGCTTTTTTGCTGCCTTTCCAGCTGCTTTCTGCAGCTAGATCCTTCAGATGCTTCAGCTGGTGAACCTTCTAGATTTGCAATTGCTCCGATATCATGTAGAAATTTCTAAATCTTAATTCTTATGCAGAAATTATTTCTGTTAATCCGGTTAAGCTTCTCCTACTTATACAAGTTATCAACTGAATAAATTCAAGTTAACATCAAATCAAAACACATAACAGGTCTCTACCAATTCAGATCTAGAATAAGAACATGCACACATAGACAAAGTGACACAGTTATTTCTGGACAAACTGTCCCCGGAAAAACCCAATGTGGGAAAACCGGTCTTTGGCTGCTGGAGGGCTCTATTATTAAGAATATTTCTGAATACACAACTCTGGGTTCTAGATCTTGAAAACCCTACAGAGAAAACTTTAGATCTGCAACACCTGGCTAATCTAAGACCAATAACACTGACTGATCCACACCTTCAAATGGGATTTACAAAACTCAGCCAGATCTAGGCCTAGAAACCCCAAATCTACCCCCGAAAGACACTGCGTCAGCCTCTGAAGGCCTCCAAATGCTCAACGTTGTCACTGGAAGGGACTGCGTTACCCCAAACTGGGTGACGCAGTCACTACGCTGCCCCTAAGGGTCTCTGCGTAACCCCAGAAGGGTTTCTTCAAAATCACGTTGTTCTTGCTGCTACTGCTGATGCCTTCCTCTGTGCTATCTTTCCTAATCTCTTCTTTGCTTATTGTGTATTTTAGACCCCGGGATCAGATCATCCCCTTGGTCTAAATTCCCCTCTTTGCAACTGAAACAGTTGAGAATTCTTAGCAACCCTGCCCTAGAATCTCAGCTTAGCTTCAGTGCTCTGCCTCTATGTGTTACAAATGACCCCAAGCCTTTCCTTTAGACTTTTCTCGTTGACAAATCAACGGCAAAGATTAAATCTTTAATCAATGGCTAAGATTAAAAGAAAGCTTGATCCGTGTGACTTAAGACAATTTCATCACATGCTTAATTAAATTCACTTTAATTATTTTATTTTCCTAAGTTTTAACTTAGGAAATACATCAAAATAATGAATTAATTTAATATCTCCTAAACCAGAAGAAATTTCCCAAATCCATTTCTGGGTCTTATAGATCAGGTGAACTCTAGTCCTTCCTCAAAATTTGGGACCTAGGGCACAACTGATGCTACCCCAAATACACAAAATCTCAACAGTAGCTTCCGACTCTCAAAAGCTATAGGGTGCCCTCCCTGCATCAACACTGCTCCTACACCTTCTCTGGATGCATCACACTCCAACACAAAGGGCAGGATGAAATCTGGGAGTGCCAGCATGGGACAACTGTTCATGACCTATTTGAGGCGCTCAAAAGCCTCTTGCGTGTTGATTTTTGGATAGCACAGGATGTGCTCTAGCTCCGAAATTTTGTGGAGGGGTTAGAACACATGAGATCTCCAAGACCTAGAAATCATTTGGAGAAATTCCACCCGGAGTGAAAGTTATTCAAATAATTAATTATTTTTAATGGAGTCTAAGTTAAAACTTGGGGAATTAAAATAATTAAAGTGAATTAACTTAAATGTGGATGAGCAACTTCTCAGTGACGAGGTTCAAATCCATTTTAATCTTAGTCATTGATTAAATATTAGATCACAACCGTTGATTCATCAACAAGAAAAGTATAAAGGAAGGCTTGAGGGTCAGTTAGAAAATACACACAGTGAGTGAATCTAGAGATCAAATTCTTCTAACAGAGTAGTGCTTGGACGAAGATAAGATCTGAGTGATTCAGTAGCAGTGAAGGGCAGAAGCAGTTATTGTTCGGAGGACCAAGAGTACATTGCAGAGACGCAACAAAGACAACAGAGGAAGCAACGCAGCCACTAGGAGAGGTGACGCAGACTCACGCAGGACTCACGCAGGGACTGGGCAGAGATTCCAAGGGATAGTCTCTATTTTGCTAGAGATCGGGGTTTCTGAGCCGGGAGGGCTGAAACTTGATTTTCTGAGAGGTAGATCAGCACAGAGAAGAGGTGACGAAGTCATCAACCATCCCCACGCAGGTCTACACATCTACTGCGCAAAGGGAGCTGGGGTTTCGCCAGTTTGAGTCTTGGATCAACCAAGACTTGCCATGTGAGGTGAAACTCACTATTTTTATCTCTCTGCCTAGGATTTTCTCTGTTGGGTGAGCCGGACTTGGCACCTTAGTTGTACTCAGAATATTGTCGGTTAATAATACAAACCCTCAAATTTGCTGCACCAGTTTTCCCGTATAGGATTTTTTCGGGGACATTAGTCCAAATAGAAGTGTCCTTTGTGTGATTGTCTCATTTATTTTTCAGTGCTTGATCAGTGTATTGGTGTAGGCTGCTTAGTATTTGCATTAATATTTACTAAATAAATCTATAAATAACTTGTTAAATGGAAAATAAAAGTAGGTAATGCAAATCAGTTGATTGCAGTAGGATTTATGTTTGTAAGATTTAGAAATTTTAACACTGTGTTGTAGCCATCCACCCAATGCCCCCTTCTTCGTCAAATAAGTGAGGGGTGCTGCTAGCTGAGAGAAGCCCTTAACAAACTTCCTATAATAAGTACAAATGCCCACGAATTCCCTCAATTCTGTCACATTTCGGGGCTCTGGCCAATCTCGAATGGCCCTAATCTTCTCCTCATGAAATCTCACACCATCCACCCCAATGATGTGCCCTAGATAGAGCATCTCGATCAAACCTAACTCACACTTGGACAACTTAGCATAGAATTGCTGCTCCTCCAGATTCCAGAATACGCAACATTTCCTCAACATGTTGTAAGTGCTCCTCCCAAGTCTGGCTATAGATCAGTATATCATCGAAGAACACCGATACGAACTTCCTAAACTGCCCACGAAACACTTGGTTCATGCACGACTGGAAAGTTGCTGGTGCGTTGGTTAGCCCGAAGGGCATAAACAAGAACTCAAAGTGCCCATAGTGGCACTAGGGCGTTGTTTTGGAGACATCCTTGTCCCTCACTCGGATTTGATGGTACCCCGACCGCAAGTCAATCTTCGAGAAGAACTTAGCCCCCCTCACTCGGATCTGATGGTACCCTGACTGCAAGTCAATCTTCGAGAAGAACTTAGCCCCCCTCAGCTCATCCATCAACTCATCTATATGTGAAATGGGGTAGCGGTTCTTCATTTTTTTCTTGTTGAGGGCCCGATAGTCTATGCACATACATAAGGACCCATCCTTCTTCTTCACCAAAACAACTGATGAAGCAAAAGAGCTGGAGCTAGGCCTAATATGCCCAAGTGCCAATAGCTCATGGATGGCCCTCTTTATCTCATCCCAGTATGCCTTAGGATGTCAGTAAGGGGTGGTGATCATAGCTTATACCCTCGACTCCAATTCAACAGTGTGCTCAAACCCTTGTTCAGGTGGTTGACCAAGTGGTATATCTCTAAACACCATTGGGTACCTGTCAAGAATGGCTTATATCTCTGAATGTGGTGGCTTGAGTTTGCCCCTAGCCTTTGAAATCCTCAACTCCACAACTCACTTAATATCTCCATGTCTCAAATTAGCCTCCATCTTGTGGGTTGAGACCGTCTATGATGGACAAGAGTGCATACCCCGTAGCAAGACTGGCTTGCCATCCGACCCTACAAATTCCATCTCTAACTTCCTCCAATCAGTGGTGACTCCGCCAAGTTAATAGAGCCACTGGACCCCCAATACTACATTGGTGTCCGCTACGTCAACCACAAAGAAATGATTTATCATGGAGTAGTTCCCCATGGTCAAGGTCAAGGCGAGAGCATAACGTGTGCACTGCATGGTTCTGTCTCCTGGCACAAGAACTGAAAACCCCTCAAACTCCTCAATCGTGAAGCCCCTCCTCTGAACTATCTGGGCATCAATGAAGTTGTGGGTAGCCCCACTGTCCACTAGAACTGAAACACGCTGCCCCTGATCCTCAAGGTCAAACCTAGGTACCCCATTCAATGATGCGATGACCCCTTCGGAAGGTGCAAAGGAAGCTCCCCCTACAGGTGGTCGTGGCCCTCTCTCCTGAGATGCTGTGCTGTCATCCCCACCCATCTCAAAGTATGTCTCATCTTTAGTATTGTTGTTCGAAAATACCTCAATGTAATGGGCCTTGCCTATTGCACACCTGTGGCTTGGTACCCACGACTCCTAATAGGTAAAACACAACTTCCTCCTTCGGAGGTCTGTCTGTGTGTCCTCATCCATCTATCCATGCCCCTGATTGGCCTGCGGTGGTGAAGCCCTAGTGTCTTTCCCCCTCTACTAGAAACCCTGTTTGGGTGGCAGTGGTGCTCTAGCCCTAGGTAGGGCATCTTGTAGGTCTCGAGCTCTCCCTACTATGTCCTACAATGTAGTGGGCCTATTGGACCTCACTAATCCCTGTAGTGGCTCTACTAGCCCCTCCACAAACATGTAGATCCTCCTAGCCTCTGACAAGTCTGACACCATCACAGACAACCTCAGAAACTCCGAAATATAAACCTCAACACTCCCTGTCTTCTTGAGCCTTGTTAGCTCCCCAAAGTACTCCTCAAAATCTTTCCTCTCAAACTACTCCAACACCCTCCTCGTGAAATCATCATAAGCGGTCACTCTTGCATGTCCCAATGTGGTCAGCCCAAGGAACCACCAATCACGAGCTTCCCCCTCTAGATGCAACGTGGCAATCTTGATTGTCTCTCCCTCCTTCATCTGGAAATAGAAATCCAACTTTTCGACCCATGCTTTGGCCAAGCTCTTGCAAGGGCCATCGAAAGTCTGGAGAAACAACCTCCCCACATTACGTTGCAGTCTGTCCCCTGCGTGTAGCCTCCTCCACTCTGTCCCTTGGCCTATTGTTACCATTCAACTGGAAAAAATCTCTAAAAGTAATGGCCTTCCCAAAATCAGGGCCATAAGACCGATACTCCAAGAAATAATCTCCAGAAGGCATATCCTCTTGCTCTTGTTGTCCACCAGCTCTAGATGTCAGGAACGTGGGAATGGTGGATCTAGGGGGTGTGTTTGGAATGATGGGCATATTGGGATTAAGGGATGCATGGTGCTGTGAGGTGCCCGATCCTTCCCCCAATTGAAAATCCCTTTGGATTCCCTTACCCTTGTTGCAGTTGTTATTCCGCTAGCCCATCTCTTCAATGTTCTTGAACAAGTCTTGCACCGCCTTCAATAAAAGATGAGAAAACTCCTCATCCTTGCTCCTTTTGTCTCCCTCATTATCCCCCATGTTTGTTTCCACAACCTCTGGTTCAGTTATCACAAGATCAAGGGTAATCTGCAACTTCCTTTCTTTGCTCCTGTACCTCTGTCTTTGGTAAGTCATGTTTTGTTTGTCTTGCGGTGTCATAGACTGCGCTGCTCCCACAGGCTGAGCCAAGTCTATGAGCTGTGATAACACTGTAATATTCCTAGGGAATTTTTACAGTAAATAACAAGCATGCATAGACACATAAAAAACCATAAAACATAAATACACAATCAGATCAGAACATAGCACCAAAAACTGCGCTGTTGAGCCATTTTATTAATGAATTAGGGTGTGTAGAAATTTCTGAATCTTATATCTTATGGAGAAATTATTACTGTTAATCCAGTTAAGCTCCTCCTACTTAGATAAGTTATCAACTAAATAAATTCAAGTTAACATCGAAGCAAAACACATAACAAATCTCTACCAATTCAGATCTAGAATAAGCACATGCACATATTGACAAAGTGACAGTTATTTCTAGACAAATAGTCCCCGGAAAAACCCAAGGTGGAAAAATCGGTCTCTGGCTGCTGGAGGGTTCTATTATTAAGAATATTTCTGAATATACAAATCTGGGTTCCATATCTAGAAAACCCGACAGAGATAATGCTAGATCTACAACTCACAGGCTCATTTAGGGCCAAAATAATGACTAATTCACACCCTCAAGCGGGATTTACAGAACTCAGTCAAGATTAGGGCCTAGTAACCCCAACGTTGTCCCATAAATGCTCTGCGTCAGCCTCTGAAGCCCCTGAAAGCCTCTGCGTCAGCCTTGGATGGCCTCCAAACCCTCAGTGCTGCTCCGAAAGGGATTGCGTTACTCCAAAATGGGTGACGCAGTCACTACGCTGCCCCTAAGGGTCTCTGCGTAACTCCTGAAGGGTCTCTTGAAAATTAAGTTGTCCTTGTTGTTGCTACATTCCTCTGCGCTCTCATTGAGTTGATCTCTTCTCTGCCTCTTGTATATTCTAGACCCTGGGATCAGATCATCTCCTTGGTCTAAATTCCCTTCTCTGCAACTGAAACACTTCTTAGTATTCTTAGCAAACCCTGCCCTAGAATCTCAGCTTAGCTTCAATGCTTTGCCACTCTGTGTTTTTACAAATAATCCCAAGCCTTTCCTTTATACTTTTCTCGTCGACAAATCAATGACCATGATCAGATCTTGAATCAATGACTAAGATTAAAAGAAAGCTTGATCCGTGTGACTTAAGACAATTTCATCACATGTTTAATTAAATTCACTTTAATTATTTAAGTTCCCTAAATTTTAACTTAGGAAATATACCTAAAATAATTAATTAATTTAATATCTCCTAAACCAGATGAAATTTCCCAAATCCATTTCTGGGTCTTGTAGATCAGGGGAACTCTAGTCCCTCCACAAATTTTGGGAGCTATAGCACAACTGATGCTACCCCAAATACACAAAATCTCAACACTCCCTCTTAGCATCAAGGGTGTGCTTTAGCAATACATCACACTATGCATTACATGATTTTGGGCACTAGTTCTATGCTGCTGAGGCTTGGCCTCCTGTCACTCAACTTCGCACTGTTGCTACCATTATGTACTGTTGCCCATGACTCTGCCACTGCCACTGTAACCTCCGTACTGTTGCTCCCTCTTCTTCTGAAGACCACCCTTTCCTCTAGTGGAAGGGGTTCTCGACGATCCCCATCTTCTCTCTGAAGTAAGTGAACTTGACTTTACTCAGAGCCCTTGTGAGGATATCTACCACTTGTTCAACTGTAAGAGTGTATCGCAACTGTATTGCTCCCTTCTGAACATAGTCCCGAATAAAGTGACACTTAATGTCAATGTGCTTCGACCGGTCATGAAACACAGGATTTTCAGAGAGCTTGATGCAACTCTGATTATCACACATGATTCTGGTCGGCTCTATTCGTTTTTTGAGTAAGTTCAAGATTAATTTGCAGAGCCATATGGCCTCACACAAAGTCGTGCTTGCTGCCATGTACTCTGCCTCGGCTAAGCTCAGTGTTATGGACTTCTGTTTCCTGCTACACCAAGAGGTCATTCCTGATCCAAGACTAAAACAGCACCCACTAGTACTTTTCCGATCTACTATGCTTTCAACCCAGTCTGCATCTGTGAACCCACTCAACCGGATTTCATTTCCTTTGGTGTACTTTAGTCCATACTCGATTGCCCCTCTCAAGTATCTGAGAATATGTTTGGCTACTTCCCAGTGAGCCCTCCTTGGTTCCACCATGAACTGACTGAGGGTATTCACTGCATAACAGATGTCTAGTCTCGTGTTGACCAGATACATTAATGACCCGATGAGCTGTCTATACCAAGGTTGCGGGGAAGCTTCACCCCCCCAACCTCCCCCCCCCCCTTGGTTCCCGCTCCTGAAACGCGCTCCGTTCGGGAGCGTTTTGGGAGCGCTCGGAAATTCGCTCCCGAAAACACTTCCCGAGGGGAGCGTTTTTAGGAGCGCGCTTTCGAGCCTGTAAAAATGCTCCCTGCCTTTTCAGGAGCATTTCAGGGAGCGCTCGGGAGTGAACGCTCCCTGAGCGCTTCCGGCATTAAAAAAACACTTCGAGAGCGTTTTTTAACTGACGGAAGTGGTCGGGGATCATTCGCTCCCGAACGCTCCCCGGCGGCGTGAAAAAAAATCTTCAAAAAATTCGTTTTTTTTTTTTAGAGGGAGGGAGGAGGGTTGGGTAAATAAAAGCCCACCCTCCCCTCATTTTGTTTTATTGTTTTAGTTGAGTGAGTGAGAGCAAGAGTTGGAGAGTGGAGCTGCGGAAGTGCCAAGGAGAGAGCAAGGAGCAAGCTGCAAGAGAGCAAGAGGAGGATTGCAAGAAAGACGTAGGTCTTCTAATCTAGTTTTGTATTTTCTAGGATGAATTTTTAAGTTGTTCAAAAATGAAAACTTGATTTTTTATTTTTTTATTTTTTTTCTGAATGTTGTATTTTATTGTGTTGAAAACTTAAAAATTGAATTGTTTTTTTCCTATGTTGCATTTTCTATTCTCATTTGGCATTTCTCCATTTTTTTTGCAGGCTAGAAACTTGAAACATCATGGCTATATGGCTAGGGATTTTCATCATGCTAGTTCCTTTCTTTGTAATAATGGTGTTGGAGAGTAGAAGAAAGAGGCACATTAGAGGAGGATGAAGAAGTGGGTTATGGTGGATTTGATGAAAATCCTGAAGAGAAGGAGGATTATGCTGAGGAGGAAGGGGGAGTGGAGAACATGAGGCCACAGATACCCCAACTAGACAAGACCAAACTCAGACACCTTTGTGGAAATATGTTCAGAGGCAGGAAGGAGGGAAAGGTGGTGGAACCACTAAATTTCTTTGCCTCCATTGCAAAAAAGAATGCTATGGTTCATACACCCGTGCGAGAAGGCACCTTTGTGGGAAAATGCCAGGGGATGGAGACAAAAATCTAGGAATCAAAATTTGTGTTAGTGTGCCAGCAACAAAGAGAGAGAAATATAGAAAGGAAGAGGAGGTTGCCCTACAGAGATCTAAAAGATCTAGGGGTTTCATTGATTCTTATACACCATCGGGTGCATCACATCATGGACAAAGAAGTCCATCAACTTCCACCCATGGCAGTGGTTATGGAGGCAGTGGCACACCTAGATTAAGGTGTAGAACCATATCCAATTTCCTTGACGAAGGGTGTAGGAATGATGTGGATTCAAAAAATTTCCGGTTTCTATATGCATGTGGGGTGCCATTCAATGTTCTTCGCTCACCTTATTGGCATGAAATGGTTTCTTCCATTAATGATGCCCCCAAAGGATACAGGAGCCCTGGGTATGACAAGGCCAGAACCGTGGATCTTGATCATGAAAAAGCTAAAATTAACCATTCTTGGGCTAGAATGACAAATTCGTGGAATGAGCATGAGGTGTCCATTGTCTCTGATGGATGGACCTGTTGTACATATTCCCTTCTCCATCTTAATTTTGGCCTCTGGCTCCTTTTAAAATTTGTTTCTAATGTTTCTATGGTCAAAAAATACCTATGTCAAGCTCACCTCCACTTTCTCCGCCCCGAAACATACTGTCCAAATGTTTAAAACCCGCATTTTAAATATTTCGGGCCGAAGCCCCAAGTCCTAAGCTCCTCTCCTTGTTGCTGTCATACGACCGGGGGCCGAAGACCCTAAGCCAAAAGAAAGGGGGCTTATCCTTTGTGTATCGGGCGTGATATCCACCGTCCGATCCAACCCAAATCGACGGAGCGGATACCGTTATGCGGCGGCCCCCACATATGTACCCCGCGCATACAGAAAACAGGCGGTATTACCCCGCACCGCCCCCATTGAAGTGGCAGTATTTACCGTAGGGGCAGCGATGCCACAAGTCTTATGCCACATGTTCTTGGTACGGATGGGAAACCGCCTATCTCCCGCTCGTTAAAGTTCGCAATATCGCCGGGCAGCGGGATTCACGAGAATCGTTGGATCTCCAGATTTCAATCCAACGGCGGAGGTATACCGAAGTCACCCGCCTATTATCGCATGTCTGCATTGTCCTATGGCCCGCCACCGTGTCGTTTTCACCCGCTTCCACCCGTTGACTCCACTGGCACGTCAGTCTCCACCCGTCTATTGTACATCCGCGTGTCTCCGCCCAGTACATCCATAACATCCCTCCACACGCTATATATATATATATATATATATATAAATGATTATCCATATGTTTTTATTCATATTTGTCGCTATTTCTCCCTCACGAATTCGATCGTGTCATGGGCAAAATGCACATTTTGTCTATCTCGTCGAACCTCTATCGATTCTTCTTTCACCACCGCGCTCGTTTCCGCCTTCTATCCACGTCCGCAGCGTCATCTTCATCACCACTTCCATCACTCCCGCCTTCATCTCGGTCAGTTTTTCTAATATTTGGTGGGTTTTGCAGGTTTCAAGAAAACAGGAAGATATTTTAATCTGCTGCCGCTATTACAAAGGTTCGGGCCCCATGAAAGACGATTTCCTGGGGTGAAATTTAATGAAGAAGTTGAGGGTTGGCGCGAGGAATGACCGCCATTAAAGAAGACACAGATATGGATTCTCAGAACGCTCCAGATAAATTCGCGCCGTATTAAAGATCCAAGATTTAAATCTAAAGCCAGGAGCCAAAAGTACAGTACAGGAATGCAGATTATTTCAAATCTCTTACGGCAGTAGATTTTCCCTCAGCTAAAAGCATCACAGTGTATATATTTTATTATTTCTATCTTGTATATAAGGAGATTTTTATATCCCAACATTTATTTCTTTAGACAGATTGTTAGGTATATTCATTTATAGTCAGTCATTCATAGAGAAGGCGGGAATTTTTTCCGCCATTTTATTCAAACTGAGTCATTAATTGTGCCTCATCTCCCTCCTCCTCTAGAAGTTTCTGTCTTCTCTATAAATACTCAGAAATAAGACATTTGAAGGGTTCCAGATTTCTATCAGCAAACTGTGCAGCGAGAAGGCTTCTGTATACATTTTGTAACATTCCTGTATGAAGTTTCAGAGCCCGTAGGGTCTCAGTGAGGAGGGGTTATAACTGTATTGAGGATTCTGGTCTTTGGTATCTCACAATATGTAATTTCTCTTATGTGTTAATACATCATCTCATTTCATGCAATTTATCTTCTTGTATCGTGTTCTAGAATGCGAGTGGCTCACTAGTTTGCAGTAAGGATTCATCTTAAGTGGTGCCCTTTCTGGAATTAGTCAAGCGCTTTAAATAGGCCTAGTCATGATATACTGTTCCATGTTTACTCTTTCCATATTTTCTACTATATTAGTTGTTTGAGGAGGGTGCTTTTAAAACGCCATTGTCATATAAGGATTCGTAAATTGGTGCGCCCTTATATGGTTCTGTTGTGTATCTGGGTATCAATCTTATGTCAGCTAATATCTTCTTATGTTTCCTCACTGCACTCACTTCCTGATATCTGATTTCTGTGATATATTATTTGAATCGGCCCTCTTTACAGTAAGCGGTCTCTTAATTGTCTGATGCTTTCATGCTGAAGTTTTACATCATGTTCCTACATTGTTCTTATCCTTGTGTCAGCTTCTGAGAGAGATTGGTCCCATTCAAAACAAATTTCCTTGTTTAGAACAAGAGATAGTAAGCGAGTTCTTGGACTGACAACCCAAACTAAAAGGGCTCCTTGCTATATTAAGATGTCCTAGGCACTGGTCTATGGCAACTCTAGACTGTCTCTAGGGGGGTGACAAAATCATCCACAACATCTTTCTGGCGCCGTTGCCGGGGAACGAATTCAAGAATATCTGTTTCCCTGGGTTTTCGACATCTCATATTCACTCTCTAATCAGGTGAGCACAGGGAGGTGAAGAGTTGCAGATTTCTCACCTTGGCGACTCCACTGGTCTTTATTTGATAAATTTTATTGGAAGTCCTGGCTCCTCGTAAGCCACATTTGAGGTCAGATACAGCTCAACTGAAAACACCTTACGTGTCTGACCCAGAGAATATTATTCACAAAAGAGTTTGGAAGGAGAGGAAGTCAGCCCGTGCTGAAAACCCTGAATATTCCGTTGAAGATTATCCGCCTTCTTCCTCTCAAGAGGTTAGAACAGAAAATCCCGAGTTTTACTCAGAGACTCCACGTAGAGGGAGTGCCTCAATTGAAGAAGATTCTTATCCTGCTTCCGAGGCTGAAGAAATTAAAGAGGTCACTGAAGTTGCTCCTGTTAACCGAGAATTATTCCCATCTACACCTCAGACCTATGTGCAATTTGTTCCCATTGTTATTCATACTCCGCTTCCTCCTACCCCTCTCCCTTCATTTGTTTCTCAGACTGTTGTACAACCCCCACCTCCTCCAATGGCTAATGTTCCCGCTTTTCTATTAAATAAATATGCTCCTCTGGCTTTGCCCCAGGTGTTAAACGATATGCCACAAGATTACTTGAAGACTTTGCCAAGATTTAATGGTGAGAATGAAGTTGATGCTCAGAAGCACCTCGAGACCTTCTGCTCTTTTGCAGAGAACTTAAATGTTGAACATCTAGATGTGGTCCTGAGGTTATTTGTGCAATCCTTGGAAGGTGAAGCTAGAAAATGGTTTAAAACATTGGGAAATCGTTCTGTGACCACCTGGGACCAAATGGAGAATGTTTTTCTTAGAAAGTGGGGAGAAAAGAAAGATCACGGTCAGTGTCTCACTGAATTCAATACTATGAAGAAGAAACAAAATGAAGGGGTATCAGAATTTATCAAAAGATTCAACAAGTTATATTTAAGCCTGCCTCCGGAAATGAAGCCCCATGAAGCTGCTGCCAAGATAATTTTCATAGCAGCCTTTGATTCTGATTTTGGATTCTCCTTAAGAGAAAGGAAGCCTGCCACTTTGGATGATGCACAATCAGATGCTCTCGAATTAGAAGCGAACTTTGCCTCCACTGGGAAACTGAAAGGAAAAGCTGAACAAGATACCAGGAGAAAAAGCAAAGAAGAGGTTTCTACCTCTAATCACGAAAAAGACTCGGACAAAATGGATGAAATAAGTAAGATGATAAAGAAGATGGTCAAGATGGAACTGGAATCTAAAAACGCAGCTCCAAAGAATTTCTACAATACTCCAAACAGAGGATATAATCCCTAGTATAGAAGGCCTTGCAGATATTGCCAAGGGAAGCGAAAGAACAGCAAGATCAGGTACCTCATCCCTTGTACCTGGAAGGCCCAGCAGATGACTCCGCTGGAGATGCAGCCTACAGATTAGAAGATTCAAATCTGGCTTTTTCAAATAACGATGATATGGAGTGTCCCCTGCAAGAAGAAGACGAAAAAGCAGAGATTGACCATTACTGCAAGCAATTCGCTGATTTCATGGAAGCCCAATTCAACGTCAAATATGATCTCAGATCCTCAAGGAAGAGGACCAGAACTCAGGTGCAAGAAGAAGAACCACCTCAGAAAGAAGCATCTGCTCAGAAGGAATCAGCAACAAAGAAATGCGTTGAAAAAGGTAAGAATCTTCTAAATACCCCCTTGCAGTCAAATGATCAAATTCCTTCTTCTTCCAAAATAGTCAATCCCCCTAATGCTGAGCCAATGTCAAAAGAAGTCAAGTCTTTAGTTGGAAATAAGGAGTCAAAAGAAGTAGTGATAGAAAAGCCTCCATCTGCTTTCAATTTGCAAAAAGAACTTGAGAAAATTAAAATTCCTGTCCCTCTGACTGAGTTATTAAAACAGCCTGCATATCAGTCTCAAGTTACTTCATTCATTCTTCCTCCTGAACTACCAGTTGCACCTGATAGCTTAAATCTTCAAGAAGAAAGACCCATGGTAGTCTTTGGTCCACATGTCGAGGAGATAGACCCCTCTACTCCTCCCTTTTACGTGTCCCTAGTCATTCATGACCTGCTGTTGCACAACTGTATGTTAGATTCTGGGGCTTTCCATAATCTCATGCCTCTCTGTGTCATGGAGCAACTAGGGCTGCAAATTACAAGACCATACAAAGATTTATATTCATTCGATTCTAAACGAGTAAAATGCTTAGGAATGATTAAAGATTTAGTGGTCAATCTGGCTCAAATCCCAGCAAAAAGTGTGGTCATGGACATTGTGGTTGCTGATATCCCAGCTCGCTTTGGTATGTTGCTGTCAAGGTCCTGGGGTACAAAGATTGGGGGATCAATCAAATTGGATTTAACATATGCTATTGTCCCAGTCTTTGGAGGGCAAGAAAGGAGGTTATACAGGGAGACTAGATTTGTCAAGATGGTAACTAAGGCCGACTGCCCAGATAATTCCCCAGTTTATAACAAAGAGGGAGACTTTTCATGTTTAATGTTGGAAGAAAATTAGGATTACGCACATGAGCCCCTTTTTGGTCAGTTTCAGGCTGAGCAGCCCAAAGAAGAGCAGGAATCAGGACTTTGGACTTTACATTTTGATGGAGTTAATTCAAGAGAAGGCAATGGAGCTGGGGTATTGTTGATTTCCCCTATAGGGAGATGGGTGCCACTGTCTTTTAAGCTGGAGTATGAGGCTACAAACAATGTAGCCGAATATGAAGCGCTATTATTAGGTCTGCAAACAGCCAAGGATATGGGCATCCAGTGTCTAAAAGTGTTTGGAGACTCCGAGTTGGTGGTAAGGCGGATTAAAAATGAATGTCAAACTAAGCATCCCCGGCTCAGAGCGTATAGAAATGAAGTATGGGACATGATAGAGAATTTCTTCTAAGCATTCAATATACAGTTCATGCCCCGGGAGCAAAACAGAATAGCAGACTCTCTTGCTGTAGCTGCCAGTGCATTCCGTCCTCCTCAGAATCCACTTCTAAGATATGAAGTGGAGGTACGGTACAGACCATCCATTCCAGATAATATAAAGCATTGGCAGGTATTCGAAGATGATGAACAAATGAAAAGATTTATGGAGACTGTGGGAGAATTCTCCAATATGGAGATTGATGATTATGAAGAGGAAGAAGCTGAAAATATTGCTGAAAACAAATGGGAAGAAAGAATAGCAGGTAACAAAGTGCTGCAACTGAAAGGTAATGCTATACCTAGAGGGTTGGTACCTCTAGAAAGGTTATTCAATAAAAATGATATACCTTTGCAGCCAAACAAAGTGGTAGAAGAAGATCAAGTGGGAGATTTAAATCTGGGTACTCCTACTGATCCCAAAATGATCAAATTATCTAAAAGAGTCCCAGAAGAATACAAAGAAAAGTATTTGAAGTTGTTTCAATCTTACAAAGATGTTTTTGCCTGGTCCTATGAGGACCTAAAAACTTTTGATGTAAATATTATACAGCACAAGATTCCACTGAGGGAAGATGCAAAACCATACAAGCAGAAGCTCAGGCAGATAAACCCCTTACTGCTTCCCTCAATTGAAAAAGAAATTAAGAAATTACTGAAGGCCAAGATAATTGTGCCATTAAGGTACTCAGAATGGATAGCGAACCTTGTTCCTGTTCGAAAGAAGAATGGAGAAATAAGGCTGTGTGTAGACTTCAGGAACTTGAACAGAGCATCTCTCAAAGATAACTATCCACTGCCTAAAATGGACCACATCCTGCAGAAAGTAGTGGGAGCATCCAGAATGTCAATGATGGATGGATTTTCAGGCTACAATCAGGTAGCCGTGTTCCCAGAAGACCAGAAGAAAACTGCATTTACTACACCATGGGGAACCTTTATGTATGCAAGGATGCCATTCAGATTAATTAATGCAGGAGCTACCTTTCAGAGGGCAATGGAAATAGCCTTTGTCGGAGAACATGACAAGTTTTTGGTGGTGTATCTTGATGATATCATAGTATTCTCAAAGAATGATGAAGAGCATATTGAGCATTTGAGAAGAACTTTTGAAAAATGCAGAAGGTATGGCCTTTCTCTTAACCCCCAAAAATCTTTGTTTGCATTAGAGGAAGGAAAACTCTTAGGGCATATTGTGACTAAAGATGGTGTGAAGATTGATCCTAAGAGGGTTGAAGTGATAAACAACATTCCTTTTCCAAGAAATAAGAAAGAAGTACAGGTATTTTTGGGTCGAATTAATTTTCTAAGAAGATTCATTCCTAACTATGCTGAGATAGTTAGGCATATAACCAATATGTTGAAAAAGGATAGTGAAGTCAAATGGTCCCAGGAGTCTAGAGATGCATTCACAAGAATAAAACAAGCATTTGCTGAAGCTCCTGTATTAGCTGGACCAGATTACAGTAGGCCATTTATGATATTTTCATTTGCTTCACCTCATACAATTGTTGGAGTATTATTGCAGAAAAATGAAGAGGGATATGAACAGCCCATAGCCTTCTTCAGTCAAGTGCTTTACGATGTTGAATTGAAATATAATATACTGGAGAAGCAGGCATATGCCCTGGTAAAGTCCCTTAAAGCTTTCAGAGCTTATATTTTGCAATCTCACATCACAGCCTATGTCCCTACAGCAGCAGTCAAAGACATTCTGGTTCAAGGGGACAGCGAAGGTAGAAGAGGAAGATGGATTGCAAAAATCCAGGAGTATGATTTGGATATAAGGCCTACTAAATTGGTGAAAGGACAGGGACTCGCCAAAATGTTATCTGAATCAAATCATCAAGCTTTGGGCATTAATCTGTCTGTGATAGCAAATGAAGAATCAGAAAAGGAAGAAGAGCCACAAGGACTAGAGATGGCTACTCAAAAGATACATATGAAATATTTAACTAGTCCTTGGTACAAAGAAATTGTTGAATATCTTTTGACACTTAGCTGTCCTCCAGGATGTGACAAGGTGAAATACAGAGCTGTAAGGATGAAATCTCAGAAATATGCAATTGCCAATGGACAGCTCTATTGGAGAGACCCTCTAGGCATATTACTTTTATGCCTCACAGAAAATGAAGTGCAAAATGTAATGACAGAATTTCATGAGGGGATATGTGGAGGACATTACAGCTGGAGGGCTACAACTCATAAAATCTTGAAGGCTGGTTTTTACTGGCCAAAATTGTATTCAGATACTTTTGCTCGGGTCAGAGCATGTGATAAGTGCCAAAGGTTTGCAGAAAGACAGAAATTAGCAGCATTGCCCTTGATCCCTATTAATGTAAATGAACCATTCCAGAAATGGGGATTTGATTTTATAGGTGAGATACATCCCCCATCAAGTGGCCAACATAAATGGATTCTAACAGCCACAGATTATTTTACAAAATGGGTGGAAGCCATACCAACTAGAAAGGCTACAGATGCTGTGATAATGAATTTTATAGAAGATAATATCATATCTAGGTTTGGCTGTCCTGCTAGAATTGTGACTGAAAATGCACAAGCTTTCAAGTCTGCCAGGTTTGTAAATTTCTGCCAGAGATATAACATCATCCTGACCCATTCCACATCTTATTATCCCCAGGGAAATGGCTTAGCCGAATCATCTAATAAAACCCTGGTAAGAGCCCTGAAGAAGACAATAGCTGAAAATCAGAAAAACTGGGACTCTCAATTGAAGTTTGCTCTATGGGAAAATAGGATAACCAGCAAAAGAGCAACAGGGAAATCTCCTTATGAGCTGGTATATGGAAGAGCAGCTGTGTTTCCTGTGCAATTGGCCCTGCCGGTGGCACGTTTCATGCAGGAGAACCAGGAAGAACCAGATGACATGATTCGAAGAATTAATCAGCTGGTAGAATTGGAGGAAACAAGGAACCAGGTAGATCAGAGATTGATAGAATACCAAGAAAAAATGAAGAATGTCTTTGATCAGCACGCAAAGGATAGGGATTTCCGAGTTGGAGACCTGGTTCTTAGATGGGATGTTCGCAGAGCAGAAAAGGGCAAACATGCTAAATTTGATCCATTGTGGTTCGGGCCGTTCAAGATAGTGAAGCTAGGAAGAAACAACACCTTTAATCTAGAAAATCTACAGGGTGATTTGTTGGATGCACCCGTGAATGGCCAGTTCCTCAAGCCGTATTTTCAATTCTGACCCAGGCTGGTAATGCCTGATTGTATATACTGTACATAAATTGTTATGGTTTTTATTCCTATTTAGGAAAGGATGCTGATAATTACCTGAAGCAGAAGCGTAGAAGAAATTGAGCAGCGGAATGAAATATTGAATGGTCTGCATGTTCTCGACATGCCCGAGGACGGACATGCCGTCCCCAGATGGAGCCGATGTTGTATATATTCCCTTCTCCATCTTAATTTTGGCCCCTGGCTCCTTTTAAAATTTGTTTCCAACGTTTCTATGGTCAAAAACCCCTATGTCAAGCTCACCGCCACTTTCTCCGCCCCGAAACATACTGTCCAAATGTTTAAAACCCGCATTTTAAATATTTCGGGCCGAAGCCCCAAGTCCTAAACTCCTCTCGTTATTGCTGTCATACGACCGGGGGCCGAAGACCATAAGCCAAAATAAAGGGGGCTTATCCTTTGCGTATCGGGCGTGATATCCACCGTCCGATCCAACCCAAATCAACGGAGCAGATACCGTTATGCAACGGCCCCCACATATGTACCCCGCGCATACAGAAAACAGGCGGTATTACCCCGCACCGCTCTCATTGAAGTGGCAGTATTTACCGTGGGGGCAGCGATGCCACAAGTCTTATGCCACGTGTTCTTGGTACGGGTGGGAAACCGCCTATCTCCCGC
Source organism: Pinus albicaulis (assembly GCA_034641835.2). Lineage (NCBI taxonomy): Eukaryota > Viridiplantae > Streptophyta > Pinopsida > Pinales > Pinaceae > Pinus > Pinus albicaulis. The sequence goes on from CM076581.1 coordinate 1,500,070,825, forward strand.
TCGTTAAAGTTCGCAATATCGCCGGGCATCGGGATTCACGAGAATCATTGGATCTCCAGATTTCAATCCAACGGTGGAGGTATACCGAAGTCACCCGCCTATTAATGCATGTCTGCATTGTCCTATGGCCCGCCACCGTGTCATTTTCACCCGCTTCCACCCGTTGACTCCGCTGCCACGTCAGTCTCCACCCGTCTATTGTACATCCGCGTGTCTCCGCCCTGTGCATCCATAACATCCCTCCACACGCTATATATATATATATATATATATGAATGATTGTTCATATGTTTTTATTCATATTTGTCGCTATTTCTCCCTCACGACCCGATTGTGTCATGAACAAAACTCACATTTCGTCTATCTGTCGAACCTCTATCGATTTTCTTTCACCACCCTGCCTGTTTCCGCCTTCTATCCACGTCCGCACTGTCATCTTCATCACCACCTCCATCACTCCCACCTTCGACTGAGTCTGTTTTTTTTAATATTTGGTGGGTTTTGCAGGTTTCAAGGTAACAGGAAGATATTTTAACCCGCTGCCACAATTACAGAGGTTCAGGGCCCATGAAAGACGTTTTCCTAGGAAGAAATTTAATGAAAAAGCCGAGGGTAGGTGGAGGAGATGACTGCCATTAAAGAAAGCACAGACATGGATTCTCACAACCCTCCAAATAAACTCGCCCCGCATTAAAGATCCAAGATTTAAATCTAAAGCCAGAGGCCGAAAGTATAGTACAGGGATGCAGAGTAGTTCAAATCTCTTGCGGCAGTAGATCTTCCCTCGGATAAAAGCATCACAGTGTATATATTTTATTATTTCTATCTTGTATATAAGGAGATTTTTATCTCCCAGTATTTATTTCTCCAGACAGATTGTTAGGTATCCTTTTATAGTCAGTCATTCGTAGATAAAGTGCGAATGTTTTCTGCCATTTTATTAAAACTGAGTCATTGATTGTACCTCATCCCCCTCCTCCTCCAGAAGTTTCTATCTTCTCTATAAATACTAAAGAAGAAGACATTGTAAGGGTTCCAGATTTCTATCAGCAAACTGTGCAGCGAGAAGACTTATGTATACATTTTGTAACATTTCTGTATGAGGTCTCAGAGCCCGTAGGGTCTCAGTGTGAAGAGGGGTTATAACTGTATTGAGGATTCTGGTCTTTGGTATCTCACAGTATGTAATTTCTTTTATGTGTTAATACATCATCTCATTTCATGCAATTTATCTTCTTGTATCGTGTTCTAGAATGCGAGTGGCTCACTAGTTTGCAGTAAGGATTCATCTTAAGTGGTGCCCTTTCTGGAATTAGTCAAGCGCTTTAAATAGGCCTAGTCATGATATACTGTTCCATGTTTACTCTTTCCATATTTTCTACTATATTAGTTGTTTGAGGAGGGTGCTTTTAAAACGCCATTGTCATATAAGGATTCGTAAATTGGTGCGCCCTTATATGGTTCTGTTGTGTATCTGGGTATCAATCTTATGTCAGCTAATATCTTCTTATGTTTCCTCACTGCACTCACTTCCTGATATCTGATCTCTGTGATATATTATTTGAATCGGCCCTCTTTACAGTAAGCGGTCTCTTAACTGTCTGATGCTTTCATGCTGAAGTTTTACATCATGTTCCTACATTGTTCTTATCCTTGTGTCAGCTTCTGAGAGAGATTGGTCCCATTCAAAACAAATTTCCTTGTTTAGAACAAGAGATAGTAAGCGAGTTCTTGCACTGACAACCCAAACTAAAAGGGCTCCTTGCTATATTAAGATGTCCTAGGCACTGGTCTATGGCAACTCTAGACTGTCTCTAGGGGGGTGACAAAATCATCCACAACAGGACCAATGTAAAAGGAAAGCCAGTGATAAATGTTTTGGTTTTGTCGGTTAGTGGTGTAATCTTCCTGTCAGCATATGATTATTCAGACAAATTCAAGACCAGCATTAACATTGCAAAACCATTACTTGCAATAATTGAAAAGACTGGGCCATACAATGTCATACACGTCATCACTGATAATGCTGCTAACTGTAAGGCAGCAGGAGCAATTATTGAGGATAAATACCCCAACATATTTTGGTCTGGGTGTTTGGTTCACACAATGAACCTTTTGATGCATGATATCATTAAAAACAAACAACGCCAATTCAAATGGCTTGGTGATTTGTACAAGAGAGGTAAAAAAATGATAAAATTTATTACAAATCATAGCAATACCCATGGGCTTTTCCGTACTCACTCCAAATTGGAGTTGTTGAAGATAGCAAAGACTAGATTTGCTAGCTATTACCTTACCTTCAAGCGCCTTTTGAAGGTAAGAGAGTCATTGGCTGCAATGGTATCAAGCCCACACTGGCAGGTATTAAAGGACAGGGCAACGACAATAGTTGACAGGCAAGGTTTCGAACATGTGGAGGAGACCGCCCTTGACCCTTTGTTTTGGGCACGTGTGAGGGAAATTTTGAATTTCACCAAGCCCATTTATCACATGATTCGATTTGCAGATACAGATAAACCAGTGATTGGGGAGGTTTATGAGCAGATGGACAGCATTTTGGGCCAATTAAAAGATGTTGTTAAGGATAATGATCCCAACTTGTATGCCATGATTCATGACTCTGTGTGTGCACGGTGGAATAAACTCAATGTTCCACTACATGCCTTGGCATATATCCTTATGCCAAAATACTACTCTCCATCTTGGTTGGTCCAACCTACACCTAGAGGTGGGGTTAGAATCAAACCTCACACAAATCTAGAGGTACAAGAGGGGTACATGAAGGCATTAGACAAGTTGGTACCCGACAGGGAGGAGTGTGCTAGATTGCGCCTTGAATTAGGCAAATACTTCAGTTGCACTGCTAACTTTGGTTATTTCCATGTAATGGAAGACAGAGACAGATTTGATGCTCTCACATGGTGGGAAGCATATGGTGGCATGGGACTTTTGCCAAAGTTGGCAAAAAAAGTTCTCTCACAGGTTGTGAATACTTCTTCTGCAGAGAGGTGTTAGAGCACCTACAACTTCATACATAATGTGAGAAGAAACAGGTTGAATGAAAACCAAGCTGAAAGCTTGGTTTATGTGCATTACAACCTGAGGTTGTTGAGCCATTACTGTGATTGGGCATATGAGGATCAATCATACAGAGTCTGGGACAACAACCCAGAGGATGATAATTTGGAGGACGACACGGTACATATGGAAGAATTGGAAGCAGAACTTTTTAGGGATGATGATGAAGCATCAGCAACACCGCCACACACAGGGCCAGTCCCACCATCCAGTAGCAGTGCGGGTGCCAGTGCCAGTGCTAGTGCCAGTGCCAGTTCTCGATATCCAATTATTATTCCTTTGCAGATTCAGCCTCCACCTTCTAGTCATGGTCGTGGACGTGGTACTCCTGAGAGTACTAGAAGACCATCATTTCCTCGTGGCTCGCACAAATTAGACATTTCTCTTGGGCGTGGCAAGGGGCCAGCCAATAGATAAAATAGATTTGTTGTTTACTAGTCTTTTCTATTTTCTAGTAGTTTTTATCTTTTATAACTGTTGACAGTTGAACAATTGAAACTTGACTCTTTCATATATTTAATGACAATTTAAGTTTGAAGTTTGAATTTGAAAGGTGAAACTTTGAAGTTGGCATTTATAAGTTTACAAGTCATTATGAATTATGAATATGATGCTTCATGAAAGTCATATGGTGATCAATGAATCAATGATGATAAATGTTATATATTGAAATTTGAAATCAATGAATCAATGACGATAAATGTTATATATCAGTGATGATAAATGTATATTGAATTTTGAAATCAATGAATCAATGATGATAAATGAATTATGATATATATCAATGATGATAAATGTTAGATATTGAAATTTGAAATCAGTGATGATAAATGTTATATATCAATGATGATAAATGTTATATATTGAATTTTGAAAGCTTGAAACCTTCAGATTGATGATTCGCGAGACTCAAGAGTCAATATGTTGTATGCTTCCAACTTGTGGGCGTGGTTGATGAAGATTATAACTTCTAGATGATTGATGTTATATGATTCAATCTATGTTTTTATGTTTTTTATGTCTAATTGATCATTCTACATGCTTTTGTTGACATATATGAATCAAAATATATATATATATATATATATATATATATATAAACGCTCCCCGAAACGCTCCGAACCGAGAGCTTTTGAAAATGGCGCTCCCGCTCCCCGCTCCCAAGCAACCATGCCTAGAAGTCCCCAAGACCCCGAAGCGCGAGGGGGCGAGGATTCTAGACTCCTAGGGGGGGTCGAGTCCCTGTGTAACACTGGTTTTTTTGTTCCGGGGAGCGTTCGGGAGCAAACGCTCCCCGACCGCTTCCGACATTTAAAAAACGCTCCCGAAGCGTTTTTTAAACGCCAGAAGCGCTCAGGGAGCGTTCGCTCCCGAGTGCTTCCGGAAACACTCCCGAAAAGGCAGGGAGCGTTTTAACAAGTTCGGAAACGCGTTCCCGAAAACGCTCCCCTCAGGGAGCATTTTCGGGAGTGCGTTTCCGAACACTCCCAAAATGTACCCGAACGAAGCGCGTTTCGGAAACGAGAACGAGGGGGGGGTGAAGCTTCCCCACAACCCTGGTTGGTTCTTGAAGAAAAGGACTTGATTTCCATTGTTGGCCTTGAACATTTTGACCAATTTATTATACATCTCCTTGGATGTGCTCAGCTCAGAGATGTAGGCTACCAGACTCTTATGAATTGAATCTCGGATCATCAGCTTTGCTTTGATTTCCCCCTTCTTATATTTTGACTTGGTGGCAGCAGGAGCAGATGATGGAGGCTCTTGGATTTTACCCTGCACATAGTCCATGACATCTTGGTCTTCCAACATTAGATCGAAAGTCATCTTCCAGGAATGGAAATCTTCCTTCCCAGTGAATTTGTCATTAGCTTTGAAGCCATTATAGTTTGAGGTACCCATGCTCTTCTTCGGTGATTGCTACAAACTTGGGCTTTGTCTTCACCTCAGCGCTGATACCATGTAAATTTTTGTAGATGTTCTATGCTTGATGCAACTTTACTTTTATCTCCAATATCAAACAGAAATCACATAAACAAGAAAGTAAAGTGCTGATATAACATACCAATAGATCGACAAAAGACAAGCCAAAAATACACTTAACTTGATCAGCAAAATATATGTGTTGTAGTGCATTACGGCGGTCAACAAGATACTTCAACCAGCAAAGTCTCATTACGGTCAGCCAACCAGAATGTGTCACACAACCCTCTCGAAGAGCTCTATAGCAGTCAACCCAAAGTCAACAAAAGTCAATGATGTCCCAGTCAACGGTCAACGCAAAAACAACAGTAACAAAAGTCAACGTAGCCTGGTCAAAGTGAACGTCCAGCCTCGATTTCTGTGCCAATAAATGCAGACTGCAGAAATCAGAATTTTGGGAGAGATTAGGGTCAATTTGACTATGCGTTGACCAAAGTCAACGTTGTTCAAATATGCACTGAAACCCTAGGTCAAAAACAAAAATTTCCTTTGTTGCGTTTTCCCATGTGTGAGAGAAGAAGAGCCTCCAAGGTGATCGAACCAATCAGATGACGAGAGAGAATGGGTGATCAGTGATGGATCAAATGACCTCCAACGTTGACCTATATATATCCATTAGTGAGGGTGTGTGACACATCTGTTGGAGCTTCAAGCCTACATTTCAATTATGGCCGACCTTGCACATAGGTGGTATTAATTCAAAATAAATGTTTTGCTCATCGGATCAAGATGATCTTTAGATCGATCTTGCACCTCTCCGAAAGAGGAATCCAATAAAAATATCAGCATCTTCATCTGAGCATCACAACATGGAGTTTGGACCTAGTTATCCAAAATTAACACTTCTCCTCCACAAATGTGTTTGAGTGCACAACCAATCTCCATGAAATATGCTCCTCAACCAAGTGTCTTCAAGTCAGGGATCCAACCTAGATTTATGCCAAATGGTTTCATGCTCTTAGTACCAAGTGCACTCCAAATGCTTGGCAGGGGTCTTCCTAGTTAGGTACCTCTCCTAATTAAGCAACCAACTCACTTATTTTGTGCACCCATGGGTTAGTCATCATGCCACATAGGAAAAAACCCTCCTAATCAGTATACCATACTAGCACCATTCAAGGTCAAGAATCGACTCACTAATGAACCATCCATATGTCCATCAAATATCACTAAGGAACTAGGAGATCTAGTGCTCTCCTAGCTAGGTGAAAACATTTTTGGAGTAACCCCCTAAAGCTAACATGAACAGAGTATGGTCAACATATTTTTTATGTATTTTTTAATGTTTTAGATAAGTGTTAAAATTGGACAACTAGGTCCAAACTCCATGTTGTGATGCTCAGATGAAGATACCAATATTTTTATTGGCTTCCTCTTTCGGAGAGGTGTAAGATCGATCTAAAATTGATCTTAATCCGATGAGCAGAACATTTATTTTGAATTTATTTTTAATAATTTCAAATATGTGTAGGTCGGCCTTAAGGTTTTACACCCTCAGCAAATGTGTCACACACCTCAGTGATTGATATAAATAGAGTCAACGTTGGAGGACATTTCACTCATCTCATCCTCACACATCATCTCTCTTCTTTTGATTGGTTCGAGATCCTTGGAGGCAGTTTTAGTTCACATGTGGGAAATAAGGACGAAGACGTTGTTGTTGTCGTTGTTGTTGTCGTTGTTGCCATTGTTGCTGTCGTTGTTGCTGTCGTTGTTGCTATTGTTGCCTCTGGTGTTGCTGCCGTTGTTGTTGCTGTTGCTGCTGGTGTTGTTGCCATTGCTGCTGGTGTTGCTGCCGTTGCTGTCTTTGTTGTTGGTGTTGTTGTTGTTGCTGCCATTGGTGCAGCGTTGACTTTTCTGGGGTTGACTTTGAGTTGACCTTGTGGTTGTTTTGAGGGCTGTGTGACACATGCTGGGTTGGCTGACCAAGGAGTCCTTGCTGGTTGAAGCATCTTGTTGACCGTCGTAACGCACCACCACATTTTTCTGTTTCTGGTTTGTCTTCTATAGATCCACTGGTATGTTCTATCAACATTTTACTTGATTGTTTATGTGATTGATGTAGTGAAAAGTAAAGTTGCATCAAGCATAGAACATCTACATAAATTTACATGGTATCAGAGCTGAGGTGAAGACAAACCCTAATTTATAGCAATCACCGAAGAAGAAAATGGGTTCCACAAACTATGGCTTCAAGGAGGATGACAAATTGACTGGAAAGGATGAATTCCATGCTTGGAAGATGATATTGGATCTCAAATTGGAAGACCAAGATGTCATGGACTATGTGCAGGGTAAAATCCAAGAACCTCCATCCATTGCTATTGCTGCTGCCAAAACAAAGTACAAGAAGGGGGAGATCAAAGCAAAGCTGATGATCAGGGAATCCGTTCATAAAAGTCTGGTGGCCCATCTCTGAGTTGGGCACATCCAAAGAGATGTATGATAAATTGATTCTCATGTTCAAGGCCAACAATGTGAATCAAGTACTATTCTTCAAGAATCAATTGAAGAATCTGAAGAAAGGCAGGGATGAGTCTATCCAATCATAATTTCTTACGCTGACCAAGATCAGGAACAATTTGCTAGCTATTGGGGAGACAATAGTTGATCGAGAGATGGTACTCACCGCACTTGGAGGGCTCCCATCCAAATGGCATGTGTTCAACACTACCATTCTCAATAATAATGTGATACCTGACTTTGACGAAGTATTGTCGAGATGCGTTCAAGAAGAGACAAGAATGAACGAGTATGAAAATGAAGGGAATGCTTCCTACACTGCTCATTCTAGAAAGAAGAACTTTGGTGGTCCAAAGATCAAAGGAAGAGCAGGGGCACAAGGAAAGAAGGGCAAGTGTTACACTTGTCATAGGCTAGGTCAGTATGCTAGAGAATGTCCTTTCAAGAAGGATTCTCCCGATGGTGATGACAATGAAAGGAACAACAGGTTCAAGGGAAAGAGGAAGGCTCCCTCCAACGAAAATGATCAACTTTTCAAAAGGTCAAGAAATTCCAGGTATGAGGAATCAAATGTTGTTGATAAAAGAAATGAATTCATTCTTGTATCTACCCTCTCTACTGCATCTCCACCCGACACTATGGATGTGTGGTTGATAGATAGTGGTGCCTCAAGGCACATCACTGGCTTCAAGGAAGCACTCTCTAATATGGTTGAGAAGGATATCAATCTGGAAGTTATCCTTGGAGATAATGCCACATATCCCGTGAAAGGGATAGGGACAGGGACTGTGACTCTCCACTTGTCTCAAAGTCAAGTCCTCTGCTTCCAGGATGTACTCTTATGTACCTAATTTGAAGAAGAACCTTGTGTCTATATCGACCATGGAAGACAAAGGTTTCAATGTGGCATTCACTGATGGAAAGGTGCACATGTGGAAGAAGAGCTTCAAGGAAGCTATCACGTTTGGGTCTAGAATTGATACACTCTACCAGGTTGGAGGAAGTCCACTGGGAGCAATGACATGAGATGTTATTCGACAGACTGATAATGGCATTGAATATGAGACAAACGAGTTCAAGAACTTTTGCAGAGGAGCCAGCATCAAGAGGAAGACCACAATGTTTGTGGGCTACAGCGAAACTTCGAAGGCCTATAGATTATATGTGCTTGGTCAAAGGAAAGTGGAGATATGCCACAATGTCACCTTTGACAAAGATACTTCCCTGAGGAAAGTAGTCAATCTTTCGAGATCTGAGGAAGATCATGGAGCAAGGCCTGGAAATCAAGAAGAACCGAAGGATGAAACAATGCCTGATGTTGAAGGACCGATGGACCCGATTGATCCACCTCCTTCACTGGGAAAGAGATCATCATGGCTCAGGGACACTCTCGAGGATGTTGATGTAATGTTCCAATTTTTTCTTCAATAAATTGGAACATTGAATTTTGTCTAAATTCATTTAGGAGATGAATAATTGGGTAAGGAGGCCCAAAGATAATAAAAACATAAATAAAATCCCTCTAGTATGAAAAGGGATTAGTCATGGAACCAGATTTCACACCCTCATGTGTGAAAGGAGATATTTGCAAAGAGGGTTGACCAAGTCAACCAGCGCAGGTTATGAGGTGGAAAGCACTACATGACAACATAGGAGGGAAGTTTCTAGAGGAATGGAAACCCTAATTCGAAGTAGGGCCCATGGAGAACCTTCACTTGCTATATATGGAGAGGAGGAGAGCCATTACGATGGATGCATATGTTTATGATATTGAGCTGGTCGTTTCGACTTCTTGAGCACGCTGGTTGTTTAACTAGTCTGCAGCACTGTTTAGTGCACCAAGTGTCTCCGTTCGGAGATCTCACCCTCATCCTCGGGGGACTTCGAGTGCCTGCTCGGGTGAGGTTGTTCCATCAGTACTTTGCAGGAGAATTGGTGTGTGGCTTTCATAGTGGAGCAGCGTATTCATAACTCCACCACAGCGTTATTGCTGCAGCAGCGTAATACTGTGTTGTAGGGTGTTGCCGTGGAGACTCCACAACACCTCTTCCATTGCGTGTTTTTTTAAAGGGAGAGTCTTTCTTGCCTTTGGAAGCTTTAGAGCTCATTTGCAGATCTTGGCATCAGGCCAACTCATATTCTTGCCCCTACTGCGCAGTTTGCTCTAGTAACTGCGTAATTTTCATAGTGCAATTTCTGCGAGGTTTTACAGATTGATTGGAGGGCTAGATTTCACGTGTAAGGATCAGCCTTCCACTTTGAAGCCCATTGGAGAAGGGTTTACTTCAGATCTTTCATCTTATTCAGCCTTCTCTATTGAGATCCAGATTTGAGTTGCAGCAGTTGCCCAACAACTCCTGCATTTTTGCCATTTTGTATATTTCAGCCAATCCTCTAAAGGATTGATGTGTTTGTGCTTCTAAGGGTTAGAGCTTTGCTCCCCTAGTGTATTTGAGCCATATAATGTCATATCTTTCAGTAATTATGTGATATGGAGCAGTACCTCTTATAAACTGCGTCCTCATAGCTTGGGTTTATGCAGAAATAGCATTGTTCCTTCATATTCATGTACATGTATTATTGAGGCTTGCATTGCCTTTCTTGAGAGGTTGTTTCCTCAAGACTTGTACACTCTTTTGCTGCTATACATTATTCTTGGCTATATGTTGATCTTCTTGTCTCACAGCTCATTGTATAATGCTGTCTTTTCATGGTATGCTCATGTATGTGTTTGCATATTGTTGTAGCTCACTTTTGAGTGGGATTCTTCAAGCAGCTCTATAGATAGAGTCTGAAAAGGGCCAGATAGCCTCCAGATCTCACACTTCTTTGAGAAGGTGACACATCCAGTAAATGCCCTCTCAGTCAATCTCTTGAATAGATTGTTGATTGCTGACATTCCCGAAATAGGAATATTACAGTGGTATCAAAGCATAGATCTGGCTCAGCCTGTGGAGCTAGTTGTCTATGACACCGGAAGAAAAACCGTGGGGACATTTTTCTATGAACAAAGAGGGTAGGCAGAATCTTACCCACCAGAGGCTGTAGAGGTGACAAATATGGGGGTCTCCCAACAGTATGACAGGCATTTACAGCCTTCAGTAGACTAACCATGATCATGATGCCTACATTCTTACCTCCAGTACCGGGTGAGAAAGGGAGGCAGCATGATCATATACCCTTTGGAGATTATTTCCGCAAATGGCAGTCCATGGGGGAAGACTTCAGAGCAGCTTTGCCCTTCAAAGATTAATGTCAGCTCAGGCAGGATGAAGGTGGAAGGAACAGTGGGGGATCTAGCACACAGAGTTCAGAGTTGCAGCGTACCACTGAGAGGACACCTTTTCCCACGTATGAGGGCACACAGGATCGTGGGAAGCATGTGGTTACACCCAGTATGACGCAGGGATCACCTGCGTTGGACGAGGTAGTGTCCGAGTCTTCGGGTGGTAGCAGCTTTTTTGGCACAGCCTGTGAGTCTAAGCCCAAGAAGATCATAACATTGAGAAAGATGAGTTTATTCTCATCTATTTTCAGATCCAGAGGAGACATCTCCAAGGAGGTTAAGAAGATTGAAGAAAAAGAAGAGGAAATACCATGCACTTCCTATTCTCATCAAGAAGAAGATATTGAGCATGGAAGATACTTGGATCATCAGATCCTCAGTGATTACCTTGTTGAGTATAGATCTCAACCTAGAGCCTTCAGGGAGACTCTAGATTTTCCTCATTTCATCCAGTTGAAGGAAGAGAAGAGACCATGCAGTAGAAAAGAAATCAAAGGCAATAGATTTCTATTGTCTACCTTTGATGTGTCATCTAATGCAAGAACTTGGGTGAGAAAGTTGCAGGCATTTTTCCTACTACATCCTGTAGCAGGGAAAGAAGCTGTCGAAATCGCAGCACTGCACTTGGAGGGTGAAGCCTATGATTGGTGGTGCAGCCACCTGAGCCATGCAAGGGTGGAGACTTTTGCAGAGTTCACTCAAAGGTTGATTCAAACCTTTGATGGAGAAAGAGCAAAGAAAGAAAAGATCACATCACCTCTTGAGGAGGCTCCTGATAACGCTGTCACACTCATGGAGGAGCAGCCACATGCATCAACAGTTGGGGTAGCCAATACTTTTGAGGAAGGGACTCTTGCAGCCCTGCAAGAAGTTCCAAATGCACATCAAGGTATGAAAAGATTTCCACATTCCAGCGTTGCAACAAATTCTTTTGATCAATGTGGAGATTTACTTGTGCATGACCAAGGGTCGAATCTCATTGCTACTATAGAGCAGCTTGGTTGCATTGCGTTGTGCAACATGGAAACACTCAAGAAGGAATCAAACCATCATTCTCATGAGCCATTGATGGATTGTACATCATATTGGAGGTTGGGGTTTGAAGCCTTGAAGAATGATGGTAGACATCTTGCAGTGAGAAACCCTTTCTCCCTTCAAGATGACACTTTCTCAATAAGCTCCTCTCAGCTCAAAGAGGAACTTCTACTTTCAAATCCAAGACCTCTAGGGTTTTGGAAGACTATGGATGAAAGGGAGGTCTCAAGGAGAGATCTCATTGGAGGTGCACTTCAACACACCATGGAGTGCAATGCTTTTCTTCCCTTCTCACAAGAGCAGATAGAAGATGGAGGACATCTTAGGATGGATAACATCTCTCATGCTTGTGTTGGACATTCCTTGAGCCATACACATCATGATGGGAGGTTTTTGCCTACCACCTATTTGGGTCTTGATAGGGTCTCATTGATCCCTGAGAAGGTTGCATTTCAAAATCCCATGAAGTGCAAAGAAAGGAATGTGATTTGGGAGGATGGTAGCTCTCATGGGAGGAGTACCAAGATGAGGAGAAGAAGGAGGCATCCACAAGTGATTGAGTGGATTTGGTTGATGAGCAAAGAGCTAGGAGGCTACTTGCAGATCTATGATACTGTGCAGCAGGAGGCTTGGCTGTGCTAGTTACTCTTGAAAGAATTTGGCCATCACTTGGCAAACACTCTTCCTAAGAGTAAGAGGATGGATACTTACATCATTGAGCAGCATAGAGTATGGATGCATGGTGTCGATATGACACTCATATCATTCATCGTGACTTCATCACATGACTGATATGATGGAGGTATGGGGAGGCAGCAAAATATCTTGTTGCTTTGCTTGTTTCTAGGAGAGCAAGAGCAGATTTGCTCTCACACTTTGCATGATGCTGCAGGAAGAGGAGATGGCATTGTCTCTTTGGTCTTTGATGATTTGGGAGCTCTTCCATCTTGGGGAGTATTCCATATTTGTTGCAGCATTATTAGAGGGATCTTTGACAAGGAGCATGTCAAAGAACAGAATTTGGTATTGGTAGGGGCTTATTTGCATAAGCTCACAGCGCTGTCACTTTGGAGCAGAGCCTTATGGATGAAGTGTGCCCAACGGAAATGTGGAGGATCCATAACCCACAGGTTCCAGGACCATTTCATATTTATTGCACTTGATGATAAAAGAGGAGATAATGGTGATAGAGCCATCTACCACTATGGCATGTTCTTCCTGACTTGGGGGTCCAAGCACCTTCTTGCAGCACATGGTTCATTTTTCCTCATAGCATGCCAAAACACTATGGAGGACTCATTCATGAATCCATGTACCATCCTACTTCCAGCATATGGTGAGAAGTTTGTAAATACATTCATTGATTTACACACTCTTACCATTCTTATGCAGTGCATTGCTTCACAAGAGGGCAAGCTTGTCACATTGTTCCATGAGTTGTATTGGGCCAATATACATGATGGAGACAGCCATCTCTTTTGTGGCCTTCGGCAAATGTTTTATCACGACATGTATGTTCAGTCGCTGCACTCTAGCATGTATCATATAAAGACATGCATGATTAACCATGTAAAAAGAAACATTTTTCCATGTACTTTTATCAAGCAGCAACTTGTAAAACTGCGCTGTCACTACTGGGAAAGTTGTTGGTACCTTCTTGCATCATTTGTGACCTTCAGTATTTTCTTCATTTTGCTGTTGTTCATGTCTTCATTTGCTGATATAGATCAGATTTGTATGGGAGGCTTGATTATGAGGGAGACACATGAGCTAGATGTGTCCTTGAGTGGGAAGAATTCTCACAATTTCTGCACTACATGTTCTAATGGGAGCATGAGAGGAGATATGGCCACCACAGCCAAATGTTTGTTCTCTTTTGAGGTGGGCCATAAGATTGATATTCATCCATTGTACAGCCATGGGCAAGTGCTTGATCATGTATTATTGATACATTCAGCCATTTACTATCCTTTAGTGGAAGTGATGAATCATGTACATTGCTTGCCATGTAATTTTCTGAAGTTGCAGTGGATGGAACTGCGTTGTATCCTTGTGAGATATTGTTTGCATTCTGTATCATCATGTAAAACCTACAACAAACTTCTCATTTGGATATTCTATGATGAACATGTCCTATTCATCATGGATGAAATATTTTGGGCCAGCTTGTTCTTCATTGTCGGAGGAGAACTCTTTGGAGGATTTTTCTTCATGCTGCCATTTGAGGGCAATACTTTTGCAGCCCAGAATCAGCATACACTCTACACTTGTCATGGGTGGAGAGAAGGACAGCATGGGGTAAGCTAAGTTGTTTGCCAAATTCAGGTTTTCAGCCCACCTTCATTTCCGGAGCTTGAGGTGAAAGGAGATTTTCAGGAGTTGCCTTGTTGGGAGGTGGCTCATTTTGTTTGGATGATTGCCTGGGGATGGAGGATCCACATGAGGGAGATGTTCCTTATCATATTTCAGACTCCATGCCTTGAGTGGAGAATTTCCAGTTCTATCCTTTTAGTTGCTTGGGGACAAACAACATTTGGGAGGGGAGTACTGTAATGTTCCAAATTTTTCTTCAATAAATTGGAACATTGAATTTTGTCTAAATTCATTTAGGAGATGAATAATTGGGTAAGGAGGTCCAAAGATAATAAAAACATAAATAAAATCCCTCTAGTATGAAAAGGGATCAGTCATGGAACCAGATTTCACACCATCATGTGTGAAAGGAGATATTTGCAAAGAGGGTTGACCAAGTCAACCAACGCAGGTTATGAGGTGGAAAGCATTACATGACAACGTAGGAGGGAAGCTTCTAGAGGAAGGGAAACCCTAATTTGAAGTAGGGCCCATGGAGAACCTTCACTTGCTATATATGGAGAGGAGGAGAGCCATTACGATGGATGCATATGTTTATGATATTGAGCTGGTCATTTCGACTTCTTGAGCACGCTGGTTGTTTAACTAGTCTGCAGCACTGTTTAGTGCACCGAGTGTCTTCATTCGGAGATCTCACCCTCAGCCTCGAGGGACTTCGAGTGCTTGCTCGGGTGAGGTTGTTCCATCAGTACTTTGCAAGAGAATTGGTGTGTGGCTTTCATAGTGGAGCAGCGTATTCATAACTCCACCACAGCGTTATTGCTGCAGCAGCGTAGTACTGTGTTGTAGGGTGTTGCCGTGGAGACTCCACAACACCTCTTCCATTGCGTGTTTTTTTAGAGGGAGAATCTTTCTTGCCTTTGGAAGCTTTAGAGCTCATTTGCAGATCTTGGCATCAGGCCAACTCATATTCTTGCCCCTACTGCGCAGTTTGCTCCAATAACTGCGTTATTTTCATAGTGCAATTTCTGCAGGGTTTTACAGATTGATTGGAGGGCGAGATTTCAAGTGTAAGGATCAGCCTTCCACTTTGAAGCCCATTGGAGAAGGGTTTACTTTAGATCTTTCATCTTATTCAACCTTCTCTATTGAGATCCAGATTTGAGTTGTAGCAGCTGCCCAGCAACTCCGGCATTTTTGCCATTTTGTATATTTTAGCGAATCCTCTAAAGGATTGATGTGTTTGTACTTCTAAGGGTTAGAGCTTTGCTCCCCTAGTGTATTTGAGCCATATAATGTCATATCTTTCAGTTATTATGTGATATGGAGCAGTACCTATTATAAATTGCGTTCTCATAGCTTGGGTTTATGCAGAAATAGCATTGTTCCTTCATATTCATGTACATGTATTATTGAGGCTTGCATTGCCTTTCTTGAAAGGTTGTTTCCTCAAGACTTGTACACTCTTTTGCTGCTATACATTATTCTTGGCTATATGTTCATCTTCTTGTCTCACAGCTCATTGTATAACTTTGTCTCTTCATGGTATGCTCATGTATGTGTTTGCATATTGCTGTAGCTCACTTTTGAGTGGGATTCTTCAAGCAACTCTATAGACAGAGTCTGAAAAGGGCCAGATAGCCTCCAGATCTCACACTTCCTTGAGAAGGTGACACATCCGGTAAATGCCCTCTCAATCAATCTCTGGAATAGATTGTTGATTGCTGACATTCCCGAAATAGGAATATTACAATTGAGGGACATGCAGCCCAAAATAGGGGGACATTTTATGAAAGCAAGAAGTCGAGTAGATACCAAAGGTATCTAGCAGCGATGAGTACTATTGTACAATCTGAGCCTGGATCCTTTGAAGAAATCATAAAGCATCAAGTCTGGAAGGATGCTATGCACAAAGAGTATGAGTCCATTATGAAGAATGATGTATGGGATGTGGTTCCAAGACCGAAGGCCAAAGCAGTTGTCACCTCGAAATGGCTCTACAAGATCAAGCATGGATCTGATGGAAGTGTTGAAAAATTCAAGGCAAGATTCGTTGCCTGTGGCTTCTCTCAAAAGGAAGGCATAGATTATGATGACATATTTGCACCTGTGGCCCGATACACCACCATTCGATCTATTATATCCCTTGCTGCTACGCAAGGATGGAGTCTTCATCAGATGGATGTGAAGACCGCATTTCTGCATGGTGCGATAAAGGAAGAGGTATATGTGGAGCAACCTCTGGGGTTCAAAGTCCAAGATCGGGACACCCATGTCTGCAGGTTGAAGAAAGCCCTCTATGGGTTGAAGGAAGCACCCAAAGCTTGGTACGAGAGGATAGATAGCTACTTGATGAAGTTGGGCTTCACTCGAAGTAATGCTGATCCAAACCTTTACTTCTAGGTTGTCAAAGGGAAGCCTCTCATTTTGGTGTTGTATGTGGATGACCTCTTCCTGACAGGTGCTGACCCTCTCATTCATCAGTGCAAGAGGGAGCTCGCTACTGAGTTCGAGATGAAGGACCTAGGACTGATGCACTATTTCCTAGGCTTGGAGGTCTAGCAGAGACCTGGCAAGATTTTCCTTTCTCAAGGAAAATACATTGTGAAGCTTCTGGAAAAATTTACTATAGTGGACTGTAAGTCCGGGTCGACACCAATGGAGCTCAACTTTAAGAAGTTGAGTGGCAGCGCTGTTGGGCCCGTGCTAGTAAATCCTACTAAGTATCTTCAACTCGTAAGGGCCCTGATGTTCTTAGTGAACACTTGTCCGAACGTATGTTGTGCAGTGAACACTTTGAGTCAACACATGGTTGATCATAACATTCACTGGGTTGGTGCCAAGAAACTCTTGAGATATCTCTGGGGCACGATAGACCATGGGCTGAGATACACTGCCGGGAGCATGACACTCCTTGGATATACTGATGCCGATTGGGCTGGCAGTGTGGTGGATCGCAAGGGCACATCTGGATGCTGCTTCGCACGTAGATCTGCTTCGGGTAGGAAACGAAAGTCGGTAGCCTTGAGCACCACTGAGGCCGAATACATTGCAGCATGTATGGCTTGTTGTGAAGTCACTTGGTTGCGAAAGCTCTTCAGTGAGTTGTTCAAGCATGTGCTAGATGCCACCGTTATCCTTTGTGATAACTTGATGGGGATTCGTTTGTCATAGAATCCTGTGTTCCACGAACGATTCAAGCATGTTGATGGCTAGTACCACTTTATCCGGGATATGGTACAGCGAGGCGCCGTAAGGCTCGATCATATAGGAACTGATGAGCAGGTCGCAGATATTCTCACAATGCCCTTGGGGAAGGTCATGTTCCTAACCTTCCGTGAGAATCTTGGAATCGTGGAACGACCCTATTCTGAGGTTCTTGTTGGACAATGAGCTCTGGGAGCTCTGGGGGGGCCTTGGGGATAGTTCCTCGAAGCTATAAGCACACATAGGGCTAGGCTTACCAAACCTTGTGGTGCTTCTGCCCCACCTTTATGATATTTGAGTAGGTTGACCTCATATGCATCCTACCCACTGAGTTCCGGACTCATGGGAAGTACCTCTCATTTGGCCAATGAAGTGGGAAAAGCTAGAGATTAGTAGCAAATACTGATGGACGCATCAGAGATTGTCGTACTCTCTATCTAGGATGGCATGTGTCCAACCACTTGATCTAGGATCAAGTCTAGTGAGGTTTCGGACCTCCTACTGACTTCGGGTCAGATGAACCAACTTCGGGTTGGTATGTGACTCGTTGAATCCATGTGAGGTTTCGGACCTCCAACTGACTTCAGGTCAGAGACTAACTTCGAGTTAGTATATATGACTCTCTTGAGTCCAAGTGAGGTTTCGGACCTCCTATTGACTTCGGGTCAGATAAACCAACTTCGGGTTGGTATGAGACTCTTTGTGAGTCCTATAGAGGTTTCGGACCTCTGGGCTGAATCTGTCAGACGGGAATGATGTCTGTGTGACTGACCCATTACTGTTCTGAAATAAAGAGGCCAGCAAAGCAATTTATGGCGGGATGACACACGATGTTTGATTGCACAGGTAGATGGAGTTCTCCCTAGTTGAGAGGGAGTGTTAAAATTGGACAACTAGGTCCAAATTCCATGTTGTGATGCTTAGATGAAGATACCAATATTTTTATTGGGTTCCTCTTTCGAAGAGGTGTAAGATCGATCTAAAATTGGTCTTAATCCAATGAGCAGAACATTTATTTTGAATTTATTTTTAATAATTTCAAATATGTGCAAGTCGGCTTTAAGGTTTTACACCCCCAGCAAATGTGTCACACACCTCAGTGATTGATATAAATAGAGTCAACATTGGAGGACATTTCACTCATCTCATCCTCACACATCATCTCTCCTCTTCTGATTGGTTCAAGCTCCTTGGAGGCAGTTTCAGTTCACACGTGGGAAAGAAGGACGAAGACGTCGTTGTTGTTGCCGTTGCTGTCGTTGTTGCTGTCATTGCTACCATTGTTGTCGTTGTTGTTGCCGTTGTTGTTGTCGTTGTTGTCGTTGTTGCTACCGTTGTCGTTGCCATTGTTGTCGTTGTTGTTGCCGTTGTTGGTGGTGTTGCTGCCATTGTTGCTGGCAACGTTGACGTTGGGGCAACGTTGACTTTGAGTTGACCGTGTGGCTGTTTTGAGGGCTGTTGTGACACATGCTGGGTTGGCTGACCAAGGAGTCTTTGCTAGTTGAAGCATCCTGTTGACCGCCGTAATGCACCACCACATTTTTCTGTTTCTGGTTTGTCTTCTATAGATCCACTAGTATGTTCTATCAGCGTTTTACTTGATTGTTTATGTGATTGCTGTGGTGAAAAGTAAAGTCGCATCAAGCATAGAACATCTACATAAATTTACAATAAGGTATATCATATCTTAAATATTCAGAGGTATAAACCTAAAAGAACAGACCAAAAACCTTTTTAAAAACCTAAACCCTAAAAAACTAAAATAGTGAAATTTAAAAAAAAATGAATTATGAATGAATGAATGATATTTTAATGTCCACGAGACTAAAAATAGTCTATGGGACCACCAACTTCTTTGTTTTTTGCCTTCTGCAATTCAATCCTTTTCTTACTCAAATTGATGATGCGCTAACCCAACCTTCTAACAGTTCCATCACTGAAAATACAATGCCACGGAATTGATGCTAACATACTGGAGTAACTGTCCCTGATGTCTCTAAAAGCGTCACATTCCAAAATGAAATGTTTTTCTGATTCCACTACCCCATAAGTGCAAAAAGTACATACCCTTTCTTCCCAAGCTTCTTTAGGTCTCTTCCACCGTCCCGTTTCACACCGAAGTTGATGTGAGTTAGTTCTTAATTGAGCTATAAGAACCTTTGCCCTCCACAGTATGCTAGCTCCAATGTATTCTTTTTGTTGGAGATCACAAGTGGGGTTGAATTCCTGAACATAATACTTCTTCTTTCTACCCAACTCTTCTCTCCATATACCCTTATGGAACTTCTCCAGCACAAAATTCTTTAATTCTTTGCTATTTGTGGGACATGCATTCAAGTAAATATTCCATTTTTGCATCCATTTGTTGTTTTGTCTCATCCATGATTTTTTTCTTTCACTCATACCTTCATTGAAGATAACTTTCGGCCATCTACCTTCTCCCATTTGCTCCATTCTCTTTAAGTACCTTATAAGACGCACCATGGCAATTGCTTCGATGGGAGCTGCCCCTATTTCACGTAACATTATCTCATAGGGTACCGAACTTTTTATTTTGAACTTGCTCATAATCAAGCGTTTTTGAATTTTTTCAATTTGTTTCCATTTTAAAACAGAGATGCTGCTAGCCCACAATTCACACCAATATAATATCACTGGACAAACTAGGAGTCCAAAAAGTACTTTGATCGTGTTCCAATCCCATAACTTTGCCTCTCTACATCTATTTTGAAGTGCATATAATGCTTTCCACCCTCCTAAAATTATTTTCTTTCTGCAATCCTCCCAATTAAGTTTCTTGTTGAAATCGATCCCAAGTTACTTGTATTCATTTACTTCTTCAAGAATGTTGCCTTCGAAGAAGAACTTCTGCTGGCTTTGCTTCCTTTTATTAGAGAAAATCATTATCTTGGTCTTACTAGTATTGACTTGCATCCCCACTGCTTTACAAAAATGCTCAAGGGCATATAGGTGCATCTGCAATCCATGGGCCGATTTAGCAACCAGCACAAGATCATCGGCATATAGAAG
The DNA here is from genome assembly GCA_034641835.2 of Pinus albicaulis. Lineage (NCBI taxonomy): Eukaryota > Viridiplantae > Streptophyta > Pinopsida > Pinales > Pinaceae > Pinus > Pinus albicaulis. Next base: position 1,500,091,223 of record CM076581.1, read on the forward strand.
AAGCTTTATCACAAACTCCCCCAATCGAACACCCTCCCCACCCTGCAAATTTAGCCACTCTTCCAGTTTGTCAATATATAAACCAAAAAGGGTAGGGGATAAAGGGCAACCTTGCTTGACGCCAATGTCACTTCTAAAACTTTTTAAAATGCCTGCTGAAGTTCTAATCTTGACTTTCACCTCTTCATAAAGCCTATGGACAGCAGCTCTATATTGTAAAGGAATTTCAAGTTCTTCCATTCTACGCCACAACTTATCTCTAGGGACCGTGTCAAATGCCTATTTGAAGTCAACAAAGCAGCAAAATACTTGTTATTTGCTCCCCGAAACCTTTTCAACAATGTGTCTCAATGTGATACCATGATCTACTGTAGAATGCTTCGGCCTAAAACCTGCTTGCCCTTTTGCCCTCTTTTCTTTTACTTTTGCCCACTTACTGATTCTATTTTCTACCATGCCACTGAAAAGCTTTGCAAACAGAGGATTGATCATAATGGTTCTATAGTTGGAAGGATTATTAATGTCTCCGCTTTTAAAAAAGGGAATTGCTACACTAGTTGTCCAATCCCTTGGAAACCCTTGCTGAATGACGTTGTTGAATATTTCCATGATGTGGGGTGCCAAAATGTTCATTCCCCACTTTAGATATTCTGCTTGAAGTTCAACCAAGTCCCTTGCCTTCCCTCCTATCAACTTTTTAATTCCTGCCTCCACCTCCTGCACTGTGAAAAGCTTTGTAGATGTAACTTTTTAATTTCTGCCTCCACCTCCTGTACTGTGAAAAGCTTTGTAGATGTGTTGATCCTGGGAGGAGGCTCAACCTCTAATTCTCTTTCATAGTTTCCTTGCATAGTCAAACCGCTGATTGGCTGTAATATTATTTTCAAATTGCTTCTTCCTTGGTTGAAGTGCCTGCCAAAAAAGTTTTGGGTTATTCTTGCCTAGATATATCAGCTCTTCCCGCCTTGTTTTGGGTTATGTTTTCTCATTTATTGCACATTCCTGGGGCTGAAATTCTTCACAAATTTGGAACAAAATTCATATTTCTGTTTTTATGAGATGATACCTTCATATTTTTTCGATTACGCATTTGGTAATATTTTTTTCGAATCGAATCTTATATGAATTCGCATTTGTATAATCTTGGTAACACGTTGTACACAAAATTGAAAATCTATTAATGGAAAAAGAAAACAAACGGTGCCTTTCGAAGATTTTAAGCACCTTTCACGAGGGTCATGGTATTATTTCTCTATTTACTTTGCGATACACAATCCTAATACCTGATCTTTTGTTTCAGGCACGCCCCCTCTTTGCTGAACTGCTTCAAGCTGCATTGGAACTGCTAGTTAGATGCGAGTGCTCTGGTGGCACAGGTTGCCCAAATTGTGTCCAGGTTTGTTTGAGCTGTTAACCGTTCTGGTTCTTTTAGACTTGTTGATCAGATACTCACATTACATATTTCAGACGTCGTGGTTTAGTAAAAAATTAGTCTGACAAACTGTTTGAGTACATTCTGCAGAATTTTTCTTGTAGCGAGTATAATGAAGTTATAGACAAGCAGGCGGCCATAATTATTCTAAAGGTATAATTTTTTCGGCTCATATTGAAGAACAAAATGTGATTACTTGAAAGGGATTGGACATTAAAGTTATATCTTCCCTGCTGAAATTCAATTACAACTGCTGCAACCGCCAGGAAGTGAATTTTATTAATTTTAAAAATTAACTGCAGGGTGTCATTCAAGCAGAGGAGATCTACAGAGAGGGACTGAAATAAGCTATTGAAGCCTCTAAAATGGAACAATAAATACTGTTTATGCGGTTTTTGAATCTGTCAGGTGTAGTTGGAATAACAGGTCATCCACTTTTCAAGCCATTTTGGATTGTTTTTATTATTTGGAATAATTCTACGACGCAAGAGGTATGTGGAGAGGAACCCACAAAATTATATGGATGACAGAAAAATGACTAAACTAGAAACTATAATTTAAGCAGATGCATCGGTCCAGGAAATCTAACTCCGAAATATCACTGTTAGATGGATAGTGATAGATCTAGTTCTATGGGTTTAATGTTACTTTTGATTCCCTTTTACTAACAGTATTATATTGTTATTATAGGGGTCGTGACCTGTTCCCCCTTCTGTTGGTTTTCCCTCGAGAGGGATTAGCATAACCAAAGTGCAGTGAATGCGTGGGGTGCAAACATGTTCCTTGCAGAGAAGCAAATGAACAGGACCACGTCTAACAAACATAACGGTGTTAAAAAAGGGGAATATGGTGCTTCTGTGTTCTATATGGTACTCCAAATGGACTTTTATGATTCATCATTATTGCCGGAGGACTCCCACTTTATTCCCCATTTCATCAGTATATTACTATATACTTTTATAGACAATCATTATTGATTTAGTCGCATTCATTATTGATTGTAGACTAATATGGGTATTATGTGAAAAGAGGTGATCTTGTGGATATTTCAGTATCCATGCATGCACTAGTTTGTTACATCACAACACCTTATTGCTTGAGGTGCCAAGGTCCAGGCGCCATCTATGAAAGTTGTATGGTATAACTTGATAACTCAAGCTTATAAAAATGTAACAATTCTGTATCATTTTCAGAAAACATGTGTGGTTTTATAGTCCACGCAAGTTTCTGAGTGGGTTTGCTTGCATTTTTATTTGTCATCATAATTCACTTAAGTTTATTAGTGATTGTATTTTATCTTAACGTCATTGGATGCCAAATGCGTTTTCCATTACAAAGTATGTGATTTTACTTTTCTTTTGTTCATTACTCTATTTTACCAGAGCTGTGGGTAACAAACATTTCTATAGGAATTATTATTCAGTATTTCACAGAGACACATTCTTAAGGGGTAGGGAGCTTGCTCAATGTGCTCTCAAGATTTGGATACAAATTTAAGGGGTACGGAGTGTGCGCAATGTTCTCCCAGGATTCAATACTTCAATAGGATGTTTTCTAAATACTTCGGGGAGATGTTAGGAATCATGCATTCCATGCAAAGGGAATGTTCACAAGCACCCTAAAAAATAAAGGTACTTCCAGGGATTCTCTTTTCAGAAAAGTACAATTTAGAAAAGTGATAAAATCATAATAAATTAAAAGAAAAATGCCCCAAGCCTAGAGCATTTACACCCAAACTCTCATTTACATATATATTTTCTGTATATTTAAATCTTAAATTTTTAGTATTTCAGGAAAGACCCTCCAGGTATGCGGTCTCAATATCCCTTGCAACGTTTTCTAAAATTTGGAGGGTGACTCCGAACATCCCACTGTTTTGATATCTTTGAAACTTTGTGGAAAATTGGTAGCGTTTTTTCCAGCTAATAATAGTCATTATGATTCTTAATATTAAGTTACTTCTAACTTTAGTAGAGAACAAATTATTGCTTTTTGGAGATGCCACATTCTAGAAATCGAGGATAAGTGGAGTCAAGGATGATTTTTTTATTCTCTATTTTTATCATCGGGAATAGGAATGAAGCGTAAACATGTATAGCATGTGAATAAAAATTCTAAAACTTCATTATATTGTAGCTTTTTAGGGTTTTTAAACATATATGGAAAATCATTCAAATTTTCAAATTTTTGCAAGTACATACACAGAGATATCACATTCATAAGTTTAACAAAAATTGAATGATTCTTGATTATATTTATAACAGTGTTTGTGTGTTTGTGATGCAAATATAAAAATCATAAATCATAATTCATAAATGTTCATTATTTAGTTTTAAAATGATAAATAAAGAAATAAATTTTGTAAATTTCTTATTCAATCCTTTAAGTGGCTTCTTCTAGATATTGTTTGAGCCAAAGCCATTGCCTTGACCATTCAACACTAGAAAACAAGCTTTGGAGTTGAAGCTCCTATATCCAAACTATTAAGTTGTAAGGGTCTAACACAAATGTGTAGAAAAAATGCTAATAGAGAATGCAGAGTTATGAAAAGAGGGAATTTTGAGGTTTAAAATGGGCTTTTTAAGGAAATTATAAAATAATAAAATTAGATTAGATTACATCATCAAATTTTAGAGGAAAAAATGAAAAACTTATTTTTTCAACTCGTGTTTTCAACTTATCTCTCTATGGATTTTTACTCAAATTTCAAGTGAAAACACTTGTTGGATGCAAAATTTGATTCACATCCAAGGAGTACCCATGTTGCAATTACGTTTTTCATGTATTTCTCATTACTTTTTTGTAGCAAGGTCCATTGAAAGTATGGAACCAGGGTACTCATTGGATGAGGAATCAAATTCTGCATTGAACAAATACTCCCGTTCAAAATTTAAGTAAAACCTTAGTGAGATAAGTTGAAAAAGAAGTTATGTATTTTATTATTTTTCAATATTTTTATTTTTTTACTCCAAAAATGGTGAATCATCCCCTATGGTTGACATCGTCATCTTGAACCATTTTGGTTGTACAATTTTTTTAGGAGGCCCATTTTATACCTCAAGATTCCCCTAATGGAGATGTGTTTGAATTTATGAATGAGTTTTAGGGTTAGGAAATTTATGGGTCTTTTTTTGTCTCTTCTTGTCGAGCATTTATAAAGAAACTTGTTTCTCATTTAAAGATATGTATTGTTATTGGAAACATGTTTCCAAGCACAAGCTTTTGTAAGAAACTCTAGTTTATCACCACATTTTTGGTAACTATTCCCTATTCTACATATTAAAGAAAACTCATATAATGGTAAAAAATCAATCTGTTTTCTAGGGAAAATACTCATCCGTAAATTATATTAAATGTGAAATTTACATTACCCAAAACGTGTTATTAACCCAATAAATTATTTTGATTATTTATACACAGCAAAATTAAATTTTCAGCTGAAAGTAATGAATACAAAACATAAACAACACCATTGACCAAATTAAAATGCAATAGAACATATGAGAAACCAATCACACAAATATGTTTGGACAAACGTCCTTGGAAAAACCTCAAGATGAATAAAACCAGCTTTCAGGATGAGGGTTTTATTATTAAATCTTCAATAAATCTGTTAGTGGGAAATGACATTTATTGCTTCCCTGATACTGGTAAAGCTCCAACAAAATTGATCTTCACATCAACGAATCAAAACGAACTGAGAAACCTCATAATCTCCGTCTGCAGATCTACTCGGCCCTTTAGAGAGAAGCTCCACCTCTTGCATGGCCTCATATGACCCACATGTGCAGCCTCTTGGAACTTACATGACCTGGACAAAAACTATCCTTTTGGCCTCCCTCTGCGCTCGCATGGTCTCTTAGAGAATTCTTGGCCTCTAGAAAAACTTGACCCTTCTATGGAAAATAACTCGGCTAGGAAAACCTCCCCCAAAACTCAGAAGTTGGAAGTCTTAATGAAGAACAAACCTTGAAAATATTTTCTTTAATTATTGTTGTTGAAACCCTCATAGTGTCTCTCTAAAAACTCACCCAACAATACTCAACTCAATGTGCTCCAATGTTACCCATCGATTTCCCTTTATAATCTCTCATTCACAAATGAACGACCAAGATTAGAAGTTATATTGTCCCAATCAATGGCTAAAATCATCTTAGAAAAATTCAAAAAGCTTCTAAAGACAAATCAACTTTATCTCAATTAATGCCAATTAATTAACCAATTTTCCTAAGTTTTAACCTAGGAAATATTTAAAAATCACTGAGTAAGACATTTTCCCTAGGTGAAACTTAAGAAAAATTACATGGGCTTGAAGATCATTCATTTCTCTATGTTCTTAGTGTTAGTAACACCTCACTAGGCTAGAACACATGTCTGAGCTATGATATTTAACGCTTCCTCTTAGCAAGGAAGGTGTTCTCAACAACACCCAACTTGTCCCGAAAAAAAAAAACAATACTCAACTCAATGTGCTCCAGTGTTACCTATCGATTTCCCTTTATAAACTCTCATTCATAAATGAACTGCCAAGATTAGAAGTTACATTGTCCCAATCAATGGCTAAAATCATATTACAAACTTTCAAGAAGCTTCTAAAGGCAAATCAACTTTATCTCAATTAATGCCAATTAACTAATCGATTTTCCTCAATTTTTACCTAGGAAATATTTAAAAATCACTAATTAACTTAGTAAGGGACACATGTATGAGTTATGATATTTAACACTCCCTCTTAGCAAGGAAGGTGTTCTCAACAACACTCAACTTGTCCTGAAAAAAAAAAAAAAAAAAACAAAGTTTCCTTTTGTCAAAGTGTCTACCACTTGTTGATTTGTAGGCATATTATATTTGAACCGATCCACGTTGTACACAATCTCTGATGAAATGGTAACGTGTGTTGTTATGTTTCGACCAATCATGAGATACTAGATTTTAGATAGCTTGATGCAACTCTGATTGTCACAGTGAATGATGGAACCAAACAGTGCTACTAGCAACTTCCAAAGCCATATGGCCTCACATGTTGCCATGATCAATGTTATGTTCTTTGCTTCTGCAAAGCTTAATGCAACAGAGTTCTACTTTCTGGTGTACCAAGAGACAACCCCTGCTCCCATGCTTAAGCAACACTTTGAAGTGTTTTTCCAGCTCACTGCATTAACTGCATCAGTGTAATCAATCAACATGACAACCCATACTCAATTGTACGTTGTAGATATTGCAACACAGCCTTTGTTGTTGTCTAATGCGCTCTCTTTTGTTCCACCATGAATTGATTAAGAGAATTGACTACAAAGAAAATATTTGGCCTTGTGTTGACCAGATACATAAGAGAGCCAATAAGTTGTCTATATAGAGTGGGGTTCACTACCAGTTTGATGCATCAATCTTCCTCCAATTAGTTACTATAGGTGTAGACATGGGTCTACTGTCCAACATCCTGAATTTCTTCAAGGTCTCCAAAGTATATTTCCCTTGACTAAGGAAAATTTCCCCATTTGTCTACCACACCTTTAGTCCTAGAAAATAGTGCATCAACCCCAAATATTTCATCTTGAACTTTGTTGCTAAGTCCCTCTTGCAGTTTTCTATGAGCCTTGGTGACGTAGTCAAAAATAGATCATCCACATATAAAACAAGAATGAGTGGTTCACCCTCAACCATAAGATAGTAGAGATTGGAATATAACTCACTTTTCACGAAGCCCATCACTTGCAAGTAGTTATCAATATGACCACACCATGTCGTGGGAGCTTGCTTGAGCTCGTATAGTTGTCTCTTCAATATGCATACATGTGTCTCCATGTCGTATGCCTCAAATGCCTCTAGCTACTCGATGTACACCTCTTTTATGACTCCGTTTAGGAACGTCATCTTGACATTCATTTGATGAATATGTCATCCCATCTGTGTTGCAAGTGAGATTATGACCCTAATGGATGTATACCCTAGCTATGGGAGTTAATGTCTCCTCACAATCTATTTCCCCTCCTTCTAAGAGAATCCCTTAGTCATGAACCTAGCTTTAAATTTTTCTATGTTTCCATCTGTAGTGTGCTTGATCTTATAGATCTAGCGAGAACCAACCATTACAATATATAACGATCTAGGAACCACCTCCCAAACATCATTCTTCTTGGTGGAGTTCTACTCCTGTCAAACTTGTTGTTACGCAGCCTCTTCATAGTTGGAAGGCTCACTATCAATGCCATCTAACATGAATATTTCTGTGGTGGTCTCATGTCCCTAATGCTCAATCTAGGAGCTACCACAAACTCTTGAGCATCTCTCAATGCCTAAAGCACCTTTTCGTTCCTCATGTTAATTGAAGTGGGTGGAGCTTCATGCTACTGCTCCATATTATGTGAACTCTCCTCAACACTTGTACCTGTACTGGTCACTACACTTGTACTTGTGCACTTCGCTTGAGTTTGTTGTTCAATCCTTGGAGCTTGCATCTACTAACTTTGATCAACTGCGGGTAACTCACAAGACCTACTGAAGACTTTCTCCTCTTGAAACTTAACGTCTTGTCTAACAGTGATATTTTGAGTACTTGGAATATAGATCTTGTATGCCTTAGATGTTTTGTTGTAACCAACGAAATGCAGGCTTTCTCTATAGTTGGATCTAGCTTCGTACACTTTTCGGTTGGAATGTGATAATAAGCAACATAGCCAAAAATCTTGAAATGTTTGACTTTTGGCATTTTCCCTATAAATGCTTCTTTAGGTGTCATCTTTCCCAATGCTTTATGCAGGACCCTGTTCTGAATGTATATTGTTGTGATACATGCTTCTACCCAAAGATATCTAGGTATATCCTGATCATATACCATGGCTCTTGATGCTCCAACTATGGATTTGTTCTTGCATTTTGCAACCCCATTTTATTATGGGTTCTATGGAGTTTTCCATTCTCTCTTGATTCCTTCCTTGGCACAAAAATCCTTGAAGGATTTCTCAATATACTCACCCCCATTGTCTGTTCGAAGTACCTTTATCTTCTTTCCTAACGAGTTCTCCACAAGAGCCTTAAACTCTTAGAAGTGACTGATGACTTCATCTTTCATTGTCAAGAAGTATATTTAAGTCTTCCTAGAGAAATCATCAATGAAGGTCACGAAATATTCGTAACCCTTGAGAGATTGAGTGGACAGGGGACCACAAATATCATAATGTATCAACTCTAAAACACCCTTGGTTCTACTGTCACTCCTTGGAAATGTTTCTTTCGATAATTTTCCAAGTATGCACCCTTTACATACATCATTATGCTTTGTACTCACCTCTAGAACACTTATCACCATTTCTCTTAACAGCTTAAGTGCTCCATGGTGGATATGACCCATCTTCCTATGCCACAACTCTCCCATATCTCTACTATTGCCACTACTAAACAGTCCCTTTGGAGCTTCAAATTGCAACTTATACAACATGTTGTTTCTAACCTCAATCTCATTTGCTAACTCCAATCCAGGGGTTTTAGTTACACCTTCTTTCCTCAAAAGAGTACATCATACCCTTTATCCTAAAGAGTAGATACTGAAATTAGATTCATACCCATACTTGGCACGTGCAACATATCTATTATATGGATATTCTTGCATAACTTCCTCTGAAATGTGGCCATCTCTCTCCCAATAAGAGTACACTTGGACATGTTTCCTATTTCTATCTGGAATCTCATCTCCTCTGCTTTTTAGCTAGAGAAATACTCTCTAACTCCTATCATGTGACATGACACCCCACTATTGATGTACCAAACACCTTTGGTGGTCGAGCTAGATAGCAAGATTAGAGTGAACTCATCCTCGATCTTGAATATAGCTCATCAATGCCTATTTCTTCTTCTTCTTTTCACCTTTCTTCCTATTAGGACATTGACTGACATAGTGTCCATGTTGATAACAACTGAAACACTTGATTTTACTCACTTCTTCTTATTTTCTCCCTTAGGGTTAGACCCTTTGCCTGAGCCTTTCTTAGGTTTTCCCTTTCCTGCAAGATCAATGCTCTCATCATCCTCACACTTTTAGCCATTGTTGTTTCCTGCATTGTAATAGCTCTTCCTAAGCTCTTCTCGAGTGAAATCGCTCCAAAGACGATCCTAGCTAGGAAGGTCTTTTCCTCCAATAATCACCTGGACAAAGACGTCCTACTACTTTGAGAACCCGTTCAATGTATTTTTCACGAGCTCTTCATCTTCCACTTTTTCTTCGACAACTACTAACTCGTCTCTAGCTTGTCTGGCCCTGGTAAGGTAGTTGACAACACTTTCTCCCTTGTTCTATTTGGTGCGTATCTTCTCTCTGAGGATCAATTCCCTATTCACATTTTCACTTTGGAAAAGATTCAAGATGGCATCCCATATCTTCTTACATGTATTCAACTCTGCAATATGGGGTATGATATGATCTTTGACCTCGTCTTGGATAATACACCTAGCTTTGGCATCCATCTTATGGTTGTTTGCTAATTGCATTGTATTTATTGGTATGGAAACTTTAAATGTTGCATAGTCCTTTAGTCCATGCTCCTCGAGCAACATAAGTATCTTGGGTTTCTAGATACGAAATTTTGATGAACCATCAAGTCTATCTTGATCCCTCAAACCGATTGAAGCCATTTATGAAACCCTCGAACAATAAACCCCTATAGTTTTGAAGAGATTTGAATAAAATCAACATGTGATTAAACCTTTGTTTTCTCTTTCAAAACCCTAGTGCTCAGATAAAGGAAAACCCCAGCTTTATTGTGAGCTCTGATACCATGTGAAATTCACACTACCCAAAAGGTGTTATTAACCCAATAAACTATTATAATTACTTATACACAAGAAAATTAAGTCTTCAGTTAAAAGTAGTGAATGAAAAACATGAACATCACGATTCGCCAAATTAAAATGCAGCAGAACATATGAGAAACAAATAACACAAATGTTTCTAGAAAATGTCCTTGGAAAACTCCTAAGATGGGGAAACCTATTTTTTCAGGATGTGGGTTTATTATTGAATCTTTAGTAAATTTGCTAGTGAGAAATTACATTTTACAACTTCCCTAATACTGGAAAAGCTCTACCAAATGATCAGCCCAACAAAAGAGACACCATCATTAAAGAGATAGAAAAATTCATTCCTTTCATCTTAGAAACTTAAATATCTAAATGTGAAATCTACCTTTACAAGAGAAGGAGGACCGGACGAGAAGATGCAATTGGGCTGAAACCCTAGAGGACTGGATGGGTTGAATCCAGGTTAGCAACCGCCATGGGGCTGTTGCAGTGGGCAGACAAATGTCGATTACTGGGGTCAGCGGAGTATGGAACACGACAGTAAGACATCGGTATGGGTGGTGGGTTGATAATGATTTTGAGTTGTGTGCCGGCGTGGTGACAGGGTTTTGGAGGTCGCTTGCAAATCAAGGAATTTTACTTCCTGGTAAAATTGTTTTTGGCATAATTCAGGGTCCGGTTAATCTTTTACTATGTATTATTGTTTGAGGTTTTCTACTAAAGGTGGCAGGTGGTGTCGGGTAGGGAGGCAGAGGTCCTTGACATCTTTCTTTCCTAACTATTCTAGGGTTCGCAGGGATGGTAAAAGGGTTGGAACACATTGAGATTGACCCCAAGCGAGAGGATCTCCTTACGATGTGGGTTGTGGAAATTTCTAAGATGAATCTGAAAGGTTTTACTGGGGTTGAGGTAGGCTTTGTTGGTAAATCTAAAGGCTCGGGAATGGGTGGCAGGAAGGGCAGCACTCCATTGCGACCCGTGAGACCGCTAATGGTTATGGCAGCGGGATCCAACAACATGCAAGAGATAACCCTGTCGAGAATCGAAGTTTTCGGGTCAGAGTTTCGGGCTGAAAGGGCATCTTTAGAAGAAAATAGTCGATTTATGCCTTCTGGAGGTTTGGAAGACATCATAGCAAGTTGTGGGTTGCAAAATAAGGAGGAAGCAAAACTGGTGATCAAGAAGGCGGGTTATGGTCTATCAGTTGGAGAAGGGGTGACGCTGGGACTTTTGGGGGTACCAGGGTTTGCTGCTGAGGAAAAGAGAACAAAGGCGCTACTAGCCGCAGAAAAAGAGCTAAGGAGAACTACGTGTCAATCCGTAGCTAACGGAGGAATAAGGCCGGAGGAGCTGAGAAGGGACTTGAGACGTCCCTCGATAGGGTTACAGGATACAGGGTTTATGGCACAAGTTGGAGATCTCGACAGAAAGGAGGTAGGGAGGTTTGGGCAGTCGAATAAAGGAAGGGGAGCAACTCATAGTGGGAAGGCCTTTGGAAAATTGAAGGAAAAAAGCATGGTTTCGGAAGTGGGAGGGTCTGAACCGTTCCAGAATCCGAGAATCACTGATAACATATCTGATAGCGAGCCGGAGCTCTCAGACCCATCGCAAAAGAAGGCCAGACTGGTAAGGAGGATTGATTTGGTGCTGAACTTAGTTTTGGGTATCGATCTTACTATTGACAAGGCTATGGATACTATGGAGCGCACATTAGTAGGCATGCAAAAGGAAAGAAGGTCACGACCCTTTTTTTGAAGGATTGGGCGGAGAAATCCAGGCAAGCCGAACCGAATCCAAGTTTTGAAGTTCGCCTCTTAGCAAATGGATGGTTTATGGCTAGATTCAAAAGTAAGGAAATGGAAACTTAGGTTGTGGAGCAGAATTGGGGTTTTGACCGGGTGCCAATTCTGTTCAAGCACTGGCACCCTCTCTTCGAGGCGCAGAAGGAAAATTTAGATGAACTCCCCATTTGGGTCAAGCTCCCTAGACTCCCTGAACCTCTATGGACATTAAATGTTTTCAGGGATATAGGAAATGTGCTTGGCCAATTCTTGGAGGCAAACATGTCTTTCCTCCAAACTTGTGATTTAGGGACTGCAAGGATTCTGGTTCCTTTAAAACCCAGAGTGGGACTGTCAGAGGCCATTCAGCTCCATTATCGAAATTCGTCCTATATCCAAACACTGGACTATGAGAAGATCCCTTTCAGATGTCACCGCTCCCATCAGTATGGTCACTTGGCCAAAGAGTGCTCGCTGGGGACTAGGAGAAAGAAGAAACCTCTCAAAGGGAAGACTAAAGGCTCAGCAGGAAGGAAACTAGGGGCAGATCTCGAGGCCTTTGGTCTGGGCTCAAAGGAAGGAAATATTCCCTCACAGGAGACAGTGGTTGATATGGAGGTAGTAGAGGGGGATGCTCATTTGATAAGAGAAGAAGGGGTGGGAGGAAAGACAGAAGAGGATGCCTCCCGGAGTATGAAGCCCTTGTCGGATGTCAAAGATGTCAAGGTGCCTCTTTGGGCGGGTACTGCTCTCTCTAACCACTCCACTATTTGTTTTGATCAATCATTTAAAATTGATGCTTCGAAGCTTGGTCCTTCCAGGCCGTGTCATTTGCTTGGGCCTTTTGGTTTTCCTGCTTTTGTTGAGAACACATTAAATAGTGTCATAACATCTATTCCTTGTTGCCCTATTGTGATGGGGTTGATATCCCCTGTGGTTTCTCCCGAATGTTCAATCGTTGAAGCTCACTGTCCCTATAACTTAAGACCGCGGGGGGGAGAGAGAGAAAGCAGGACACCCTTCTGGACATTGTAGGTGGGTTGGGAAACCTTTTTGTCTCTTTGTTGGGCCCTAAGCTGAGAGGGCGAAAATCGAACCTGTCCAAAGCTCAGCTAAAAGCCAATCTGGACATTGTTGATGGGAAGCACAAATCTATAAAGGGGGCACTTAGAGCAGTGAATGCCCTGGGCCAGGTTATCAAATGATTGTATTATCCTTCAACTGCAGGGTTTTAGCTAGTAAGCCCAAAAAACTAGCTCTCCAGGCTCTGTTTTCTGGATATGGGCCGGATGTCATTCTCCTTTAGGAAACTTTAGGAGTAGGGGCTGAGGTGGCAGGGGTGCTTCAAGGACTGTGCCCAGGGTGGGTGTTTATGGGACTGGATGCAAGTGGAAGATCTGGGGGGTTGGCGGTTGGATATAAAGCCAGCAAAATAAAACTCCTAAACTCTTGGGGGAGGGATCATGTGTTGGCTGTTGAAATTTACTCCCTGGAGCTGTGCTCTCCCTTTCTGCTTTTGAATATTTATGGGCCTTGTTTGAGAGGGAAAGTTTCTGGAATAATCTTATGACGGGGTCTTTCATGAAGGATCCTAACTTAATTTGTGGAGGAGACTTAAACTTTTCTTTGGGGCATGTTGAATCATGGGGGTCGAATGCAAGGGTTAACCCCTTGTCTGATTTTTTCAAGTCAAATTTGTTAGAGGGGCACTTAGTTGACATCAACCTTGTAAACCTTTGGCCCACTTGGCAGAACAGAAGGATTGATGATGCTAGGGTGGCTAAGCACCTAGAAAGATTCCTACTAAAAGAAGAGCCAGTGGAGAGGCAACAGGCTTTTCGACAGTGGGTAGGGGAGGGAGGGGATTCTAATCACCACCCTATTCTCCTTGAATCAAGGGTAAACTGGACAAACCTGGGGCTCCTTTCAAATTTAACCCAGGTTGGCTAAATGAGGACTCGTACAGGGAGCTTTTCAAAGTTACATGGAGGCCTTGGGGGGCATCTGAACCCAAGTCCAAAGCGGGCCACTTCTGGGAAAATCTCAAATCTATGAAGAAGGCAACCATTGTTTGGGCCAAGCTAAGAAGAGAAGAACAGGAGGAAAGACCGAAGTGGATAGGAGCAAAATTGGAAAGACTGGAAAATCCGGAGATAGATTGATATGAATCAAGACAGAAGAGGGATGATATCCTAGCTCTGGAAAGGGAAAGAAGAAAGATTCTTCTGGAACAGGAAGAACAATGGTGATTAAAAAGTCGGGCACTTTGGTTAGCAGCAAGGGATGAAAACACAAAGTTATTTCACAATTATGCGAAAGGAAGAAGGAATGCAAACGCTATCTGGGGGATGAGGAGTGAGGATAAAGGGGTGGCAAAATCCTTTCTGGAGTTGGAAAACATGAGCGAGGAGCACTTTAGCAGGATTTTCAAGGCCCCTACGGATGTGACCATAGCGAAGGTGGTGAGGGTGGCCCAACTCTTCCCGGGCTATGTGGATGAAGAGGATAATCAGGTTTTGACTAGGCAAGTGACCAAGGAAGAAGTGGAAGGGATTCTAAAGACCATGCAGAAGGACAAAATCCAGGGTCCGGATCGATGGACCATTGAGTTTTTCCTTCACTTTTTTGAAGATTTGGGGAGTGAACTCATGGCAGTGGTGGAGGAATCTCGAAGGAAAGGAGACATTTTGGAACCTCTAAATTCTACATTTATTGCTCTTATCCCGAAGAAATATGAGTCGGACACCTTTGATGATTTCAGGCCAATCTCCCTTTGTAACAGTGTGTATAAGATTATCTCGAAATTGATTGTTTCCCACCTAATGCCAGTCCTTTCTAAGAATGTTTCAAAGGAACAATTCGGTTTCTTAGAAGGGAGGCAAATACATGAAGCCCTTGGGGTGGCCCAGGAGACCGTCCATATCATTAAAAAAGACAAAAGGAAAGGTATGATCATTAAGATCGACCTGGCTAAAGCCTATGATCAGATTAGCTGGATGTACCTTAGATTACTATTAACTCATCTTGGGCTTGACATTTGTTTCATTGATTGGGTGATGAGTTGTATTACCAATGTTAGTTTTGTTGTTCTCATAAATGGGGATGCATATCCTTTCTTTAAGATTCAAAGGGGATTAAGACAAGGATGCCCGTTATCACCTCTGCTTTTCCTCTTAGCAGCTAAAGGTCTGAGTCAGTTGATTGCGGATGCAAAAAGGAGGGGTGCTTTCAACGGAATTGAGGTAGCCATCAATCTTCATATTACTCACCTCCTGTTTGTTGATGATATTCTTATTTTCAGCAGTGGAAGTAGAAGTGAGATCTGGATACTCAAACATATTATTGATATTTTTCTGAAAGAAAATGGGATGAGTGTCAACTATGGCAAATCTGTCATCATTATTGAAGGCATTTCGGGAGAAGAGGTCAGGAAATTTGCTAAGGAGCCTCCTTTTTAGGTCAAAAATCTCGAAGGAAATCTGAAATACTTGGGATTTTTCACTAAGCATGATTCATATAAAGTAATGGATGATTACAAAAATAGAAAAGTGCATTGCTCATTGCAATTTCCGCTGGTTGTCGAGAGCTGGAAGATTGGTTTTGGTCAAATCGGTTCTGATGGCTATACCATTTTTTTGGGCTATGTTGGCTTGGGTTCCGTGGAATATTTTATCAAGGGTGAAAAAGTTGTGCAACAAATTCTTGTGGGCAGGATCAAAGGAGGAAAAGGTCTTGTCGTGGGTGGCATGGGATAGAATAGCTAGACCAAAAGATTGGGGAGGGTAGGGAATCAAATATCTCCCGGCTTTCGTGGCCTCTTTGGTGGCCAAAATGGGTTGGAGGATTCTATATAAAGATTCTCTATGGTCCTAGGTTATGAAGAGAAAGTATATCGACCCTATGGAGATATCGGATTGGCTCCGTGAGGCAGGGAAAAAACCATACAAGTCTTCTGTGGTGTGGAAGGCGATTCTTGGATCCATTAATATTATAGATGAGGGGCTTGTCTAGCAGGTGGGGAATGGGGAGAAGGTAAGGGTCGGGATTGACCCTTGGGTTGGAAGTAAGGATATGTTCATACTACCTTTAGAACTGAGGGATATACTAAAGGACAACGGGATCCAGTTTCTGAATCAAATAGCTAAGGAAGAGCCCTCTTCGTGTTGGGCTCAAGGGTGGAAAAATGGGGAGGAGCTGCACCTCGACCTAGAATGGCACGAAGCTTGGCAGAATTATATTGGGTAGCTAGAACGTACCCATGTTTGGATCAGGGACAGGGAAGATGACTTAAGATGGGCCCCTAGTCCTTCAGGGAAATATACGCCAAAGTTCGGATATGCTTTCCTGATGGCAAAAAATGGCTGGGCAGCGCCAGCATGGTGGGCGAAAAAGCTTTGGGAGCTGAAATTCCTGGCTAAAATTCGGATGTTATTTTGGTGCATGCTTAATAATAAAGTGCCTAGCTGGGATAATATGCTGAAACAAAATAAAGTCAAGCCTAGGCGTTGTTCTTTGAGCAAAATCGAGTCGGGATCGGTCTATCATCTCTTCATCGAATGTCCCTTCTGCAGGGCAGTGTGGGGGGAGGTGATGGCCATTGCTGGGAAGCACCAAAGGTGGGAAGGGAGATCGGTTGGGGCTGCTTGGGAGCTGTGGTGGCAGGAGAGTACTGGGGAAAACTGGAAGGCTCTGCCCCTGATTATTTCATGGGGCATCTGTTTGGAAAGGAATCAGGCCATTTTTAAGGATCAAGAATCCTGTTTTCAGACCATTGCGACAGAAAGAATGGCTATACTTGCTAATATGCCTGATCCAAAACCGAATCCTCCTGGGAGGAGGGTAGTTCAGGAAGTTATCAACGAAAATATGCCCTGGGAATACTTCTATGAGGCCTCTAGTAATGAGGACAGGTTCAGAGCAAGATTTGTGATCCACCTCAATGTGGATAGACGAAAAGAGGCCTCGGTGGGCTTAGGGGTTGGAACAAATAATTATGCGGAAATCAAGGCGCTTTATCTACTTCTGTGTTGGCTAGTTTGGCTGGGCATTCGATCTATCCAATTTTTTGGGGATTCTTTAAATATTGTCAAATGGTTTAATAAGGACTACATCTGCCAAACTTATCTATTAATGCCTATCCTAGAAGATATTTGGTTACTTAAAAATTGATTTACGTACATATCTGTCTCTCACATTTACAGGGAAAGGAACGTTGCAGTAGACCTCCTTTCTAAAAAGGGCCTATAGCAAGTTCTGGGTAGCTGGAAAATAAGTGATTCTGATGCTGAAGGATTGGTGGAGTCGGTCCGCGCTCCTTATATCTGATTATGGTGCTGATGTCTGATGAGACTGTAGAGTTTATTTTGCTCCACTGTATCTGAGTCTTTTATGTTCCATTTGTATCTTTTTTCTTTTTGTTGTTTTGTACGATACACTATACTAAACTTTAACAGACTTAATCTATTCTTATCGGGCCAGATGTGGGATCTGTTTGAGCTCGTTTCCTCCTACGAGGGATCTCGGATTCCACTGGCTAGTGGTCTTTTGTCTCGGTCTCCGCAGTGGGGTGTTTTCCTCTTCGGAGGAGCCTCGGTTAGTGAGTGGGACTGAGAAAGACTGAATGCTCTTTAAGAGCAAGCTTATGGCAGAGAGGCTAATTTCTGCGATTTTTGTGATATTTTAGCTGGGACAGGATCAGTTGTATGTATATGTTGTTTGTACTCCTGAGAGAGACACAAACAGATAGAATGTGTTTGCATGTACTTAGTAAAATTGTTATGACTAATAGAAAGTTTCGATTTTTTCTTTGGAAAAAAAAATACTGGAAAAGCTCCAACAAAATTGATCTTCACCTCAGCTAATAAAAACGAACTAAGAAACCTCATGGTCTCCCTTTGCATATCTACTCGACCCTCTAGAGAGAAACTCGGTCTCCTGCACGGCCTCATACAACCCACATATCCGGCCTCTTGGAACTGACACGTCTTGGACAGAAACTGGCCTCTCGGCTTTCCTCTGCACTTGCATAGTCTCCTAGAGAAGTCTCTACCTCCTTTAGAAAAACTTGGCCCTCTTGTAGAAAATAAATCGGCCAGAAAAACATCCCTTTGAATCTTAGAAGCTGGAAGTTTCTTGATGAAGAATAAACGCCGAAAATATTTTCCTTAATTAATGTTGTTGAAACCCTCTGGTTGAATTTTATAGTGCCTTTCAACATGATAATTATATTTGATCTTTTTACATTACTATTAGTATTCCATCATTCAATAATTATACAAAAATACATCAACCATATAACACATTAGTACAGTGAGATCATAAAGAGGCAGATGCACAACAACACAAGATATTTACCCTGGAAAATCCCTTAAAGGGAAAAAACCAACGACCTTTTCCAATAGAGAATTCTTTAGTTCAATAGAGACACATCTTTTTCCAACTAGGTCAAACGTGTTCTATTATCCATCCTCCTAAGTTAGGTCACCCGACCCTGCACTTTGCTCTTGATCCTACACTTCCAAAATCTTGGTATTCCACAAATATGAGTTATAGGTTGCCACATATGCGAGTTATAAATTCCATAGATGTGAGCCATATGCTGCCACAGAAGCGGGTTGTATCTAGTCACAGAAGCGATTCATATCTCAGAAAAATGTGAGCCTTATCCTTCCGTAGATGCAAGCCATTTCTCACCACAGATGCGAGTCATTTCTCTACCTCAAAAGATCTTAACTCGTTGCCACATACCATCGAAGATACCTCAGAGGATATGAACTATATCTTTGCTTTTAGGTGGAGCGAATAGGCCCTTTATATAGTTTTCCCTTAGGCTGAATAGACATGTCCCTTTCTGGAGCCAACCTATGCATTTAGGAAGTCGATTTGATCTCATGGAACCACCTACAACATTCAAGAAGGTTGACTTGACTAGGAGGGGACCGACCTTACATTTTGGAGCCAAAACTTTGATTTCAAATTTCGTCTTTTTGAAAGTCACAATGGGACTTTGACTCAAAATCATTTTCTTTTAACTCCTAAGCATTTAAATATTCTTTACAAATACATGACTCAATTATACATTATGAAGACTGACCATAGTTAAAAAAATCAATACTCCCTCTTAACTAGGGAGGTATTCATATTGACTATACTGATGTTTTCAGGTTGACATAATTTCTCTATGAAAAAGGTTATAACAAATTATCATTAGCTTTGTGAGCATCTATGACATTATTAGCATCATCTCGTCATCAGCCGCTAGTTGGAATCTATGACACATTGTCATCATCAACTAGTAGGCATCTCTAACATCAGCATCAACATTACTATCAACATCCGCTAGTGGCCATATCTAAGGAGGTACCAAACTCATGGCAATGTCGTCAGCATATCAAGACTCACACTTCTAGAGTGATTGGTCCTCGAATCCCATGGCCTCTTCCTAGGCCAAAATGTTGAGACCTTCAACTAGTAATCACCCACTCACCCTTCTTGGTGGTCATTATGGGCCAAGACCTCACTCAACCCTTTCTTGGTTGGTGATCAGGTCTAGATGTTGAAAGGACCTCGCTCCACCCTACTTGGTGTGTGATCAGGGTCGAGGACCTCACTCGACCCTTCCTAGTGTGTGATCAGGATCCAAATGTTGAAGGACCTCACTCCATCATTTCTAGTGTGTGATCAGGTTCAAATACCTCACTCCACCCTTCCTGGTGTGTGATCAAGGTCTAGATAATGAAGGCCCTCACTCCACCATTCATGGTGTGTGATCTGTGAAATTTTCTTAATCTAAGAAACCCTACTGTTAATTCTCAATTTACTTCTCCTACTTCATTAAATACACAAGTTATTAATCTGAATATTCAGAATAATAGCGAAGTAAATACAAATAACAGCCTACACATACAGACCATTTACTGAATAGCACGCTCATATGACAAAGTGACGCCGTTTTTTTGGACAAATGTCCTCGAAAAAACCCAATGCGGGAAAACCGATGCAGCTGGCTCTAGAGGGCTTTATTATTAATCATATTCTGAATACAACAATTTCTAGGCACCAAACATGGTTGGCCCTACAGAGAAAAACATGGCAACAATACCTCTTTCACTCGGAGACAGAAAATATGGCTAATTCACACCCTCAAACGAGATTTACAGAACTCGAGCCCTTTCTATCCCACCGGAAACCCCAGCGCTGTTCCTCAGTCCTCTGCGTCAGCCTTCCTGGCTTGCGTAGGTCTCTGGGCTTCTCTAGAAGGGCCTGCATCACCCCTATCGGGCTTACGCTACCCCTGCGTTGCCCTAACTAGGCCTGCATCAGCCCTGCGTGGCTCCTGCTGCCTCTGCTGGACTGTGTGGCTCTGGGTTGCCTCTCCGCTACTCGGTATGATGCCTCTCTACCGTTGTTGTACTCTTGGCCTGGGATCAGATCATCCCCTTGCTAATACTTCCCCTCGCTACACTACAAACTCCTTCTTAAATTCTAAACAAACCACGCCCTAGAATTTCAGTTTAGCTTCAGTGCTCTGCCAATGTGTGTGTCCTCCAACTGACCCCAAGCCCTTCTGTTATACTTTTCTCATTGGGAAACCAACGGTCGTGATCTAATCTCTAATCGACGGATAAGATTAGAAGTTGCTTGATCCGCATCACTTAATTCATTCTCATCACGTGTTTAATTTGATTCACTTTAATCTTTTAATTTTCCTAAGTTAGAATTAGGGTCCTTAATTAAAAAGATTAATTATCTGAATATCTCTTAAAAATTATGGAATTTCCCCAAACACTCTCTCGGTCTTGGAGATCTCATGTACTCTAGCTCCTCCACAAAATTTGGGAGCTAGATCACATCCGATACTACCCCAAAATCTCAACACTCCCTCTTAGCGAGGAATGTGCTCTAGCAATACAATCACCCCGAAGTACTGCTCTGATCTCTGGCATCAGTCTCTGTGTTGATGCTTGGTCTGTTTCCCTTCATCAATACGTTGTTGCTACTCTCTGTACTACTGCCCATGACTCTAATACTGTCACTGCTACATCCGTACTGCAGCTCCCTATTAAATTGTTGCATCGTGCTACCAACTATTGCACTGCAACTCAGTTACTGAGAAGTAAGCAACTGAAGGACCTCTGCCCAATGATAGACAATTTAGTCGGGTTGCATTTTATCACTGAAGCTCCAATATAGACTTTTGCTATGTGTTGTCCTCCTGAAGCCACTGCGCTATTGTAGCTTTGCATTGCGTAAGCACTGCATCCTCTGCGTTGTTGCTTCTACATTGTTGGTTCCTCTGCACTACGTTGCTCCCTCTACAACGTTCATCTCTGCCTCTGCTCCATCCATGATCCTCTACACCCACTGCTCCAGTCATTCCTGCTACTGTCTTAAGGCTCTCGTAGCACGGATGTGATCCAAGAGTTGGGCTACTCAAGGAACCTGCCAACACTCTGTTGCTGCTTTACAGATCAATATCACCCCACTTCTCTCAAGGTACACAAGCGCTCATGGCTACGTCATCATCGGAGCCATCTTCTTCTTTAGTTGTCAGAGCCTTGGAGCTAGAAGCTTCCTTGTCCTTATTTCTTAGAGGACAATTGTTGGCGAAGTGTCCAAGTTCACCACATTGGAAACATTTTATCTTAGATATATCACGCTTCTTTTTCCCTTGCTGCTTCTTAGATGCTAGGGCTGCATCTTCCTCTTCCTCCTTCTTCACTTTGCTTGATCCAGTGTTGGCTTGTCTCTTGGTCATTCGGCGGATTTCCTTTTGTCGGAGGATAGCCCACATGTCATCCCAGTTTGGAAGGTCATATCTGCCCAATAAGCTTTGGACAAACATTTCCCAATCCCATGTGACTGCATTTAGAGCAATCATCAACATGACATCATCCTCCACCTTGACCCCCATGGAAATCAGTTGATCTCGAATCGCCTGCAACCTGAAGAGGAAAGGATCGATTTCCACTCCCTTAGACATCATAAACAACCTCATCTGGTTCTCCAGAAGCATATTCTTTTGGATGGATTTCCCCTGAAACAGTGTGGTTAAAGATTTCCACATTTCATTAGTCGTCTTCTTCTCAGATATGTGTGGTACCACATGATCCTTAACCTTTTTCATGATGAAGCGCTTGGCATGTGTCATTGCTTCATTATGCTTTGCGAGAAGACTAGCATCGGTTGGTGTAGCCAAGACGCTCTCTACATGCTCCCATATACCGTATGCCTCCAGGACTGTCAAGATTCTGGAATTCCAGATAACAAAGTTGGACAGGTCATCCAACCTATCCTGATCACATAGTACTCGTGGCACCATCTGCTCATAAATAATCTGTCGGAACAGATCCTCCTCTCCCCGCTTCTGTTGTTACCCTCAACATAAACTTGGATCTAGGTTCCTTGGTGAGAAAGGCACCCTCTGCTCCCTCTGACCACTGATTTCCTCCCTTGGAGATATGCAAAATATTTTGAATCAATCTTCTTCGATCACCCTACGATCGATCCTCAGATTTCTTTGGCAAAAATCTGTTGAGTGGCTATTCCCTCTCGCTCTTTGTCAACTTAGCTAGGTACGATTATGCATTGGTAGAATCTCCACCACGCCAAAAACTACTAAAGATCTAAAGCCCTGCTTCCAGACCATAGCAACCCTGCACAACAACTCAAAACTAGATTGTGTCCCTCTAGTTGACCTATGAATGAGCAGACTGGCTTAGCACAGTGATTGTGCATCGCAGGCTACTCTTGTGTCCCTATGGAAGGCTTTGTGTTGCCTCTACGTCAGCCCTTGTGTGGCCTCTGCTGGGATTGCATCCTCTTAGTGTTGCGCTGGCCTCCCTGAATTCTTTGTTACTTCAACTGTTCTCTGCAACAAAATTTTCTTCAGCCGATTTCCTAGAGATCCATCTTGATCTGTAATCCCTCTCATACCATATGAAATTTTCTTAATCTAAGAAACCCTATTGTTAATTCTTGATTTACTTCTCCTACTTGATTAAATACATAAGTTATTAATCTGAATATTCCAAATAACAACGAAGTCAATACAATTAATAGCATACGCATATAAACCATTTATTGAATAGCACGCTCATATGACAAAGTGACACAGATTTTTCGGACAAATGTCCCTAGAGAAACCCAATGAGGGAAAATCGGTGCAATTAGCTATGGAGGGTTTTATTATTAAGTAGATTTTGAATACAACAATTTCTGGACACCAGACATGGTTGGCCCTACAGAGAAAAACATGACAATAATAACTCTTTCACTTAGAGACAGAAAATATGGCTGATTCACACACTCAAATGGGATTTACATAACACAAGCCCTTTTTGGCCCACCGTAAGCCCCAACGCTGCTCCTCAGCCCTCTGTTTCAACCTTCCTGGCATGCGTCAGCCTCTACACTGCTCTATAAGGGTCTGTGTCACCCCTGAAGGGCTTACACTACCCCTGTGTTTCCCTGACTGGGCCTGTGTCAGCCCTGCGTGGCTCTTGTTGCCTCTGGCCTCTGCTGGATTGTGTGGGTCTGGGTTGCCTTTGCATTGCTTGGTATGCTGCTTCTCTACCATTGTTGTACTCTTGCCCTGGGATCAGATCATCCCCTTGCCAATATTGCCCCTCGTTGCACTGGAAACTCCTTCTGAAATTCTTAGCAAACCACGCCCTAGAATTTCAAGTAATTAGCTTCAGTGCTTTGCCAATGTGTGTGTCCTCCAACTGACCCCAAGCCCTTATGTTATACTTTTCTCGTTATGAAACCAACGACCATGATCTAATCTCTAATCGACAGCTAAGATTATAAGTTGCTTGATCCGCGTCACTTAAGTCATTCTCATCACATGTTTAATTTAATTCACTTTAATATTTTAATTTTTCTAAGTTAGACTTAGGGTCCTTAATTAAAAAGATTAATTATCTGAATATCTCTTAAACCTGATGGAATTTCCCCAAAATATTTATGGGTCTTGGAGATCTCATGTACTCCAGCTCCTCCACAAAATTTGGGAGCTAGAGTACATCCAATGCTACCCTAAAATCTCAACACTCCCTCTTAGCGAGGAATGTGCTCGAGCAATACAATCACCTCGAAGTATTGCTCTGATCTCTGGCATCAATCGAATTAGGGGAATTTTGAGGTCTAAAATGGCCTCCTAAGGAAAATGTACAATCAAAATTCACTTTATGAGAACCAATCACATTTTAAGGGGTGACATCATCCCTATTGGTTGATGTGGCATTGCTGGAGTTAAATGTACTTACTTGTCACATTCTCAATGGTGGATAAAAATTCATGGTTAACCATGGTAGTTCTCTAGGTACTTTTAAATTCATAAAGTAAAGTACTCATAATAAATGTCATTTCACTTTTTTTGAATAAATTATTATTATTGTCATTTGATATTTCTTGAAAGAAACAATGCATATCCCTACACAATCTTCATGTCTTTACACACTTTTCAATCAATATTATATTTGTATATTTTCATATATTTATTTTTAAATTATATACTCATCTCATTTTATTTAATATTACAATTTCAAATTAATTATAAGTTAATATATATACACATATACAATACCTATGAAATCAAAAATAAATAAACATGTGATCCTTGATCTTAGATTTGGGAAATATGGCTCCTAGGGTTTGCACGTCCATCTCCATTGTCGTCGCCTCGTTACAGTCAGGCCTGACTATGCATGGGGGCCTCAAAATCCTTGCACAGGTGCTCTCGTGGGAGCTTCCCCTTGATGTTGGTTGTGTGGGCAGCGTTGTAGGTTCAGATACTTTCTTAGCCGCCCAGCCTCTTCCTCCCTCGGCCCTCCTGGGCGTAGCATGCAATGCACCCTTCCACAAGGAGCAGGATGGGTTCGCCACCGAAGATGGCTCAGGGTCTCTTTCT
Organism: Pinus albicaulis; assembly: GCA_034641835.2. Taxonomy (NCBI): domain Eukaryota; kingdom Viridiplantae; phylum Streptophyta; class Pinopsida; order Pinales; family Pinaceae; genus Pinus; species Pinus albicaulis. The sequence goes on from CM076581.1 coordinate 1,500,116,142, forward strand.
CGTAGTGTTGCGGCTCGAATGCTTTCAATCAAGCTGTCCAGTTGCGAGCTTGGAACTTTTTGCTCCTACCGGCACAGGCCCCTCTTATGCCTCAAGCTTTTGCCTTCTCTCCTAGCTACCTCTTTCTTGGGTGGCCGAAGCATGCAACTTCCCATTGGGCATAAGGAGATTGCCCTACAGCATCGCGGATCCTCTGAACTCGTTCCGACTTATAGCTCTGGTAGTCAAGATCCTCCTCATCGCCAACCACAAACATTTCAGTTATAGATTCTTCTTCTTACGGGCAAAACCCTACTTCTGTGGGTCCAATCCTCATACACAGTGATTCGCATCTCAAAGGCCCTGGAACACAGGCTGGGGATCCCCTCCTCATCTCTACGTCTCCTTCATGCAAGTAAACAGCTCGATGACCGTCTTCCTCTTTCATTTTACAATATAGAAAACAATTCTACGGTGGGAATTTCCCTCCGCCTGCGGGGAGGAGCTATAGGGAAATCCTCTGCACCCAAGGGTTTCTCTTACAAAGAAGCGGTTAAGGCTCAAACCTCCAATCAATCTGCTCCTACCCCGGAGGCTCCCAAGCCTTTCTTGGTGGACAACATGGAGGAAGCACCTTCAGTGGAAATCTCCCACCCAGACCTGGAAGAGCAGCTTCAACTCTTTGCATAAAATTCCCTCATCTGCAGATTCAATGGACTCTAGGCCCGTTCATAAGACTTATACAGTTGGATTCACTCACTTGGACTAAACACTGCAAGGTCATTTTCTGCTCCAAGGGATTCTTCATCGTTATTCTTGCTGATAACAAGGAATACCAAACAGCCCTCACAGGTGGTCCTTTGTTCTGGGGAAAGGCAGGGCTATTCCTAACCCCCTGGTTCCCAGACTTTGATCCCTCCACGACAGTCATCACCAAACTTCTGATCTGGGTGAAGCTTCCTAACCTGTCTGCTCACCTTTGGCATTGTGCGGTTTTTCAATCCATTGGAAACTCTGTGGGACACTTGCTACAGATCCCTCAAGAGGCCTGAAGGGTCTCTATACCTACGGCAGAATATGTGCCGAGATTGATATCAGAAAAGGATTACCTGACCAAATCATTCTCAAAGTTGGGGATTTCTCTTGGTCTCAAACTTTGGACTATGAAAACACAGCGTTCCGATGCCGGCATTGCCACCAAACCGGACATCTACAGAATTCTTGCGCTCAGTTTCTAGCCCAATAGTAAAGAGGCACTCGCAAACCGAAAGACAAAAGTTGGAAACCCTTTGACCCACCCCCCTTGGAGGACCTTGAATCCTCTAGCTCAGAAGATGAAGCAAGTGATTCAGAGAATGAGATAGCTACTTAGCAGCAATCGCATTCCTCGACTGCCCCCAATAGGCCCCCTGCCTCCTCAAATCTCCAGAAATGCACGCATGAGTCCAACTCCTTCGACTCGGACAAAGAATCTCCACCATTGATCAACAACAATCTTCAAGTGGTCTCACTCCACCCGCCCCCCGACGGATGGGTCAAAGTCACTAAAAAGAAAGGAAAAAATAATCGTATTACAGACTCTAACCTCTCTGGATAAAGCTCTTTGTCTGTCTTCTTGGCTTCTCTTGCTCTTTTCTGCTTCTCTTGACAGCATCGCGAAACTGTGGTGGATAGTTGATTTCTTCTTGCTTCCCCAATTTCTTGCTTCTCTTGATTGTAACTCCTTATGTACCATGAGTGTTCTTTTTTTTTTAATAGAATCAGTCCCTCCTAACTTACAAAAAAAAAAAAAAAACATGCAACCTTGTAATTTTAGGATAAATAAAATCTATAAATAATATTATTATAATATTAATAACAATACAAAAATATTAAAATTAAAGAAAAAACATTTTAGTTTTGTATGATGAAAAAAATGTATATTAGTTTTGTATGTTGAAAAAAATTATATTAGGTTCAACATAGCTTGGGGCAAAAAAAAATCTAAATTTCAATGTATATAAATCTTATATTATACTTATAAATATAAATTAAATCTATTTCAATACTATTTTTTCTTTAATTTTAAAAACGCCAGAATTCATTTCATTATGATTATATTAATATTATATATTATTATATATAATATTATGAAAAATAATCTAAATATTATAAAATATATATTATATATTTTGTATATTCTATATTTTTATACTATATATTATTTTGTCTTATTTTATAAATCAATTTAATATGTAATATAAAATTCATACATAAAATAATATATTACATTTATTATATTATATTATATTATTTTATATAGTATATAGTATATTAATTAAATGTTATTATAAAATTTAAATAATATAAAATTTAATTAATAGCATATAATATAATTAAGAATTTATGAATGTGTATTTATATTCTATTTTAAGTTATTTAAGTACAAAGGACAAATGCATTAGTTGTTCAATGATAATGATTTTTTCTTGAAAAACCCATTCTTATTTATAGTCACATCAATACAATTTTTTTATTAATTTTATTTGGGTATAACTTTTGAATTGAATTTAACTATGGTTACATGGATTGTGGTGCAAAAAGTGAATTGAAAATTCATAAATATTATTTTATTGGTTTAGCTATTATTTTATTATTTCCTTAGGAGGCCCATTTTAGACCTCAAAATTTCCCTAATGTCCGCGTTGATGCTTGGTCTGCTGCCCTTCATCACTACGTTGTTGCTCTCTATATTGTTTCCCATGACTCTGATACCGTCACTACTACATCTGTACTACAACTCCCTCTCAAATTGTTGTATCGTGCTGCCAATTGTTGCACTGCAACTCAATTGCTGAGAAGTAAGAAACTAAAGGACCCCTGCCCAATGACAGACAAGTCAGTCGGGCTACATCTTATCATTGAAGCTCCATAGTTTGTTTCTCTGTGTTGTCCTCTATAATCCATTGTGTTGCTGCAGCTATGCACTACGTAAGCACTGCATCCTCTGCGTTGTTGAATTCCCATCAGCCCCTCTGCGCTGCTGCTTCTACACTAATGTTGTCTTTGCACTGCGTGCTCCCTCTACAACGTCCATATTTGCCTCTGCTCCATCCGTGATCCTCTGCACCCACTGCTCCAATCATTCCTGCTACTGCTTTAAGGCTTCCATAGCATGGATTTGATCCAAGAGTTGGGCTACTCAAGGATCCTGCCAACACTTTGTTGTTGTTCTACAGATCAATATCACCCCACCTTTTCTCTTGAGGTACAAGAGCACTCATGGATACCTCATTGTCAGAGCCATCGTCTTCTTTAGTTGTCGCAGCCTTGGAACTAGAAGCTTCCTCACCCTTCTTCCTTAGGGGACAATTGCTAGCGAAGTGTCCAAGTTCACCACATTGGAAACATTTGATCTTAGATAGATCACGCTTCTTTTTCCCTTCATGCTTCTTAGAGGTTAGGGTCGCATCTTCCTCTTCCTCCTTCTTTACTTTGCTTGATATGGTGTTGGCTTGTCTCTTGGTCATTCAGTGGATTTCCTCTTGTCGGAGGATAGCCCACATGTCATCCCATTTTGGAAGGTCCTGTCTGCCAATTATGCTTTGGACAAACATTTCCCAATCCTCTATGAATGCATTTAGAGCAATCCTCACCATGACATCATCCTCCACCTTGACCCCCATGGCAATCAGATAATCTCGAATCGCTTGCAACCTGAAGAGGAAAGGATCGATTTCCTCTCCCTTATTCATAATAAACAACCTCATCTGGTTCTCCAGAAGCATCTTCTTCTGGACAGATTTCCCTTGATACAGTGTGGTTAAAGCTTTCCACATTTCATAAGTCGTCTTCTTCTTTGCTATGTGTGGTACCTCATGATCCTTAACCTCATCCATGATGAAGTGTTTCACATGTGCCGCTGCTTCATTATGCTTCGCGAGAAGAGTAGCATCAGTTGGTGTAGTCAAGACACTCTCTACATGATCTTGTATACTATATGCCTCGAGGACTGTCAAGATTTTGTCCCTCTAGATAGCAAAGTTGGATAGGCCGTCCAACCTATCATGATCACGCAGTCCTTCTGGAGCCATCTGCTTAGAAATAATCTGTCGAAACAGATCCTCCTCTCCCCGCTTCTGTTGTTACCCTCAACAGAAACTCGGATCTATGGTCCTTGGTGAGAAAGGCACCCTCTGCTCCCTTTGACCACTGATTTCCTCCCTTGGAAATCTGCCAAGTCTTATGAATCAGCCCTCTTCGATCACCCTACGATTGATCCTCGGATTTCTTTGGCAAAAATCCACTAAGCGGCTATTCTCCTCCCACTCTTTGTCAACTTAGCTAGGTATGATTCTGCACTGACTGAATCTCCACCACACCAGCAACTGCTGAAGATCTAAATCCTTACTTCCAGATCATAGAAACCCTGCATAACAACTCAAAACTAGACTGCGTCCCTTTGGCTGACCTCTACGTGAGCAGAATGGCTCAGCGCAGCCTCTGCGCAGCGCAAGCTACTCCTGCATCTCTTTGGAAGGATCTGTGCTACCTCTACATCACCCAGGTGGGACTGCGTCAACCCCTGTGTGGCCTCCGCTAGGACTGTGTCCTCCTGGTGCTGTGATGCCCTCTCTTGATTCTATGTTGCTTCAGCTACTCTTTGCAGCACAAATTTCTTGAGCCGATTTGCTGGAGATCCAGCTTGATCTGCAATCCCTCTAATATCATGTGAAAATTTCTTAATCTAAGAAACACTACTGTTAATTCTCGATTTACTTCTCCTACTTGATTAAATACACAAGTTATTAATCTGAATATTCAGAACAACAACGAAATAAATACAAATAATAGCCTACACATATAGACCATTTACTGAATAGCACGCTCATATGACAAAGTGACATGGCTTTTTGGGACAAATGTCCCCGGAAAAACCCAATGCAGGAAAAGTGGTGTAGCTAGCTTTGGAGGGTTTTATTATTAAGAAGATTCTGAATACAAAAATTTCTAGGCACAAGACATGGTTGGCCCTACACATAAAAACACAACAACAACACCTCTTTCACTCAGAGACAGAAAATATGGTTGATTCACACCCTCAAACGGGATTTACAAAACTCAAGCCCTTTCTATCCCACCGGAAACCCCAACGCTTCTCCTTAGTCCTTTGCGTCGGCCTTCCTAGCCTCCGTCAGCCTTTGCACTACTCTGGAAGGGCTTACGCTGCTCTGACTGGGCCTATGTCAACCTTGCGTGGCTCCTGTTGCCTCTGCTGGACTGTGTGGCTCTGGGTTGCCTCTGCACTCCTCAGTATGCTTCCTCAATATGATCAAGGTCCAGGACCTCACTCCACCATTTTTAGTGTGTGATCAGGGTCCTCCTCCAACAGGCACTCACTCAACCCTACATGTTGAGAAATTTACGCCTCTTTGACCCATTCTCCTTACCGAGAGAATGTCCATCCATGCTGAAGACATATCAGTGCTCCCTCTCAACAAGAGGGGTAATCTCCACAAGTCCCAACTTGTATCTAAAGTGCATGAAATTTCCCTTGGGCAAAAGCTTCGTCATAACATCAATTGTTTTCCCATAAATTGAGATGTACTCGAGCCTTATCGCTCTCTTCTGCACCATGTCACTGATGTTGTGATACTAGATCTCAAGGTGCTTTGAAATGTCATCATGTTGTCGCCTACACCTAATCAACCAATTTTGCAAACTCCATTCATACTGCTTCATAGCTCACCTTTCATACTGCAACATACTCGGTTTTTGAGTGCAACATATCTCTTCTTCCTGCTCATCATCAGATCGAATCCCATTCATAAAGAAAATGAGTTCTTTATTTTTAGCACTCCTTGCCCTGCAGTTGAACTGAATTTGCTATTGACGAAGCGTACCACCTTGGTACTTTAGCACATGTTGAGTTTCATTTCTTGGCTCAGTCATACGTTGGTTTGCTTCCCTTTTCTTGATCCATCATGTTATATGGGATTCCTCCTTATACATATCCTACTATAGCAATCCATATTTTCTCTCTTTGTTATAAATGTTGTTAGACTTAAAATTAAGACCCTTCATATGAGGTCAACTCCCTCTGAAATTGAGCAAGGGTTCCAGGAAAATATTTGACTTCTCCCTCTAGAGAAAATATTTTGATCGATGCTTTCAATAGAGAAAAAATCATATAGGATCAACCTTGATCCATCAACCCAAATGTATCAACTCTTAGTATGAAGCCTTCTTTCTTGCTTACAATTGTAGGACTTCTTCATGTACCTCACCAGCTTGAGGCAGTTCACTTCTTTCATCGAGAAACACGATCTTTGTAGAATTGTACCTGACAATATGTCCTTTCATAATATTTTTCCATGTACTTCTTGATATATCAAAGCATTTTGTTCCCTCTAAGTCCAGATCTTGTTCATTACAATATCTGTCATCACAGAAAGTCTCCTTGTCACATATTTTCTCTTGTTCTTCCATATGCTACCAAAAAGCTTAGTATCCTTCAATATGTACTTACACTCCTCATCAAGAGGCCATAGAATAAAAATCACAACTAAGCAACGAATTTAAGGACAAGAGACCTACTACTAGTAAAATCAGTAGGATTAATAATCAAATGAGAGAGATGTAAAATAATTATCGTTAAGGACATGTCAACTCCTTCTTGGACTTAGCCTCTCTTGCAAGCATCTTGCACCTTATCCAAGTTATCATCCTAATGCAATTTCTTCCATGCAAAGGTTGGGTTTTTCTTTTCTTTTTTTTAGCAAAAAATTTCAATACACAAGAGCTTAGGCTTGTTCATCCCTCTTTGTATACTAGGGTTCATAAACCCTATTCTGGTCTATCTTTATTGAATACCAAAACCATATTATCAAATTACTCTACCTTTTCACAACATAGATGAATCAAGCCTGTATATTATCAACACATATGTCATCAACTTCTTTTGCCAATCTATAGGTTCTTTTCCATGAATACCAGATCGGAGAGTCACTTAGATCCTCAATCTTGAGGAAGGATTTAGCCTAATGACCTTTTCATGACCAATGATTTCGATGACTTATCAGATTTATACCTTCAACACTAGACAGAGTTCATCCAAGAATACTTCAAGCATGAATTTGAGTGATGATGTTAATTTCTTACTCCTATACCTTAAACTATTTAAATACCCTAAATCTGACATGTTATAATAGATCAAAAGCTTGACCTCTTCACAACATTGAAGACGAAGTAAGTTTCACCATTAAAAATTCCCACCATACTTGAGTATAGCTCTAGCATTACAGGTTTCCAGCCTTGCATAGGTTATATTAATTACATGTGGCTTACATACATGAAATGTATCTTTTCAGTGCACAAATACTTTGTGACAACTTTCAAGGAAACTATACTTGTCACTTTAGATCCTAAAGGTTTGATTCTTCCATACAATTTTTTTTAGCAAACTCCCATACAAATTCCATATATCATTTACTGACTACAACAACAATGTTATTTTACCTTTCCAGATCTTTTCATGTATGGCTTCAAGGAGTTATGCATCAAGATAGAGCTTGATTAGATATCCATAATGCAAATCATCTTTTTCCTACAAGATGACATGTTCTAGTTCAAGGAAATTTTATCTATTCACTTTGTTATCCTCTAATGTTTAGCTGAGAACCATTGGTGACTAACTTCACACCATTGACTTCGGCCTTTGGAGATAGCGAACTTTGGACAGATCAACCATGTCGGCTTCTGTATCTATGTCTCATAATAGGCTATATGTAAGAACACATCTCAGTTACAAGAATTAGTCCGCAGGTTCTTCAAAGGAATTTCTTTCAAGCCTTGAGATGAATATCAGTAATAAATTTCTTCCTTTTAAGCACTTCAAACCTAGTCTAATTATTATAGAGATAAGACTATGATTATGATAAGCGACAATCTTAGAGACATCATTTTCCTTCCTTAACGTTATTTGAGAAATTGAAACAGGAGAGCAATGATCTTGTTAGCTTCCTTCTTGTAAATGAGATCAATATTTACCATAGGCACTTTTTCTCTTTATCTGAAGTAGATGAAATTTTGAGATATGGCCCAGAGATCCCAGATCTTCTTACTGAGAGTTTCAGTTCAACTTTGTACTCCTTTTGATTTTTGGTCCCTTAAGTGAGGTAAGATATGAGGTACTTTGACCTCTGAAATTTACAAAGGACTCTTGAAGAAGCTTCGATCTTGAAATTTGAACTTAGACTAGAACTTTAATGGGGATAGTCCATGAATTTCAACCCTCCTAGATTTACATATTTGAAATGGAGGTATTTCCTTACAGGAAATATCACACAAAATTCTTAAATTGCATCAGCATTGGACTTCCACCACATATCATGCTCCAGGATCATGCCATTCAGATCAGTACCAAAGAAAAAAAATGGGCTTCATCACAAGAGAATGCTTTAGAGGTTGTCTGCCATTTCACACAGTAAAGTCACAGGGGTTTGATCTTGAACTACAGAGATTCGTTCTTCTTTATAGGGCTTTTGACAGACCACAAAATAAATCTTCTTTTAGGGATGCATTTCTCTCCAACCTAGCTATGATACCATGTTGAATTTTATAGTCTCTTTCAACCTGATAATTATCTTTGATCTTTTTAAATTTTTATTAGTATTCTATCATTCAATAATTATATAGAAAGACATCAACCATATAATACATATAATACATCAGTACAGTGATATCATAAAGAGACAGATGCACAAGAACACAAGAGATTTACCCTGAGAAAACCATTAAAAGGGAAAAACCTAGCAACCGTTTCCAATAGATAATTTCGTAGTTCAACAGAGACACATATTAGTCTAATTAGGTCAAACCTAGTCTACTCTCCATCCTCTTGTTCAAGTCACTTGATCCTACATTTCACTCTTGATCTCACACTACTTTCTTGATCCTGCACTTCCAAAATCTCAGATTTCTACATATACGAGTTATAGGTTGCCACATATGCGAGTTATAGATGCCATAGATGTGAGCCATATGTTTCCACATAAGTGAATTGTATCTAGCCACAAAAGCGATTCATATCTCATAAAAGTGTGAGCCTTATCCTTCCACAAATGTGAGTCATTTCTTGCCACAGATGCGAGGCATTTATGTTAATAAATCCAATAGGGTGGCAAGTTAATTTGATTTCTCTTATTATGACATTAAGGCTTGTGATGTTTCATTATTATTTTTTCTTCTTTCAATTTATCTTGTTTCTATTATCAAGATTAATTCCATACAATAAATAAAGGAGGACACAAGATGTAGGCACGCAACTAGGGAAAACCCCTATATAGGGAACAACCCAATCAAGTAATTCTTCCTTCTGTAGATTCAAAACAAAATTGAGATGACCAAGACCCACATAACCTAGACCAGACACTACTTCCATCCATCATGTGAACCTTTCCATGTCATACTTCAGTTTTGTGATAGCCTAATCATACTTGGTTCCTATAGTAACATATACTGTTAAAATATGACAACAAATGTAAATAATGTAATTTTCGGCAAATCACTTATTACCTGTTAGTTGGTTGTATAACGAAATGAAGTTAGAATAACGAAATAGCCTAGGTTAAATTGGATGTCCCAAGAGGCTTGTATTATGTGGAGAATCATTCTTGATTAATAGAGTTTCCGATCCCTTGCCTCGTGGAGGTTTCCTTGACACCCTGTCAAGGTTTTACCACGTAAATGCAGGTTTTTACCTTTGTGTGTGTTTAATTCAGTTATAAATTTATATTTCTTTCTTCAATATTGTTTCCTAGAACAACAATTGGTATCAGAGCCATAACGGAATCGCTCCACTAAGATGTCCGCTGCTATCTGTTGCTCTTCAATTTAAAAATTCATTTTTTTAAATCTGTTGTTGTTAGAAAGGATCGCACTCTGACTTCATACACCCGTTGTTTAAAAAAAAAGAGGCTGAGAACGCTGCTATGTTTGCAAAGAAGATCGCTACTAGTGAAAGAGCCTATTATGATTGTTAAGCGTTGATGTCACTGTCGAAGATAGGAGGGGAGTCGAGTCTATAGAGGCATGCCCCACGCTTGAGGAAGCCTTCCGTGTATGCCATAGAGAGGAAGATGTTGAAGTTGAAGCATTGAAGAACCATCGCTAAAAATAAAGATGACTGGTGTAAGCCACGATGTGAGCACATTGCGATTGTGTATATTTTTCGAGCAAACCAAAACCTAGCTGCCACCATCAGAGAGGAGGGGTCGTTGTAGTTAGAGAGGAAGAAGTTGGAGTAGAGCAAGAAACCAGCGAGTCTGAAGAACACTGCAATTCTGCCCACAAATCATTGACAAATAGAATTTATTTGAAAAGACAACTGTACAATCTTCGGATGAAGGAGGGTACAAAAGTTGTAGAACATTTAAATATTTTTAATACACTTATTTGCCAGTTGTCAGATATAGAAGTTATAATTCAGGAAGAACGCAAGGCTATAACCTTGTTGTGTTCTTTGCCTGAGTCATGGGACCACTTCGTAACTTCAATCAGTTTTATCACTGCTGCTTTTTTGAAATTTGAATCAATTGTGGGTGCTCTGTTATCTGAAGAAGTACGAAGTAAATCTAGTATTGAGACATCTGCACTAGAATCTACGGTAGCCAGAGGTCGGTCAAAGGAAAAAGGGGAGAAAGCAAGGGGTTCTTACAAATCAAAGTCAAAGGGCGGAAAGAAGTGTAAAGCCAAGTGCTGGTACTGCAAAAAAATTGGACACCTCAAGAAAGACTGTTGGAAACGGAAGGAGTCGGAAAACCTGAATAAGGAAGCAAATCAGGTTGATTCAGGTATGATTGATGAAGTTTTAACTGTTGAAGCCCTACCTGTTTGTAATGTCTCTCAAGATGCTGAAAATTGGCTATTAGACTCTGGTGCTTATCATCACATGAGTTTGCACCGAAGTTGCTTTACTTCATATGAAGCTATAAATGGTAGTTGTGTATTCATGGGAAATAATGCATCTTGTTAGACTGTTGGGATTGGTAATGTAAAAATTAAAATGTATGATGATATAGTTAAAACATTATCTGTTGTTAGGCATGTACCTGAACTGAAGAAAAACTTGATTTCCTTGGGAGATTTGGATTCGAATGGGTATAAATTTACGGGTTGGAATGGAGTGCTGAAAGTCTCAAAAGGAGCCTTGGTTGTTACGAAGGCTGAAAAAGTAAAAAATCTGTACAAACTCAAAGGAAGCACTCAAGTTATTGAAGTAGCGATCGTATCAGAAAAAGCAGAAGAAGGTTCTCGTCTATGGCATCAGCGGTTGGGTCACATGAGCGAGAAAGGTCTTCAAGTACTGATGAACTGCAAGTTGCTTCTTGATTTGAAATCCTTGAAGTTGGATTTTTGTAAACATTGTGTGTTTTGAAAAAAATGTAAACAAAGGTTCAAGACTGGAAATCATAATAGTAAACAAATTTTAGACTACATTCATCCTGATCTGTGGGGACCATCTCCTATTGTGTCTTATGGAGGTGCATTATATTTCTTAACATTTATTGATGATTTCTCCCGGAAATTTTGGGTCTATATGTTGAAAAAGAAAGCTGATGTATTTAATTTTTTTAAACAATTTAAAGCAATGGTGGAAAAGAAAACATGTAAATCAATTAAATGTTTAGGAACTAACAATGGCGGTGAATTTACTTCTTTAGAATTTGAACAATTTTGTAAGGATGAAGGGATTGTTAGACATAAAACTGTTGTTTATACTCCTCAACAAAATGGCGCTGTTGAATGGATGAATCAAACTCTTATGGAAAGAGCCAGAAGCATGATCAACAATGCTAACCTGCCAAAGGAGTTGTGGGCAGAAGCAGTATCTACTGCTTGTTATTTAGTTAATAGATCACCTTCGGCTGCCATAAACTATAAAATTCCTGAAGAAGTTTGGTCGAGTCAGTCTTGTGATTATTCTTATTTGAAGATTTTTGGTTGTGATGCCTATGCTCTTATTCCTAGAAATCAATGTTCAAAGTTAGATCCAAAATCGAAATGTTGTGTCTTTTTTGGGTATGATTATGCAGTGAAATGATATAGGTTGTGGGATCCTTCTTCACGGAAGATAGTCATTAGTAGAAATGTAACATTTGATGAATCTTCTCTTCTAAAATCAGATGTTGGAAAAGTTGAACAGGAACAGGTATCGCCAAATCAACAGATTCAATTGGAGACTAAACCTTTTCCAAAAAGTCGAAAGGAAGGAGAGAATTTTGATGAAAAAGGTGGAGAAGCAAAGGAAACTGGAGAAATTCCAAAACCAATTCAGCAACCAGTCACTCTAAAAAGGTCTACAAGGGAAAGAAAAACACCCAAAAGGTATGAAGATTCTGCTTCATCTTTTGCATTGATTACTAAAGATGGGGAACCTTCTTGTTATCAGGAAGCAGTAGATGATGCAGATAGCGAGATATGGAAAAATTCTATGGAAGAAGAAATGGATTCCTTAGCCAAGAACAATACCTGGGATCTTGTAGAACTTCCTGAAGGGAGAAGCGTTGTTGGGTGCAAATGGGTCTTCAAGTTGAAGAGAAAAGTTGATGGAAGTATTGAGAGGTATAAGGCGAGGCTGGTTGCAAAAGGGTATTCTCAGGTTGAAGGTATTGATTTTCATGAGATTTTTTCACCAGTCGTTAAACTTGTTTCTATTCGTAATGTGTTAGCACTAACTACATTACTTTATCTTGAGTTAGAACGGTTAGATGTTAAAACAACCTTTCTTCATAGTGATGTGGATGAAGAGATATATATGGATCAGCCAGAAGGTTTTGTACAAGGTCGCAGCAGAAGATTAGTTTGCAAGCTCAGGAAATCATTGTATGGCATGAGGCAGTCACCCAGACAATGGTACAAGAAGTTTGATTCCTTCATGATGAGCCGGAATTTTATTAGAAGTGAGTATGATCATTGTGTATACTTCAAAATTTTCAATGGAATATTCATTATCTTAGTGTTATATGTTGACGATATGCTTATTGCAAGCAAAATCATGGAAGAAATCAACAGGTTAAAGGCTCAGCTCTCTAGGACGTTTGATATGAAGGATCTTGGAGCAGCAAAACATATCTTGGGCATGGAGATACATAGAGACAGGAAGAATGGTAAGCTTTGGTTATCACAACAGAAGTATGTGGAGAAAGTACTTGAAAAGTTCGGTATGAACAATGTGAAACCTGTTAATGTTCCATTAGCTTCCCATTTTAAGCTTTCTTTGGATTTAAGTCCTAGAACTAATGAAGAAAATAAGTATATGTCTTGTGTACCAAATGAAAATGCGGTAGGCAACTTAATGTATGCGATGGTATCTACAAGACCTCACATTTCACATGCAGTTGGAGTTGTCAGTAGGTTCATGGAAAATCCAGGACAAGAAAATTGGCGAGCAGTGCAATGGGTGATTTTGTATTTGAGAGGCACAAGTGACCATTGCATCAGCTTTGATGGTCATGAAGGTTCAGTCTGTAGATATGTGGATGTTGATTATGCAGGTGATTTGGACAAAAGGAGGTCTACTATAGGTTATGTTTTTACTCTTGCAGGTGGAGCAATCAGCTGGATGTCAAATCTTCAAGAGACGGTTGCTTTGTCCACTACTGAAGCAGAGTATATAGCTGCTTCAGATGCTTGTAAACAGGCAATTTGGTTAAAAGTTCTACTTGATGAGATTGGAAGGATGCAGGAGGAAGTGAATTTATTCTGTGAAAGTCATAGTGCTATTCATTTGGCTACAAATCCAGCCTATCAAAGCAAGACCAAGCACATCAATGTAAGGTATCACTTTGTGAGACATGTAATCGAAGGCGGCAAAGTAGTTCTCAAGAAAGTCCGTACACAGGGAAATCATGCAGATATATTCACGAAGCCAGTTACAGTAGAGAAGTTGAGATGGTGTCTCGCTTCTCTTGGCTTGCAGAAAATATTATGAATGGGCATGGGCAAGGGATTAGGAAAATTGTTGTCAAGGTGGAGTTTGTTAAAATATGACAACAAATGTAAATAATGTAATTTTGGGAAAATTAATTATTACCTGTTAGTTGGTTGTATAACAAAATGAAGTTAGAATAATGAAATAGCCCAAGTTAAATTGGATGGCCTGAGAGGCTTGTATTATGTGGAGAATCATTCTTGATTAATAGAGTTTCCAATCCCTTTCCCTGTGGAGTTTTCCTTGACACCTTGTCAAGGTTTTACCACGTAAATTCGTGCGTTTACCTTTGTGTGTGTTTAATTCAGTTTTTCATTCATTTATAAATTTATATTTATTTCTTCAATATTGTTTCCTAGAACAACATATATAACAGTCTTCTTCATGCTTCGGTCCTGAGATCTTAACCATACTTCGATTTGAGGTATTCCATATATGCTTTGACTTTGTGGTAGCATCATTCATATGATAACATAATATGTTTTTGATCTTATAATAGTGGCATACATATTATAACACAATCCTTGGTCTTGCAATACTAGTCCAAGTTGTGGTCCAACAATGATGACAAACACAACAATACATTCATGCCTCAGTATTGTGGTGACAGCTCAAATTTCGGTCCTGAGGTGGCAACCTTGACTTCGGTTTGTGATGGTGATAGCCCTAAAACATTTCATCTTGCAGTGATATTTCAACTCCTTGAAACTTCGAGTCATTCTTCACTTCAAAATCACTAAATTTCCTCACTGTAATACGATGAATTCTTCTCTTAAATTTTTAACTTGTCTCTCTGCATATTCGAACGTCTATGTGATTTCAGCGAATTTTACATGCTTATATATAGTGGTTTCCCATAGTAAAATAAGTCGACATGAACTTGTTTGTGAAGCTGAGTTTTGGAGGGTGACTTTGAAGGCCAACCTTGAAAGGTGAGTTTATGGAGGAGTTATTTTGACAGAATAAATTATACTTTGACTTAAATAAAAAATCCTAAAGACTATAATGGAGGCTTGACCTATGAAAATTAACCCAAGCATGAAATCTATGCTTTAACAAGTCAATTTAATTAATAATAAAATTTCTTTTGATTTCTTTTGACAAATACATTTTATTTTTTACTCAAGTACAATTATGAAGACCGAACCTAGTTACATTCTTCAACCTAGTTAAATTCTCACCACAGATGCGAGTCATTTCAATGACCCTTAAGACCTTAACTCTCTACCACAGAACATCGAAGATACCTCAGTGGGTACAAACTATATATTGGCTTTTAGTTGGAGTGAATAGGACTTTTATATAGTTTTTCCTCAGGTCGAATAGACATGTCCCTTTCTAGAGTCGACTTGTGCATTTAGGAATCCGACTTGACCTCATGGAATCAACTATAACATTCAAGAATGTCGACTTGACTAGTAGGGAACTGACCTTACTTTTGGGAGCCAAAACTTTGATTTCAAATTTTGTCTTTTTGAAAGTCACAATGGGACTTTGACTCAAAATATTTTTCTTTTGACTCTTAAGCATTTAAATTAGCTTTACAAATACATAATGACTCAATTATACATTATGAAGACCAACCATAGTTACAAAAATCAACACTAGTGTCCCTTTGAAAACTTACCCAACAGTTCCCAACTCAATGTGCACCAATGTTTCCCATCGATTTCCATTTATAATCTCTCATTCACAGATGAACAACCAAGATTAGAATTTATCTTGCCTCAATCAATGGCTAAGATCATCATAAAAACTTTCAAGAAGCTTCTAGAGACAAATTTACCTTATCACAACTAATACCATTAAATGAACCAGTTTTCCTTATAATTTTTAACTTAGGAAACATATAAAAATTGTTAATTAACTTAATTAATAAGTTATCCCTAAGTGATACTTAGGAAAAATTACATGGGCTTGGGGATAATTCATTTCTTGTTCCTAGCCTTAGTGACACCTCTCTAGGCTTGAACACCTATTCAAGCTATAGTATCTAACATTAAATATTTGCAACTACCTCCCGCTCCCCCCCTCCCACTACCCCCATCTTTTTCTCTAGGATGAGACTATGTTTACATACAAATTCTACAATATGTTCAACATTCTTCCACTTATATTCTTTGCAAAAAATGAGGGCAAGAGGAAGGCTTTCATATAATCAACTGCTAGAGGAAGTGATTTCCATTGGTTCTCTACACAAAGATAACTTTTAGTAATAATAGACTTTGGCAATGAATCTACAACCTTTTTCAAGTATCAACATTCTTCAACAATACTTTTTTGTGTTCAACTATGTCTCTAACAAGATGGTACTACACATCAACTTGCTTTACCTTCAAATGATAAGTAGGGTTCTTTATCAAAGCCCTTAAGCAGCCAAAACTTATAATCGTTACTTTTTGAACAAGACCAATACCTTAACACAATATTTGCAACCATATAAATTCCTTACTTACATAAGTGGTTCCCATGTACTCAAGTTTTGTATTTGATAATGTAATTGGAATCTACTTCTTGCTCGACCAACTAATTGTGTTAGCAAATAAGTTAAAAACATAACTAGTTGTAAATATTTTGTAATCAAGATATCCAAGTCAATGTTCTTCAACAAATATTTTTATATCTACCTCTCTCTAAGATACAAGTCTTCCTTCGTAGCATTTTGCAAAATTCAAAGTATTACATGGATATCTGAAGGCTTGTTTTATAGCTATCCAACGTTTCTGTCTTTGTTTTGATATAAAATTGCTAATGTTCCTTCCCTATTTATGTTGTATACCTACGTAAAGCTCCCACCACATGGGCAACATTTGGTCTAATACAAGGAATAGCATACATCAAACTTCCAACAACATTTGCATGGGACAAAAGAGACATCTTCAACCTTTTCTTTTGTCTTGGGACAATTATCTACAGATAACTTCACACCTCCAAAAATAGGGACCTTTATGAGTTGAAACTCCTATATATTAAATCTTTGTAATATTGTATCAATGTACTTTTTTTAATTCAATCAAAAGTTCATATATTCTCTTATCTCTTTTACTTTCCATGCCCAAAAAAAAAAATTAGTGCCAAGATCTTTCATATCAAATTTAGAAGGATACTAAGTTTTGATATCCTTGATGATTTCCTTCTTATTTCTAATCAACAACATAATATCAACATACAAAACAACATAAGTAAAATTGCCACTAACTTACTTGGAATAAATGTAGAGATTAGTTTTTCTTCTTGAGAAACAAGGTCCCAATAAGTATCAAAGCTTTTATACCACATTCTTGGATATTGTTTTAATCCATATATAAGGACTTACTCAATTTGTGAATCAACTACTTTCTCTTTACTACAATTCCTTTGGGTTGTTTCATATGGATTTAGTCTTCAAGATATACTAATAGGTCTCCTTCTCGCTATCAACTCAATTAGATCCCAAGTATGAATTTATCCAAGGCACCCATTTTTTCAAGTTTGGCCTTCTTCCATAGTTTAATATTCCTTGAGTTCAGTGCTTTTCTCTAAATTCTAAGATTGTGATTAGTAATAGATATTAAAAAAAAAAAAAAAACCCTAGAAAGGAACACAAGTAGGGTATACCTTTTTGGTTTCCTTCTCTCTCGAATTGATCTCATCAATGTTGGAGATCGAGGTTCTTCCTCTTCCAATTCCATTTCTTCTATTGAGTGGTATCCTTCATCTACCAATTCAAACTCTATTATATTTGGTTCTTCCTGGATTTTTTTATTTGGGAAAAACTTTAACCTCTCTAAGTTCAACACCTTGATTATGAATAGTATTGTTTGTCATTGGATAACCTTTTTATGCCATCTTTATAACCAATAAAGGCACACTTTTTATATTTGTTATATAGCTTACTCCTATTTTCCTTTTGAACATGTACATGACCATCATAGACAAAAACTTTGAGATGTTTAAGAGAGGGATTTTCTTCACCAATCCATGTTTCATGTGGAGTTCTGTCAATCAGTGCCAATGTAGGTGATTGATTTACAAAATAACTTGAAATATCCATTGAATTTACCTAGAATATTGTGATAACCCAAAGCCACTAAGCATATTTATTGCATTTTCCATTAATGTCCTATTCGTTCTTTCTACAACTCTATTTTGTTGAGGTGTGTATAGAGTATCCTTTTACCTTGTTAGTCTTCTCTACTTGTGGAATTCTTCGAACCCATTTTCACTAAACTCTCCACCATTATCTATCATCAACTCTATTTTCTTCTTTATTTAGTTCTCTACAATAAATTTAAACTCTCCAAATTTACCAAAAACCTCAAATTTATTTCAGATGGAGCAAACCCATGTGTTCGTAAAAAAATCAACTATGATGAAGAATAATGCACACATTTACCTAGTAATGTAATAGAAATAAATCCAAACTCATCACTATATATTAACTCCAAGATTCATTTTCCTTGTGTCGCACAAATGGGAATCTCACCTTATTTTTTTTGCCATATATATACAATGTTCATAGAAATTGATATCTAACAAGCAATCAAACCTAACTTCAACCACACCTTTACCATGTAATTCTTAAAGGCCCTTTTCTCCAATATGTCCTAGTCTTTGATGTCATAGCACTGCATGGATAGTAGTGGTCCTATTTTCTTCATTGTTAATCTCATAAACAACAAAATTATTGCATCCATCATTAATAGTGCTTCCCAACAACTTGTATAGAGTTAGAATATGAAATTCCCTCATCAACACCATTGCCCTTCTATCTATATTACATGTGTCCTTTTCAAATATAGTATGCATACTTGCATCACCCACTTTACTTGTAGATGTCTTTTTTTCTTACCAAATCTAAAATGTGTAGAGCCCATGTGAGAGTTCTAATCCTTCCATATTTGAGCAACAACTTGACTCTTCCATATCCTATGATTTTTCTTGTTGAGTTGTCTCTTAAGAGAACATCACATCCATTGTATTTATCATATTAAAAAACCACTCATTGTAATGAGTAACATGAAATGAAGCACCTAAGTCAATTGACCATACATCATGATCTACATGTTTACCTGTAAAAATGGCATCATCAAATAACTTGCTTTTATTAACTCTCTTAAACTTCAATATTTCTTACAATGCTTACCTTTAGTACATTTCTAACATTTATTTGTCTTGGAGATTTAGGTCCACCTCTCCAAGACTTATTTTCCCTCTTTGAGGGATGATCTCTTATAGATAAAACATCCTTGGCCATGCCCTCCATTTATTTTCATTTTGTTTCCTCTAATAGTCAGAATGCAAGTACATCCTCAAACCTTAATGTGGACTGTGTAATATTACAAATTGCTACCATCAAAGTATCCCAAGAATCTAGAAAAGAACATAACAAGGTAATACACTTATCTTCTTCCTAGGTCTTAATATCAATAGGTACTAATCGACTTATGAGAGTATTAAAGGAATTTAGATGCACTATCACAGAGTTTTCCTTTGTCCATCCTAAGATGATATAATCTCTTTTGAAGAAGCAAGTTGTTTACCATGGACTTTGATTGATACAAATTCCATACCTTTTCCCATAATTTCATTGCATTATCTTCTCAAGAGACGTTCAAGAACATTGAATCTGAGAAGAAAAATCAAATTGCACTTCTCGTCATGGTTTCTATCTTTTTTAAATTTTCTTTCAATTACAAGTTTTATAGTCATATTCACATCAATCCACCGTTCTATATCTACAAGAATATTCCCATATTTAGCTTCCATAACCCAAAGATCTGGTCATTAAACTTCCCTATTTATATTCTTGAATTTCTTAGCATTTTATTTACACAAGATTCACTATGCAAAGCTCCCACTCAAATATAGGTTTATCATAGACCCAAGATAACCTGACTCGTCATAGAATGAGATAATTCCTAGTAATAAAAGCATCCCCTTAAATCCAATAGCCTCTCTTTGATACCAAATGAAGAGTTTGATAAAACCATGGAAAAAAAAAAACAATACTCATTTAATCTAAAACACATGAAATAACAATAGGAAACACAATACACAAAATTTACCTTGGAAACCTTTTGACTAGGAAAACCAACCTAATTGAGAGCCACTCCTCTCTCGATCTCATTTTATTAACATCACCATTTACAATAAAATATTGTGATGACTCCATATCATTCAGAAACCCTATTCTATTAATCCATCCTAAGTTACAACTCTAATTCCTTTATAAGAATTAGTTTATAATGGGTTGAAAAACATTGGATGAAAAAGCACAAAATGGTCAAAAAAATGGATCCGAAATTTTCTTTTTAGGTCTCTTCCCTTGAACCCCTGATGAAGGGGTCTGTTGACCTCTTGTGCCCCCCGAACCAATGGTTGATCACCTCCTCAAACCCTATTTTCCCTAGGATGAGACTAGGTCTACCTAAAAAGATTGAAACACATGTCCAACAATATGGTTGTTATGTATTCCATATGGGCTTTTAAGATTCATCTTTACCCATGAAGCACTTCTTAATTATTTCCCATTTCATTAGTATATCATTTCCTCCCTATGGTTGCAAGGAAAGACTTACTCATACTAATATAGGCATTCATTATTGCTTATAAATTGAATATGGTATTATGTTGAAAGAGGGTGATTACATTTCATACTTTGTTTTATATACATATTTAGAATATATGTTTATATATCAATGCCATATTTTAAGATCACAACACCTTATCACTTGAGGAGTCAAGTTCCCATGTGCCCTTATATGGTGTTGGGATGATAGTTATATATTGTAAAAATGTAACAATATTCATCATATTCAATTGCTTTCATAAAACTAGATTTTTTTTGTTGTATTCTATTTATCATTCTATTACACACATGTTTCTCGTTGTGATGTCCCTTTCCAATCCATAAAAGTGTTGGAGTCATAGCTCAACTAGATCCTATGGGTTATTGACAGAAAATAAGGGGGTCACCGAATAAATAACAATTAAATAAAAGTGGTAAAAGTCACTTTAGGAAAAAGTAAAGTAACCCATGGTTTTTGTTTACTACCCATGGTTTTCCAAAGAGGGGAATATTATAAAAAGTAAAAGAGATTCACATGGGAAGAATTATTGGTGAATTTTTTGAGCTTGCTGAGAGAGGTAGAAACCCTCATTGGTTCCTAGTTTCCGTGTTGAGATATACTCCTAATTGGTTGCATTGGTTTTGGTGGTTTCAAAGCCACCCTGGCCAATTATCGTGTTCTTGCAGGTTGATTTTATAGGGGTCAATTTGGTAGCATAAGGAATGGGTTGAAATTTAGTGTGCCAAAAAGATCGACTCAACTGGAAGGAGGTTGAGTGCATTCCAAAGGGCCGAATTCCTGCCTAGAAGAGGATATCAAATTATTGCACTTTCTAGAGGTTGAATTTGGTTGAGAATTGCAGGGGTCGAATTGCTAATTTAATTGTGGCATAGCAATATTTCATCATATTAGAAGAGTTGAATGCGTTTGTAGGAGAAGTTGAATTACTATGTATCAAGGGGTCTAAGCTAGGAGATTGAATGATTTTGGTTTTCTAGGCCAGAAATACAATCATTGGTGTGAATTTCCAATCATTGGAGTCGTGGTTTAATGGAGCCTAAGTGAGTAAATCCCGTCAATATTGTGGAGGCCAAATTGCTTAGTTAAGGAGCAAGTTGTTGTGCAAGATGTTAATTGTTCTGTAGGGTCTGAATCATACCTATAGTGTGCCAATATTATTGAAGTTGAGCCATATTTAAGCGGTCGAATTATCAATACTAGAAGTTGAATTGATTCATAATTGCGTGGGTTGAATTCACAGTTAAAAGGGATTGAATTGCATTACAAAGAGACAAAGTTTTTGAGACTGATCTGTGGTTTACCAAGCTGCCTGAGCATGTGACCAATTTATTCAATGGTTGTGGTAATTCTGGGAAGGTCAATTAGGTGGTTGTATTGTCATTTTTATAAAGCCATGCTCATCACCATCAGAGAATCGAATGCTCCAAGTTTCCTGGTTGAATTTGCAAAGCTGAGTTAAAATGTTGAGAGATCGATTGGCATTAGTGAGGGGGTTGCATTGATGGTGGAAATTAGACTAGATTATCTAGTTGAAGGGCCACATTGTCTAAGGTTCGATGGCAAGCAATATGAAGGTTTATTCACCTGGTTCTACCCTAGAAATCAATGTAATTTCTTCCTGAGAATCTCATCAACAAAATATTGTCAAAGTTGGAGCATTTTTCCCAATATTTAGTCATAAAATATCAAAGGATATTACACTCGTATCATAGTTAAGCATCCTACTAGCCTAAAAGGGTTTGTTGTAACTTTTTCTTGTAAAAGGAAATGCTACTAAAAAATTGCTGAATTTTGCCAATTTGTCTATTCACTAAATTCTCAAGTCAAAAAATACATATAACATGGCAAGCTAAGCAAGGAGCATAAGGAGTTCATAACATATTAATGAGCATTGAATGCCCACATGTATAGAGACCTATCAAGTTATATTTGCATGGTAAATATGGGATAATATCTAAGGCATGTAATATAACTAGCATAGATCCATCTTAAATATGGATCTAACATAAGTGGAAAGAGATTCAATTTTTTCACTTGCAAATTTTTTTATTAGCAAACATTATTTAAATGTTTTGCATAATTTTTCTTTTTAGATTTTTAAAATTTTTCACTTTCCTAACAAAATAAGTGCATTTTTTTATTAGCCCACATTATTTAAATATTTCGCATAGTTTTACATGGACACAATTACACATCATATTAAACTAGACTAAACTCTAAAATGAGCGTATACCCTCGCCAAGTTTAACAAAAAAACCTTCAACAAGCTTTAAAAAAAACCTCCACCGAACTCTATCAAACGAGTAACGCTTTTCACAAAGCCTTCGTTCCATAGAGGAAGAAATGGGCACTGACGGACCACATGATTTCATACTCCTGCAAGTGCATTAGTTTGTGGCTCGATCTGTTCGGTGGACATTTGCCCCTGAAAATCGATCGCTGGTGTTTAATTGCGGACCCTTTTGCGTGTTCGAAGTTTAACTAAAGGGGAGGTCCGCAATTAGTAGTTTGGCAAAACAATCTTTGCTACGTGGCAACTCTGTGCAGATTGCGACACCCCCCTACTCCAAAAACAGATTCTGCCTAGAGAACACCCGTGTCTCAATTTCGCTCATGGTTTTGACATCAACACAGATGTAAACATACAACAATAGCATGTGGATGGGGTTTATACACCTGGACATAAAGCAGAATGTTTCTTGATTGATCTGGAGTTTGTGAGAGGTATATTATTGATGGTTATGCAGGGTATTTTTCTGGTGCGGAGTGGTTTCTAGTAAACAAATCCATGCCAGCGCGAATGTTGTTTTATCTTTTTTAAATATGTGTAGTTTCTATTATATTGTACAAAAAGTTATAGCTATATAATTCAGCATTTCAATGGAATTGCTGTGTTGCTGTAGTGTTGTTTTAGTTAATTTCTGGGGAAAGAAGATGTTCAAAAAATCAAAAAAGGGACTGTTTTGGTGGGGAAACCAACCCAGAAACTAGACATGGAGCAGGAGGGATGCTGCCCCAGACGGGGAAACCAGTACAGAACATGAGTATCCATAACCAGTACAGAACATAAGTATCCATAAACTAAGCATACTATGGGGAAAGCAAGTAGACAAAAAACACGGGGAAACCAGTACAGAACATGAGTATCCATAACCTGTACAGAGCATAAGTATCCATAACCAGTACAGAACATAAGTATCCATAAACTAAGCATACTATGGGGAAAGCAAGTAGACAAAAAACAGAAATTGAGCTGTAGTTAACAAGAAATTGAGCTGTAGTTAATCTAAGAAAGAGGCACCGTGGGCTAGTCTTTATCGTGTTTGTCATTCTGAATCGCTTCTGGAGGTGGCTCTTCCACAGTCGTAGTCTGAGAGGTCATCTTCCGGCATGGACAGCTGGGGAGTTTGCTTCAGCATGGAGGCTAAGCGTGCTCCCAGGGCTGTTTCGTTGTCCACTTCTGCTGAGCTGCTGCTGCTTGAAGAATTTGCCGCGAACTTGGTGGGTAGAGCGATAGATTCCCTGGGCTGCTGAAGAATGGACGGCAACATCGTTGATTTGCGCAATCTTTTCCTTGACCCCGAGCCAGAAGAGCCAAAGGGGCTTCAGGAATGTGCAAGGAGATGAGGGCCAGCAAAGATTGCTGGTCTAGAGCTTCAGACAGATTCACATTAAGAGTGAATTCCACTGGGCAATCCTCTCGGACAAATTCACATTAAGAGTGAATTCCACTGGGCAATCCTCTCGGACAGAAAGCGGAGGACGAAAAAGCATTGCCCTCTTGGACAGAAAGCGGAGGACGGGAAGACTGGCCTCGGCCTCGGCCTCTGCCTCGACGGCATCTCAAGCGATAGCAGCGTGGCATTGAGGCATCTGGAGTTCGAAGAAAGAGAAGAGGCACAGTGAGGTTTGCTGACAGAGACGTGGCAAGAGGCGTTGAGCAAGTGGGCTAACAGAGAATGAAGGGCAGCGCCCTCAGCGGAGAACCCGGCTACATGAACAGAGAGACGGAGGGAAAACAAATGAAGGAGGAGCAGCTCCATTACCCATGAAATACAGTGGAGAGACGGAGGGGAAAAAAATGGAGGAGCAGCTCCATTACCCATGAAATACAGTGGAGAGACGGAGGGGAAAAAAATGGAGGAGCAGCTCCATTACCCATGAAATACAGTGGAATTCGGCAGCAACGACAGTCGTTAATGCATGCCAGAATGTTGTTGATCAAAGGCTTTTTCTGCTTATTATTGTTGGGTATAAATGGGTTGGAGGCTGTAGTGTCGATATCCGCAGCAAGTGAGTCTGTATCATTAGAAGTCAGGGCATCTTGTGGGTATAGTTGCAGTTGGTGAGTTCTCATAAGAAATCAAAGGGCAAGTACATTCCAATATATAGAAATGCAGCCATCCTCAATAACAAAGCACAGCTCAAGGAGATTACAAAACGGAAAATGGCGCACAAACAAGAATGCTAAATATTAAAATTTGTGTTGTTTCTCACAGTGATTTTCAAGTGCATATTTCGGGCAAACAAACACGAAATTCAAAAATCTGAAACGTGGGTTTTGTGCAGAACATGGTCAATTAGCTGCCCCGAAAGAATTTTTGCGAAATTGTAAATGTTTTGGGAAAATTTTGTAGTTCTTCTAAAGGGTATGAGCTTTGTTTTTTTGGCAGAGACCGAGAGACATTGTACCCAGATTTTCTCCTTAATTTTGTTGTCATACTCTGGTCATGTGGAGTAGTAAAAGTCACAGAAGTCGGAAAGGGGTTATTAAAAGATGAGAACAAGCCGGTGATAATCTTGACTGTGGCCAACAAGTTCCTCTTAATTCTGGATCAACTTCTGCTACCTCTCTTTCGCATCCAGGAAAAATAAGGCGATACAACAGGTTTTGAAGCTTTGGAATTCGAAAGCATGGACATGAAGGTTGACCTATCAAAATTGGGTACTGTCAATACCGTGTTTGCGGTATTATATAGCCAGCTTGGTGTGTCCATCAAGACAACAATTTCTGCTATTGTTTTTGAGGATGCCCTGAATGGAACAGTGATTGTTAGGCCACTAACCCTCGGAAGGTCTACCAGTGATAAGGAGGCAAATGGTAGTTACGGGCTAGCTCTACAAGAAGATTGTACCACAATAAATAAACCTAGTTGGGTAATCTGGTATTGTTTCTTGAAGATTGGTAGTATGGCAAGGCCTTGGACTAGAGGAATGGATTTGGTAAACTTGTGATTACACAATGCCATGAAGATGTGTCCATGCTGGAAAAATTCTATATTCATTAAATGCCCGGAATTGAAGTTGTTCAAATCTTTATTCTACTATCGGAATTGTTCACTTCCTATTAATAAATACAAAAGAAACAATCAGAGAGAGGAGTTTATGAAAGCACTCGATAAACTGTGCATATGGCATGTGAAGTTTGTTGCTCCTAGCTTTACTCAGTTAAAACAGTGACAAAAGAGGGAAAGAAAGCATCTCCTCTTATTTGATTTCCCAAATAGGAAAGGGGAGCAGTGTTTCCCTTTGTTCATTATGGGAATAAGTAAGTGGTGCATGACATCCCTGTACAGCTATGAGCTTAGTTTATTGATTATCATGTGGTTGAAAATGAAAGGAAGACAAAATCAAGACAAAAAGGTCCAGTGCAACTTAAAAATCTTATTGCAGCGAGAAACTTTGTGATTTATTGAATGTAGCACAATTCTTGATATATATATATATATATATATGCAAGAAATGAAGGACGAAGTTGTTTGTTAGTTTTTTTTAATTATGATGCAGATGAAAACCTACGTATATATCTGAGTTGGAATTGGCTGAAAGGTGATAATCAGAGCTTTCACGATTACTAAGGACAGATAGAAAGTAGAAAAGGTCAACACAAGGCAGATTTAGTTTTGAAGAAGAAAGGTAATCTTTATCTAACTTAATTCCAGCAATCATAGAATTAGTTAGAAATAAGTGTAAAATGGATAGAGATTGTATTAAGCATTTTAAGGAACTATTGGAGCATCAAAAGGGACAGATGGCAAAATACTTTGTGATTACAAAATCACAAAATTCGACGAAAACCAATAAACAGAAATCTGATCTGAGTGTTTTCAGAAGCATTCGAGAACTCACTTGAACATATCCAATATCTTTAGGCAGTCCTTCAGCCGTCAAAGACTAAGTGGTCCATTTCACAGGTTCGAGGAAGAAGTTTCGAATTGCCAACCAGTAGCTCCAACTATTCAAGACATTATGCAACAATTTTAAAATTTACGCTTGTTTTTATTTAACAATTGTCTTGATATTCATTCATCATGTAGCAAAGTTTCACTGATCAAAGGATCAGATCCAAACTTTAAGAAGGAAAATTAGTGTCAGTAAAACAATTTCAAGAATTGAAAGCAAAAGACTTGCAACAGTTACAGATTTCCTGCAACTAGTCAAGAGATATTATTTACTTTTGATAAATTATCTAGATTTTTATTCTATAAAGCTAGACGCAATTACCTTGATGTAATGTCCTATATATTGTTTGATTTGTAATAAGGGAGGGTTGGCTTTTGATGCCAAAACACTGTCATTTTTGTAAAGATTTTTATTGCAGAATTTTTAATTAAAGGCTTCTGGCTTTAATTTCCTGGCAGAATTTGCTTCTCATGTATGTCTTTTCCGGTGATTTCATAATCTGATTTTGCATATGTTTAAGATAATATAGAAGCACTAGGCAAGGCTAGGTCGAGTATCGACCTCCTTGACAACCCACTGCAAATTTATCATCATAATGGAGACTAACTAATTGAACAATATGTTTAAATCAGTACCTCTGCATCATATTAATTGTTGCTTTATGCCGTCTCTTAAACATATTTATGTGGGTTACAGAGATTCGTACACATCTATTTTTGTTAGATGATTAAGTATTCCAGAGGATACTTGATTATCTAATTTCTCTTATATTCCTCTACCAAACTCTTTAAAACCATGTTATTCTATCGAAGTTGGACTTTGGAACTTTGATTAAACCTCAACGAGAAAAAGCTTTATTTCTGAGCAGAGATTGGATATTCATCAACAACCATTTATACAAAAAATCATAGATCTGGTCGTTGTGCTTCATAGGTTGTTGTCCAGTGACAATGAACAACATTAAAAAGCCTTGTAATACCTGAGGGATCCCTCTCTAGTTCCAGGGTCAGCTTGAACCTAAAGTTTAGACAAGTTGGTTTCTCAGCGCAATTTCACAGCCAAGAACTTTCTTCAAGAAATAGATACAACATTTGGTGTTGTTGTTAGGGATTGAAGTAACGAAGGAATCTTTCTCTGGAGAACGATCAAGACTATATCTATTCCTTGCTAGTGAACAAGGAGTAGGCATTTGATAGTGGTTGTAAATGCAATTCCTTCACCAAATGCAATTCCTTCACCTGGCGGATCCGCTTTGTTTATATGGCGATTCCACTTGGTTATCAATTTCACTGGTTCGAGATGTCTGATGCCTTTACTGATGTGCTTGTGCAAGGCTCAGTGATGATTAAGGCTCAGTGATGATTGTATT
This sequence comes from Pinus albicaulis, assembly GCA_034641835.2. Taxonomy (NCBI): domain Eukaryota; kingdom Viridiplantae; phylum Streptophyta; class Pinopsida; order Pinales; family Pinaceae; genus Pinus; species Pinus albicaulis. The sequence goes on from CM076581.1 coordinate 1,500,144,217, forward strand.
CAGTGATGATTGCAATCAGTAGTATATTTTTCTTCCTCTTGAGGAAAACAACTATGTAGTCTTTAGAGTTCTTCAATATTTTATGTCTCAGCAACTTATTGATCTACACTGGTGAGTATCAATAGCTCATGGAATTTAATGTTTATACTGTATATTATTGTCATATTTTCAGTTGCATACAAGGTGGTCTGCTAGTCAATCCAATCCTCACATGGTTGCACTGGAATTATGACTACACCTAATAGTGTAGATTTTCAGCTCAGTTAGGTAGAGGCTGTGTGGGATTGAATTAGTTATTTTCACATTTTAGTGTGCATATTTCAGTTCGTAGCATATATTGGTTTGCAGCGGTTTGAGTTCACATTTGTAACATAGATTGTTTCATTTTGAGTAGAGCATATTGCATATGAGATGGTGCAATTACAATTTTCTTTCCAGAATAAATGAAACATGAAGCAAATGAAGAGATTGTACTTTCAACATTGTTTCCGAGACAAAAAGATCATGTTATTGGCTATTGAGCAAGACTATAACATACTGAAATACAAATATTTTTTCTCAGCTATCAAAAACATGACAATGGTCCAGGTTTGAAACATTTTGCAACAATTAGTTTTAGTTGAAAGGTGACCATTCAGTTTCCAAAGAGTGGTTCCAGTTCACAATTATAGTTCTACTTCACAATTACAGGATATTGACATCACAAAATTTATTCACGAGAATTATTTGGGCAGAACATGTTCAAATAAAGCCCGAAACGGATTGAAGGTTTAGTAGGACTCCATGCCCAACAAGTTCGAAGCACAGATCTAGAGAAAGTTCGAAGCACAGATCTACAAGTTCTTTGCATCCCATTGTTGAGATTTTGTGTATTTGGGGTAGCATCAGTTGTGCTCTAGGTCCCAAATTTTGAGAAAGGACTAGAGTTCACCTGATCTACAAGACCCAGAAATGGATTTGGGAAATTTCATCTGGTTTAGGAGATATTAAATTAATTAATTATTTTAATATATTTCCTAAGTTAAAACTTAGGGAAATAAAATAATTAAAGTGAATTTAATTAAACATGTGATGAAATTTTCTTTTAATCTTAGCCATTGATTAAAGATTTAATCTTAGCCGTTGATTTGTCAACGAGAAAAGTATAAAGGAAAGGCTTGGGGTAATTTGTAAGATACACAGACGCAGAGCACTGAAGCTAAGCTGAGATTCTAGGGTGGGGTTGATAAAAATTCTCAAGTTTTTTAGTTGCAAAGAGGAATTTAGACCAAGGGGATGATCTGATCCCGGGGTCTAGAATACACAAGAAGCAGAGAAGAGATCAAGAAAGACAGCGCAGAGGAAGGCAACAGCAACAACAGCAGACGACAGCAGCAGCAGTAAGGACAGCGTGGTTTTCAGGTAACCCTTCAGGGGTTACCAAAAGACCCTTAGGGGCAGCGTAGTGACTGCATCACCCAGTTTGGGGTAACGCAGTCGCTTCCAGTGACAGCGTTGAGCATTTGGAGGCCTTCAGAGGCTGACGCAGTGTCTTTCAGGGGCAGATTTGGGCAGCAGCGGCAAGGACAATGTGATTTTCAGGAAACCCTTCAGGGGTTACGCAGAGACCCTTAGGGGCAGCGTAGTGACTGCGTCACCCAGTTTGGGTGACACAGTCCCTTCCAGTGACAACGTTGAGCATTTGGAGGCCTTCAGAGGTTGACACAGTGTCTTTCAGGGGCATATATGGGGTTTCTAGGCCTAGATTTGGCTGAGTTCTGTAAATCCCATTTGAGGGTGTGGATTAGTCAGGATTGTTGGTCTTAGATCAGCTAGGTGCTGCAGATATAGAGTTTTCTCTGTAGGATTTTCCAGATCTGGAATCCAAAGTTGTGTATTCAGAAATATTCTTAATAATAGAGCCCTCCAGCAGCTAGAGATCTGTTTTCCCATATTGGGTTTTTCCAGGGACAGTTTGTCCCATAAATAACTGTGTCACTTTGTCTATGTGTGCATGTGCTTATTCTAGATCTGAATTGGTAGAGATCTGTTATTTTTTTGCTTTGATGTTAACTTGAATTTATTCAGTTGATAACTTGTATAAGTAGGAGAAGCTTAACTGGATTAACAGAAATAATTTCTCCATAAGAATTAAGATTCAGAAATTTCTACATGGTATCAGAGCAATTGTAGATCTAGAAGGGTCACCAGCTGAAGAATCTGAACGATCTAGCTGCGGAAAGCAGCTGGAAAGGCAGCAGAAAAGCAGATCTGAAGGGACAACGCAGTTTTCAAGAGCAGAATCACGCAGAGGGAAGGGTAATGCTGTCCAGCACTGTGTCCTAGCAAGCCCAAGCAATTACTGGGCAGAGGCAGCTCAGAAATAGTGTTGGTTGGGTCTAAAGCCAGTCAATGTGATTCAAATCTGAATCTGTCAAATCCAGAAAAAGTCTGCAGAAAAGTTGCAGAAATTCAGAAGAGTTGGTGGGGTTAAACTTCTGAAGTTTTCAAATTTTTTAACCTTAGCACAAGTGACAAAGTTTTGGAAGAGATCAGCTTCTCAGAGAGTTTCTTGCCAAAGGAAACTTGCAGTTTGGTCAGAGGATCAAAGAAGAAGCTCAATCATAGTTGATTTGGTAGACGAAATATTGAATAGTGTTAGGTGACAGAGGGTACCGCCGAAAAGGACCCTAGATCCGGCATCTCCAGTATAGAGAAGAGGAGCTCCGACACATTCTGAGTAGATGGCTCCTCATGGACTGCGTGATCAGGATAGGCTAGAGGGACTCTCAAAGTGGAAAGCAGATCCCGATTTGCTCTTGAGGCATGGCCGGCTGTCTAAGAGACCGCAGCGCGCACTCACACACCGATAGATGCAGATCTCCTACAGAAGCATAGAGAAGCTACTAGGCATGCCAAGCGGCTGATAATGGACAGTATCAAGCATCATATTGTGCCACACATAGCTGAGAAGAGGACAACTAATGAGATGTGGAAGGCCTTGACTTCCCTATATGAGGGAAAATCAATCCAAAGAAATATGTTGTTGGAGGCCCAAATGAGGTCATTAATGATGACCAAGGGAGAAGATATCGAGCATTTCCTCTTCAAATTGCAGTCAATCAGGGATCAGCTGACTGCAACGGGTGCAACTGTAGATGATGCAGTGATAGTCAGGACTGCCCTCAATGCAGTCATGGATGAGTGGGAAACCTTTGTCCAAAGTATCTTGGGCAGAGCAGGCCTCCCAGATTGGGACAACTTGTGGTCGATCCTGCGGCAAGAAGAACTACGAAGGTTCACTAAGAAGCAGCATAGCCCTGCGTTGAGCAAGGTTAAGAAGGAAGAGGAGGAAGACGCAGCCTTGGCATTGAAGAAGTAGCCGAAGAAGAAGAAGGATCTTTCTAAGATCAGGTGCTTCCAGTGTGGTGAAATGAGACATTTTGCCAGCCATTGTCTAGAAAAGAAGAAGGACAAGGAAGCATCTTCTTCCAAAGCAGTTGTGGCAAATGATGGGTCAGGAGATGATGTAGCCATGAGTGCTCATGAACTACGGAGGTGGAGTGACATGGACATGTAGAGGAGCTACATGGAAGTAAGGTGGGATCTTTGAGCAGCTCATCTCTTGGATCACAAGCGAGCTACGACAGCCTTAAGACAGTAGCGGGACAAGTGGAGCAGTGGGTGCATAGATCACAGATGAGGCATAAGTAGAGGCAAATCTGGAGGCTAGGAGGAGCAACGTAGAGCATAGCAGCAGCAGTGTAGAAGCAGTAGCAGCGCAGAGGCTGATGTACTTCAGCAACGCAGTGCAGAGAGCTTCAGAGGGATAGTGCAGTGCAGCAGCAGCGTGATAGATTTCAGCACAAGGAGCTGATGTGACTTCAGTAGTGTAGAGGGAGTCTGATTACGCAGGCAGAGCTGTAGTTGTGAATCGTTCTTTAGATGCCAACACAGATCTGTAGCCTATGGAGCTTCAATGATGAGGATGCAACTCATCTGACTTGTTTGTGAAAGATTGGGCAAGAGATTCAGTTGTTTCTCTCAACAATTGAAGTTGCAGTGCAGCAGATCAGTAGTGGCAGTGCTATGAGTAGCACAGATGCAACATATTGAGAGGGAGCTACAGTACAGTGGTTGCAGTGGCAGTGGCAAAGTCATGGGCAGCAGTACAGAATGGCAACAGCAGTGCAGAGTTGAGTGGCAGGAGGCCAAGCTTCAGCGGCACAAATCCAGTGCCCAAAATCATGTAATGCATAAGTGTGATGTATTGCTAGAGCACACCCTTGATGTTAAGAGGGAGTGTTGAGATTTTGTGTATTTGGGGTAGCATGAGTTGTGCTCAAGGTCCCAAATTTTGAGGAAGGACTAGAGTTCACCTGATCTACAAGACCCAGAAATGGATTTGGGAAATTTCATCTGGTTTAGGAGATATTAAATTAATTAATTATTTTAATGTATTTTCTAAGTTAAAACTTAGGAAAATAAAATAATTAAAGTGAATTTAATCAAACATGTGATGAAATTGTCTTAAGTCACACGGATCAAGCTTTCTTTTAATCTTAGCCATTGATTAAAGATTTAATCTTGGGTGTTGATTTTTCAATGAAAAAAGTACAAAGGAAAGGTTTGGGTCATTTGTAAGACACACAGAGGCAGAGCACTGAAGCTAAGCTGAGATTCTAGAGTGGGGTTGCTAAGAATTCTCAAGTGTTTCAGTTGCAGAGAGGGGAATTTAGACCAAGGGGATGATCTGATCCCGGGGTCTAGAATACACAAGAAGCAGAGAAGAAATCAGGAAAGACAGCGCAGAGGAAGGCAACAACAGACGGCAGTAGCAGCAACAACAATGACAGCGTGATTTTCAGGAAACCCTTCAGGGGTTACGTAGAGACCCTTAGGGGCAGCGTAGTGACTGCATCACCTAGTCTGGTGTAACGCAGTCCCTTCTAGTGATAGCGCTGAGCATTTGGAGGCCTTTAGAGGCTGACGCAGTGTCTTCAGGGGCAAATTTGGGGTTTCTAGGCTTAGATCTTGTTGAGTTCTGTAAATCCCGTTTGAGGGTGTGGATCAGTTAGTATTGTTGGTCTTAGATCAACCAGGTGCTGCAGATCTAGAGTTTTCTCTGTAGGGTTTTCTAGATTCGGAACCCAGAGTTGTTTATTCAAAAATATTCTTAATAATAGAGCCCTCCAGCAGCCAGAGACCGGTTTTCCCACATTGGATTTTTCCGGGGACAGTTTGTCCAAAAATCACTATGTCACTTTGTCTATGTGTGCATGTGCTTATTCTAGATCTGAATTGGTAGAGATCTGTTATGTGTTTTTCTTTGATGTTAACTTGAATTTATTCAGTTGATAACTAGTATAAATAGGAGAAATTTAACCGGATTAACAAAAATAATTTCTGCATAAGAATTAAGATTCAGAAATTTCTACATTCACAACATGAAACAGTGCCTAATCGAGCCGATGTTGTAGATTTTTATTGTCAAAAGAAATGTTACTAAAAATATTATTATAAAATTTATAAAATTATTATTATAAATTATTTTTTTAAAATATATTATAATTATAAATTGTTAAAAAAAAAAAAAAGGTGGATTCTGAAATATCCAAGTTATATTATATTTGACATTAAAATCCAAGCAATACACAGCTACCAAGTCTCAAGTAAAAGAACACATATAACATAGCAAGCTAAGCAAGGAGAATAAGGAGCTGATGACACATTAAAAAGTTTTGGATGCGCAGGTGTATGAAACATAAAAACATTTCATTTTAAAATGCGAGGCCTTCAAAGATAGCAGAGAAAATTATGCAGGTATTCTAGCAGCTAGTTTTTCGGATAATCTATTCAACGAAGAGTTTGTCGAGAATGTTGGGAGCGGATATTGTAAAACTTCACAGGAAAAAGGCCGAATACAAGAGCCAGATAAAGAAGCAATCTGTCCCATAAGCTATTTTTAACTTCATAGTTTAAAAAAAAAAAAAAAAAACTTTCTTTTCTTTCTTTTTGTGACAAGCTTTTAAAAATAAAAACCTCCACCGAACTCTATCAAACTCACGGACCACATCATTTCCTACTCCTGCAAATGCATTAATTTGTGGCTCGATCTATTCGGTGGACATTTTCCCTGAAAATCGTTTTCTGGTGTTTAATTGCGGACCCTTTTGTGTGTTCGAAGTTTAACTGAAGGGGGTGTCCGCAATTAGTAGTTTGACAAAACAATATTTGCTACGTGGCAACTCTGTGTAGATTGCCCAAAACCATATTCTGCCAGCCCCCTCCCCCGCAATTTCGCTCATGGTTTTGACCTCTGTGAACATACAACATGACCTCTGCGAACATACAACAAGAGCATGTGGATGGATGAGGTTTATACACTTGGACATAAAGCAAAGCCCATAGCTTAGATATTTCTTGATTGATATGGAGTTTGTGAGAGGTGTATTATTAATGGTTATGTTGGGTATTTTTCTAGTGCCGAAGTGGCTTCTCGTAAACAAATCCATGCCAGTGGGACTGTTGTAGATCAAAGGTTTTTCATGCTTATTATTGTTGGTTATAAATGGGTTGGAGGCTGTAGTGTCGATATCTGCAGCAAGTGCAAATTGCAAGAGAGTTTGTATCATTAGAAGTCCGGGCATCTTGTGGGTATAGTTGCAGTTGGTGAATTCTCATAAGAAATCAAAGGGCAAGTACATTCCCATATACAGAAATGCAGCCATCCTCAACAACAAAGCACGGCTCAAGGAGATTATAAAACAGAAAATGGTGCACAAACAAGAATGCCAAATATTAAAATTCGTGGTTGTTTCACCCAGTGATTTTCAAGTACAATTTCCAGGCAAATAAACACGAAATTCAAAAATCTGAAACGTGGGTTTTGTGCAGAAGAGGGTCAATTAGTTGCCTCGCGAAAATTTTTGCGGAATTGTGAATAATTTGGGAAATTTTCATATTGGGTATGCATTTTGCTTTTTAGGCATAGACCGAGAGATATTGTCCCCAGATTTTCTCCTTAATTTTGTTGTCATGCGCTGGTCATGTGCAATAGTAAAAGTCGCAGAAGCCGGAAAGGGGTTATTAAAGTATGAGAACAAGCTGATGATAATCTTGTCTATGGCCAACAAGTGGCCAACAAGTTCCTCCTAATCCTGGATCAACTTCTGCTACCTCTCTTTCGAAAGAACTCTTCTTGAGCTTGTGTAAGTTCCTCCTAATCTTGGATCAACTTCTGCTACCTCTCTTTCGAATTCAAGAGTCAATGTCATGTATGAAGAGCTCTTCTTGACCATGTGTAAAAGTCTATACAGGCCTCCAAGCTCTTCTTGAGCATGTGTAAAAGTCTACATAGGGACCCAACGACAAGCACACTATCCTCTCTTCATCCTCTCTTCATTTCTACTTCAAGAAAGGGTGAACTTCTTATGTCGGCTCCTATTATAGAGACACTTCAATTCACAAGTACATGTCGACTTAATATGGCAGTCAAACCACTATAAATCGTAGCTTCGGCTCAGCCCACAAATCCAAAATTTTGTACATCCTTCTCTAAGTTTTTCGGATGACTGTGATAAGAAAAAAGTTCGATCATCTCTGAAGTTTCGGGTCACATATACAGTTCGGATCATGTCACATGTTCGGTGTTACAGGAGGATAAGGTCTCGGATCTAGTGCAGAACTCTAGTTATCTTCTGTGCTATAATCTTACAACAATGAAGTGTCTCGGTGTCAACATGGAGTTCAGTGCCATGATGTTAGCAAAGAATTCGGTGCTATGTTGTTATATCTAACTTAGTCAAGATATGAAGTCTCAATGCAACCAAGGAGATCTCGATGTCATGGAGATCTAGGTGTTGTCACTGCAAAAGGATGACTTCGGAAGGTCTCTTGGTGCAATCACAAAAGGTGACTTTGGATCAGATTCTTGGTGTCATATCGAGTACAATAAGGTAGGTTGATGACATGCCAGTTCGTTGTCATGTGAAGAGATGATCTCAGTTTATGCTATGAAGAAGATCGAAATAAAAGAGAAGACTAGAAGAAAGAAAAGGGATGTGTGTCTTAGTCTTGGAGAGGATACTAGTTGAAGGGTCTTGGTATTGATATTTGTCAATTGGAATCTCTATAAGAATAATTTGTGTGGGTTTTCCTCTCAAAGAGTGAGAGGTTTTGGCCTTGGCTCATAGCTTACATGCTGTGTATCTTGTCTATGCATTGGTTACTGTTTGATGAAAAAGAACACTAATGATATAACAAGAAGAAGATCCTAACCGAATGCTAATGCCCTAGATTTCTCAACAGTGACATCCCATTGCAAAGTTATCGTCATAATGGTGACTAGCTAATTGAACAATATGTTTAAATTTGTACCTTTGCATCATTTAAGTGGTCTTTTCTCGTCCAGTCTGGGCGCCAAACTGGTTAACCCGACAGAGAAATAAATATGCATCTATACCTTTGTTTTGGAGACAAAAAAACTGATTGATTCACACCCTCAAATGAGATTTACAAAACTCAACCCTTTCTGGCCTCTAGAAATCCCAGCGTTGCTCTGAAGTCTAATGCGTCAGCCCTCCTGGCCTGCGTCAGCGTCACCCTACACTGGATTACATTGTCCTGGTTGGGCCTGCGTTAGCCCTCCTAGCCTCATGTTGCCTCTGCGCTGCCCTTTCTAGGCCTACATCAGCCCTACGTAGCTCCTGATGCCTCTGTGCTGCCCCTACTGGGCTCTTGGCCAAGCTGCATAGTTGCTGCCTCTACGTTGCCTCGGTCTGCCGCTTCTCTGCCATTGTCACCATTGTCTCCTCACAATCTATTTCCCCTCTTTCTAAGAGAATCCCTTAGTTATGAACCTAGCTTTAAATTTTTTTATGTTTCCATCTGTAGTGTGCTTGATCTTATAGATCTAGCGAGAACCAACCATTACCTTATATAACGATCTAGGAACCACCTCCCAAACATCATTCTTGTTGGTGGAGTTTTACTCCTGTCAAACTTGTTGTTACGCAGCCTCTTCATAGTTGGAAGGCTCACTATCAATGCCATCTAACATGAATATCTCTATGGTGGTCTTTTGTCCCTAATGCTCAATCTAGGAGCTCCCACAAACTCTTGAGCATCTCTCAATGCCTAAAGCACCTTGTGGCTCCTCATGTTAATTGAAGTGGGTGGAGCTTCATGCTACTGCTCCATATTATGTGAACTCTCCTCAACACTTGTACCTGTACTGGTCACTACACTTGTACTTGTGCACTGCGCTTGATATTGTTGTTCAATCCTTGGAGCTTGCATCTACTAACTTTGATCAACTGCGGGTAACTCACAAGACCTACTGAAGACTTTCTCCTCTTGAAACTTAACGTCCTGTCTCACAATGATATTTCGAGTACTTGGAATATAGATCTTGTATGCCTTAGATGTTTTGTTGTAACCAACGAAATACAGGCTTTCTCTACAATTGGATCTAGCTTCGTACACTTCTCAGTTGGAATGTGATAATAAGCAACACAGCCAAAAATCTTGAAATGTTCAACTTTTGGCATTTTCCCTATAAATGCTTCTTTAGGTGTCATCTTTCCCAATCCTTTATGCAGGACCCTGTTCTGAATGTATATTGTTGTGATGCATGCTTCTACCCAAAGATATCTAAGTATATCCTGATCATATACCATGGCTCTTGATGCTCCAACTATGGATTTGTTCTTGCATTTTGCAACCCCATTTTATTATGGGTTCTATGGAGTTGTCCATTCTCTCTTGATTCCTTCCTTGCCACAAAACTCCTTGAAGGATTTCTCAATATACTCACCCCCATTGTCTGTTTGAAGTACCTTTATCTTCTTTCCTGACGAGTTCTCCACAAGAGCCTTAAACTCTTAGAAGTGACTAATGACTTCATCTTTCGTTGTCAAGAAGTATATTTAGGTCTTCCTAGAGAAATCATCAATGAACGTCACGAAATATTCGTAACCCTTGAGAGATTGTGTGGACAGGGGACCACAAATATTAGAATGTATCAACTCTAAAACACCCTTGGTTCTACTATCACTCTTTGGAAATGTTTCTTTTGATAATTTTCCAAGTATGCACCCTTTACATACATCATTATGCTTTGTACTCACCTCTAGAACACTTATCACCATTTCTCTTAACAGCTTAAGTGCTCCATGGTGGATATGACCCATCTTCCTATGCCACAACTCTCCCATATCTCTACTATTGCCACTGCTAACCAGTCCCTTTGGAGCTTCAAATTGCAACTTATACAACATGTTGCTTCTAACCTCAATCTCATTTGCTAACTCCAATCCAGGGGTTTTAGGTACACCTTCTTTCCTCAAAAGAGTACATCATACCCTTTATCCTAAAGAGTAGATACTGAAATTAGATTCATACCCATACTTGGCACGTGCAACATATCTATTATATGGATATTCTTGCATAACTCCCTCTGAAATGTGGCCATCTCTCTCCCAATAAGAGTACACTTGGACATGTTTCCTATTTCTATCTGGAATCTGATCTCCTCTGCTTTTTAGCTAGAGAAATACTCTCTAACTCCTATCATGTGACATGACACCCCACTATCAATGTACCAAACACCTTTGGTGGTCGAGCTAGATAGCAAGATTAGAGTGAACTCATCCTCGGTCTTGAATATAGTTCATCAATGCCTATTGCTTCTTCTTCTTTTCACCTTTCTTCCTATTAGGACATTGACTGACATAGTGTCCATGTTGATAACAACTGAAACACTTGATTTTACTCACTTCTTCTTATTTTCTCCCTTAGGGTTAGACCCTTTGCTTGAGCCTTTCTTAGGTTTTCCCTTTCATGCAAGAGAAACGTTCTCATCATCCTCACACTTTTAGCCATTGTTGTTTCGAGCATTGTAATAACTCTTCCTAAGCTCTTCTTGAGTGAAATCTCTCCAAAGACGATCCTAGCTAGGAAGGTCTTTTCCTCCAATAATCACGTGGACAAAGACGTCCTACTACTTTGAGAACCCATTCAATGTATTTTTCACGAGCTCTTCATCTTCCACTTTTTCTTCGACAACTACTAACTCGTCTCTAGCTTGTCTGACCGTGGTAAGGTAGTTGACAACACTTTCTCCCTTGTTCTATTTGGTGCGTAGCTTCTCTCTGAGGATCAATTCCCTATTCACATTTTCACTTTGGAAAAGATTCAAGATGGCATCCCACATCTTCTTACATGTATTCAACTCTGCAATATGGGGTATGATATGATCTTTGACCTCGTCTTGGATAATACACCTAGCTTTGGCATCCATCTTATGGTTGTTTTCTAATTGCATTATATTTATCGGTATGGAAACTTTAAATGTTGCATAGTCCTTGAGTCCATGCTCCTCGAGCAACATAAGTATCTTGGATTTCTAGATATGAAATTTTGATGAACCATCAATTCTATCTTGATCCCTCAAATCGATTGAAGCCATTTATGAAACCCTCGAACAATAGACCCCAATAGTTTTGAAGAGATTTGAATAAAATCGACATGTGTGATAAAACCTTTGTTTTCTCTTTCAAAACCCTAGTGCTTAGATAAAGGAAAACCCCAGCATTGTTGTGAGCCCTGATACCATGTGAAATTCACACTACCCAAAAGGTGTTATTAACCCAATAAACTATTATAATTACTTATACACAAGAAAATTAAGTCTTCAATTAAAAATAGTGAATGAAAAACATGAACATCACGATTCACCAAATTAAAATGCAACAGAACATATGAGAAACAAATAACACAAATGTTTCTAGAAAATGTCCCTGGAAAACCCCTAAGATGGGGAAACCCATTTTTTCAGGATGTGGCTTTATTATTGAATCTTTAGTAAATTTGCTAGTGAGGAATTACATTTTACTACTTCCCTAATACTGGAAAAGCTCTACCAAAGGATCAGCCCAACAAAAGAGACACCGTCATTAAAGAGATAGAAAAATTCATTACTTTCATCTTAGAAACTGAAATATCTAAATGTGAAATCTACCTTTACAAGAGAAGGAGGACCGGACGAGAGGATGCAATCGGGCTGAAACCCTAGAGGACTGGATGGGTTGAATCTAGGTTAGCAGCCACCATGGGGTTGCTGCAGTGGGCAGACAGATGCCGAATAGTGGGGTCAGCGGAGTATGGAACACGACAGCAAGACAGCAGTACGGGTGGCGGGTTGATAATGATTTCGAGCTGTGTGCCGGCGTGGTGACAGGGTTTTGGAGGCCATTCGCAAATTAGGGAATTTTACTTCCTGGTAAAATTGTTTTTGGCATAATGCAGGGTCCGGTTAATCTTTTACTGTGTATTATCGTTTGAGGTTTTCTACTGAAGGTGGCAGGTGGTGTCGGGTAGGGAGGCAGAGGTCCTTAACATCTTTCTTTCCTAACTATTCTAGGGTTTGCAGGGATGGTAAAAGGGTTGGAACACATTGAGATTGACCCCGAGCCAGAGGATCTCCTTACGATGTGGGGTATGGAGATTTCTGAGATGAATCTGAAGGGTTTTACTGGGGCTGAGGTAGGCTTTGTTGGTAAATCTAGAGGCTTTGGAATGGGTGGCAAGAAGGGCAGCACTCCATTGTGACTCGTGAGACCGCTAACAGTTATGGAAGTAGGATCCAACAACATGCAAGAGATAAACCTGTCGGAAATCGAAGTTTTCGGGTCAGAAGGTGTAGAACAGAGTTTGTTTCGAGCTGAAAGGGCATATTTAGAAGAAAATAGTCGATTTGTGCCTTTTGGAGGTCTGGAAGACATTGTAGCAAGTTGTGGGTTGCGAAAGAAGGAGGAAGCAAAACAGGTGATCAAGATGGCGGGTTACAGTCTATCAATTGGAGCAGGGGCGATGTTGGGACTGTTGGGGGTACTGGGGTTTGCTGCTGAGGAACAGAGAACAAAGGCGCTACTAGCCACAGAGAAAGAGCTAAGGAGAACTATGAGTCAATCCGCAGCTGGCGGAGGAATAATGCCGAAAGAGTTGAGAAGGGACTTGAGACCTCCCTCAATAGGGTTGCAGGATACAGGGTTTACGACACAATTTGGAGATCTCGATAGAAAGGAGGTAGGTAGGTCTGGGCAGTCGAACAAAGGAAGGGGAGCGACTCATAGTGGGAAGGCCTTTGGGAAATTGAAGGAAAAAAGCATGGTTTCAAAAGTGGGAGGATCTGAAGCGTTCCAGAATCCGAGAATCACTGATAACATATCTGATAGCGAGACGGAGCTCTTGGACCCATTGCAAAAGAAGGCTAGAGTGGTAAGGAGGATAGATCTGGTGCTGAACTTAGTTTTGGGTATCGATCTTACTATTGACGAGGCTATGGATACTATGGAGCACACATTAGTAGGGAATGCGAAAGGAAAGAAGGTCACGACCATTTTTTTGAAGGATTGGGCGGAGAAATCCTAGCATGCCGGACCGAATCCAAGTTTTGAAGTTCGCCTCTTTGCAAATGGATGGTTTATGGCTAGATTCAAAAGTAAGGAAATGGAAAATTGAGTTGTGGAGCAGAATTGGGGTTTTGACCGGGTGCCAATTCTGTTCAAGCACTGGCACCCTCTCTTCAATGTGCAGATGGAAAATTTAGATGAACTCCCCATTTGGGTCAAGCTCCCTAAACTCCCTGAAACTCTATGGACATTAAATGTTTTCAGGGATATAGGAAATGTGCTTGGCCAATTCTTGGAGGCAGACATGTCTTTCCTCCAAACTTGTGATTTATGGACTGCAAGGATTCTGGTTTGTTTAAAACCCAGAGCGGGACTGTCAGAGGCCATTCAGCTCCACTATCGGAATTGGTCCTATATCCAAACACTGGACTATGAGAAGATCCCTTTTAGATGTCACCGCTGCCATCAGTATGGTCACTTGGCCAAAGAGTGCTCGTTGGGGACCAGGAGAAAGAAGAAACCTCTCAAAGGGAAGACTAAAGGCTCAACAGGAAGGAAAGTAGGGGTAGATCTCGAAGCCTCTGGTTTGGGTTCGAAGGAAGGAAATATTCCCTCACAAGAGACAGTGGTCGATATGGAGGTAGTAGAGGGGGATGCTCATTTGATAAGAGAAGAAGGGGTGGGAGGAAAGATAGACAAGGATGCCTCCTGGAGTATGAAGCCCTCGTCGGATGTCAAAGATGTCGAGGTGCCTCTTCGGGCGGGTACTACTCTCTCTAACCCCTCCACTGTTTTTTTTTATCAATCATTTAAAATTGTTGCTTTGGAGCCTGATCGTTCCAGGCCGTGTCAGTTGCTTGGGCCTTCTAGTTTTCCTGCTTTTGTTGAAAACACATTAAATAGTGTCATAACATCTATTCCTTGTTGCCCTACTGCGATGGGGCCGATATCCCCTGTGGTTTCTCCTGAATGTTCAACCGTTGAAGCTCACTGTCCCTATAACTTAAGACCGCGGGTGGGGGGGGGCTGTGACAGAGAAAGCATGACACCCTTATGGACATTGTAGGTGGGTTGGGAAATCTTTTTGTCTCTTTGTTGGGCCCTAAGCTGAGAGGGCGAAAATCGAACTTGTCCAAAGCTCAGCTAAAAGCCAAGCTAGACATTGTTGATGGGAAGAACAAATCTATAAAGGGGGCACTTAGACCAGTGAATTCCCTGGGCCAGATTATCAAATGATTGTATTATCCTTCAACTGCAGGGTTTTAGCTAGTAAGCCCAAAAAACTAGCTCTCTGGGCTCTGTTTTCTAGATATGGGCCGGATGTCATTCTCCTTCAGGAAACTTTAGGAGCAGTGGCTGAGGTGGCAGGGGTGCTTCAAGGACTATGCCCAGGGTGGGTGTTTACGAGACTGGATGCAAGTGGAAGATCTGGGGGGTTGGCAGTTGGATATAAAGCCAGCAAAATAAAACTCCTAAACTCGTGGGGGAGGGATCATGTGTTGGCTGTTGAAATTTACTCCCTGGAGCTGTGCTTTCCCTTTCTTCTTTTGAATATTTATGGGCCTTGTTTGGAGAGGGAATATTTCTGGAATAATCTTATAACGGGGTCTTTCATGAAGGAACCCAACTTAATTATTGGAGGAGACTTAAACTTTTCTTTGGGGCATGCTGAATCATGGGGGCCGAATGCAAGGGTTGACCCCTTGTCTGATTTTTTCAAGTCAAAGTTGTTAGAGGGGCACTTAGTTGACATCAACCTTGTAAACCTTTGGCCCACTTGGCGGAATAGAAGGATTGGTGAAGCTAGGGTGGCTAAGCACCTGGACAGATTCCTACTAAAAGAAGATCTCATGGAGAGGCAACAGGATTTTTGACAGTGGGTAGGGGAGGGAGGGGATTCTAATCACCACCCTATTCTCCTTGAAATCAAGCGTAGAATGGACAAACCTGGGGCTCCTTTCAAATTTAACCCGGGTTGGCTAAGTGAGGACTCGTACAGGGAGCTTTTCAAAGTTACATGGAGGCCTTGGGGGCCATCTGAACCCCAATCCAAAGCGGGCCACTTCTAGGAAAATCTCAAATCTAGGAAGAAGGCAACCATTGTTTGGGCCAAGCTAAGAAGAGAAGAACAGGAGGAAAGACTGAAGTGGATAGGAGCAAAATTGGAAAGACTGGAAAATCCGAAGATAGATAGCTATGAATCAGGACAGAAGAGGGATGATATCCTAGCTGTGGAAAGGGAAAGAAGAAAGATTCTTCTGGAAAAGGAAGAACAATGGAGTTTAAAAAGTCGAGCACTTTGGTTAGCAGCAGAGGATGAAAACACAAAGTTCTTTCACAATTATGCGAAAGGAAGTAGGAACGCAAACGCTATATGGGGGATGAGGAGGGAGGATGAAGGGGTGGAAAAATCCTTTACGGAGTTGGCGAACATGAGCAAGGAGCACTTTAGCAGGATTTTCAAGGCCCCTCTGGATGTGACCATAACGAAGGTGGTGAGGGCGGCCCAACTCTTCTTGGGCTATGTGGATGAAGAGGATAATCAAGTTTTGACTAGGCAAGTGACCAGGGAAGAAGTGGAAGGGATTCTAAAGACCATGCAGAAGGACAAAATCCAGGGTCCGGATGGATGGACCATTGAGTTTTTCCTTCACTTTTTTGAAGATCTGAGGAGTGAACTCACGGCAGTGGTGGAGGAATCTCGAAGGAAAGGAGCCATTTTGGAACCTCTGAATTCTACATTTATTGCTCTTATCCCGAAGAAAGATGAGTCGGACACCTTTGATGATTTCAAGCCAATCTCCCTTTATAACAGTGTGTATAAGATTATCTCGAAATTGATTGCTGCCCACCTAAAGCCAGTCCTTTCTAAGAATGTTTCAAAGGAGCAATTTTTTTTCTTAGAAGGGAGGCAGATACATGAAGCCCTTGGGGTGGCCCAGGAGACCCTCCATAGCATTAAAAAATACATAAGGAAAGGTATGATCATTAAGATCGACCTGGCTAAAGCCTATGATAATATCAGCTGGATGTACCTTAGATTACTATTAACTCATCTTGGGCTTGACATTTGTTTCATTGATTGGGTGATGAGTTGTATTACCAATGTTAGTTTTGTTGTTCTCATAAATGGGGCTGCATCTCCTTTCTTTGAGAGTCAAAGGGGATTAAGACAGGGATGCCCGTTATCACCTCTACTTTTCCTCTTAGCAGCTAAAGGTCTAAGTCAGTTGATTGCGGATGCAAAAAGGAGGGGTGCTTTCAACGGAATTGAGGTAGCCATCAATCTTCAGATTACTCACCTCCTGTTTGTTGATGATATTTTTATTTTCAGCAGTGGAAGTAGAAGTGAGATCTAGATACTCAAACATATTATTGATCTTTTTCTGAAAGCAACTGGGATGAGTGTCAACTATGGAAAATCTGTCATCTTTATTGAAGGCATCTTGGGAGAAGAGGCCAGGAAAATTGCTGAGGAGTTGTTGCACTGAAAATTGTCACCTTGACATTCTGCTATCTGTATGAGCTCATTATCACTCATACTTTCCTCCTCTGCAAGTCTTAAAACATCAGTTCCTCATGTCAAGCCTTAAAAATAAGAGAAAAGCTCTCAAAAGTCTTTAAAACTCTGGTATCGCACTTTCTCTTTGTCTTACCTGCAGTCCCGCACCTAATGGTCATGTCTCCTGCGTACCTGACCGCACTTTCTCTGTGTTAAGAGTGTGGACCCCTGTAAAATATTAAAAGGGCGTAAGTAAACTCAAAAAGCTCACTTTCAGTCATTTTTAGAAGCTTCTGGAAGGAATCTTGCGGTGGCAAGTCCGCTCTTTTCAGGTTCATGTATCCCATGTCTTAAGGAGCTAACCCCTTGATGTGAGGAGCTTATCCCTTTGAAGGAGGATTCTATCCCTTCATAGGTGGAACTGTAACCTCTTTTGCACTATAAAAAGAGGCATTGGGCAGCCTCAAGGGGTTACAACTAGACAATTGAGGAGTTCAAGCTTTAGTGTTATTTCAGGTAAAGTGTTGTTGGAACTTAGACTCCTTTAGCTGATATTTTATGAGGAAAGATTACATACATGTATGTATCTCGGTTGGAAGAGTGCAAGGCTTGTCAGAGTAAAGGAAATTCCTGCTTCGAACCCCGAGAAGACCTGTTCAGCATCAAGGCTGAAAAGGTTGTAAGGTTCTTCTACTATTTCAAAGTTAATACAAATAAGTTTATTTTTCTCAATAAGCTGTCATTGCTTATTTTATGGATTCTTTGATCACCATAATAGATATGATTTATGAATATATGCTATGCAGGTGCTACTTGATGTTTGTTTGTTTGTGATTGCAGATCTTCGAAGATAACTCTTTCGGGCAACTGAAGGACGACTACTACAAACAAGCGTTGGATCAAGGTAGAATCGTAACACCTTTGTAGCATTTACTTATAAATCGTTATATATCTAGAGAAATATAGATCTAATTGTCTGTTTGTTGCTAGACTATCCTCTGATACTAGGGAGATCGATCTTGTTCGTAAGATCGATTTATCCGGCTCGTGCCTGTTACGCAGAATCTGAAAGATTTTAACATAACCATTAGTGAACCTTTAGGGATCTTTCCTAAGTTTTTTATTACTTTGGAAGGTAAAACTGTCTGTATTGATCTTATGGTAGTTCGAGGTCCCGTGGATTTCAATTTATTCCTTGGGCGAGACTATGTCTATGCAATGAAAGCTGTTGTATCGACACTCTTTCGCGTGATGTCTTTCCCTCACAATGGAAACATTGTGACTGTTGACCAACTTTCATTCCCTAGTCTTGATTCGACTACCAATAATCCGACACCCCTAAATGTTCCTGATAAGAAAGTGGTATCTACCCCGCCACGGGTTAATTATGTGGCAACTAGTCCCAT
Source organism: Pinus albicaulis (assembly GCA_034641835.2). Taxonomy (NCBI): domain Eukaryota; kingdom Viridiplantae; phylum Streptophyta; class Pinopsida; order Pinales; family Pinaceae; genus Pinus; species Pinus albicaulis. The sequence goes on from CM076581.1 coordinate 1,500,162,519, forward strand.
GTTTTCAGTTACTGATGTAAGCGAGCCTCTCACTGTTTGCTCGACTTCCTATGACTTAGATCCGATAATTAACATGGAAAACTCTATGGGGATTATTTGAACATGATGTTTTTATCCCTTTTGAGTCCCTTGACATGTGTTCCTTCCATAGAACTATTCTTCCTTCTGATGAAGACCTCTTGGAAGCCATGATCAAGGTGTGTCCATTGACATGTGTTTCTTCCAGTTGGAAGCCATGATCAAGTCACCGAGGATAGTTCCTTTTACTGTGTCAACCTTGTTATAAAATGAATCAGTGGCCTGTGCGGAGAGTTCCTTTTACTGTGTCAACCTCGTTAAAAAAATGAATCAGTGAGTGTGAGGATAGTTCCTTTTACTATGTCAACCTCATTAAAAAATGAATCAGTTAGTCGAGAGCATAGTTCATTTTTTTGTGTCAAGCTCGTTAAAAAAAATGAAACAAGCTTCCAAGAGGAAAGTTTTTTTCCTGTATCAACCTCATTAAAAAATGAAACAGATTCTTATGAGGATAGTTCCTTTTACTGTGTCAACCTCGTTAAAAAATAAATCATTTGGTCAGAGGATAGTTCCTGTTACTGAGTCAACCTCGTTAAAAAATGAATCAGGTATGAGGACAGTTTTTTTCCAGTGTCAACCTCATTAAAAAATGAATCAGGAGGTAGATTGTAGAGAGTAGATTTATAGATTAGAAATAAGTAGTTTATGAGGATAGTTCCTTTTACTGAGTCAACCTCGTAAAAAAAAAATGAATCAGGTATGAGAAAAGTTCCTTTTACTATGCCAACCTCGTTAAAAAAGAATCAGTGGATCAAGAGGAAAGTTCCTTTGACTGTGTCAACCTCGTTAAAAAAATGAAACACGTTGCCATGAGCATAGTTCTTTTCCTGTGTCAAGCTCATTAAAAAATGAAACAAATCCTCCCCTAATTGAGTCGAGTCTTTGACTAGATCTCGTAAATGTTAAGTCGTATATTTAAGTTAGTTATTTCAGTTTTTCCATAATTTTCTTACAATTTTAGGTCGGGTCTTTCATATGATCTCGTAAATGAACCTTCATTCCATCCAGCTATTAGTAACCAGTAGTCTACTTAGTTGAATGCGATGAAACTCGGGGGGCATGCGCTCTAGCAATTTATGCTTGGGGGGCATTAAAAATGATCTCAAGCATGATTTTTTCTTTGTTTCAAGCTTGTTTAAAAATGAAACAAACCTATCTGAAGCATAGTTTTTCTCTGTTTCAAGCTTTTGTAAAAATGAAACCTATCTTGAGTCCATTTCAGTTATAATTTTCAAGACTTGTTAAACTCATGAGAATCCTGAGATTATTTTGTTATCTTTCATTCTCGTAAAACACATGAAAATGCCGAATTCTTTTCGTCTTTTCTTGCTCGTAAATTAAATTGAAAGTCGGCCACATGAGTACATTTTTATCACTTTTTCGAACTCGTTAAAAGTTACAGAAAAAACGAAACCATGAGTACATTTTTATCCCTTTTTCGAACTCGTTAAAACTTACGAAAAAGTGAAACCCTGGAGTTCTCTTTTAAGCCCTTTTCAGACTCTCTAAAAATGAAAATATTGCCGAGTACTTGACTATTCGAACTTGTTAAAGTAAATGAATGATCGTCCTTTCATTATAAGTTTACCCCTTTTACGGACTAAAATGGACTATTTATGAAAAAGGTATACATTGACTAATTACGGTCAATAGAGTTCTCTCCCACATTATTTTATCCTTTTTCGGGCTCGAGAGACTAAATTTACGAAAAAGTACACCCATGGAGTTTTCTTAAGTTTTTTCTTCTGACTCCCTAAAATTGAAAAACACTTAGCTCCTATATCGGACTCGTTAAAAATTTGGGGCCGTTAGGGAAGGACCCGTTTAATTTTAAGTGTGAACGAACCACTCCTTCTTAGGGTTCGAATCTTAAACTAAGTTTGACTCATCCGAAGGATGAGCTTATAAACAAGCAAATGTTATCCTCCTGCTTGCTGCACAGAGGTACGGCTAGAAAATGTAGGTGTTATATAAAAACAAACCTGTTTGTTACATTTTGATTATTTGAAAAACCATTAACCACTCTTGAACACGACACTTTTGTTCACCTAGGTTGGGAATTCCTTTTCCTAACAACTAATCAAACCATATTGAAAGTCTTCATCTGGTTTCTAGGTATTAGCTTTGGGTCAATTGTCACCAAACCATCTGTAGTGTCGTTATGTGTTCAAGAGGACAGTTCAAACAAACCATTCATTTGTGAAATATTTGTCTTCCATTTAGACCATCCCTGAGTCAGTTATTTCCAATATATTTCTTCAAAAATTGATCTATGATTTCGTGTTGTGGGCTTTCCTACGACGGGTCACTTTCTATTGACGACAGCTCATTATCTAGGAAGTTGATCTAGAGATCTTCAGTACCTTGAAATCTGCATGCCTCAATTGCAAGTTTCTCGCTTTCGACGACAAGTTGCATCATTGACCTTCGATCGAATGATTCAATGACATGTTCGACTTCGCCTCATTCATTCACATTTCATGGATTGTATTGAGTACTTTGAGGACCATCGACATTTATTATCGTGTTTCTTCCATGTTCTGTTACTATTCACATTATTGACCAGTAATCATGTTTTACCATGTTCGACTTCGACACATTCATTCACATGGATAGAATTGTACTAGTTCGAGAAGAAATCAAGACCCCGGATCTAGTTTCTACCATCCAGCCGCGAGGAATTTTGTTATTCATTTATACAAGTGACTATTCATAAATGTATGGTTGTGTCCATACTGTCACACATGTTTATACCGTTGATGTGCTGAAAATCATTCCTTGACGTATCAGCCTACGCTTTTCTAGTTAGTTTTGATTCCGTATGGGAATGCCTACCTCAACGATGATATATATATATATATATATATATATATATATATATATATATATATTGCATTGAATGTTTTTACAGGTTCCGATTGGGGTGTCCACGGGATGATCCTTGAAATGATGAAGTACTTCACTCTTCATACATGACAGACTCTATCTTCATCTATTACAAACTTCGCACTTTAGGGGGCAATCTGTTGCACTGAAAATTGTCACCTTAACATTCTGCTATATGTATGAGCTCATTATCACTCATACTTTCCTCCTCTGCAAGTCTTAAAACATCAGTTCCTCATGTCAAGCCTTAAAAATAAGAGAAAAGCTCTCAAAATTCTCTAAAACTCTGGTATCGCACTTTTTCTTTGTCTTACCTGCGGTCTCGCACCTAATGGTCATGTCTCCTGCGTACCTGACTGCACTTTCTCTATGTTAAGGGTGCAGACCCCTGTAAAAGATTAAAAGGGCGCAAGTAAACTCAAAAAACTCACTTTCAGTCATTTTTAGAAGCTTCTGGAAGGAATCTTGCGATGGCAAGTCCGCTCTTTTCAGGTTCATGTATCCCATGTCGTAAGGAGCTAACCCCTTGATGTGAGGAGCTTATCCCTTTGAAAGAGGATTCTATCCCTTCATAGGTGGAACTGTAACCTCCTCTTTTGCACTATAAAAAGAGGCATTGGGCAGCCTCAAGGGGTTACAACTAGAAAATTGAGGAGTTCAAGATTTAGTGTTTTTTGAGGTAAAGTGTTGTTGGAACTTAGACTCCTTTAGCTGAGATTTTATGAGGAAAGATTACATACCTGTATGTATCTCGGTTGGAAGAGTGTAAGGCTTGTCAGAGTAAAGGAAATTCCTGCTTCGGACCCTGGGAAGACCTGTTCAACATCAAGGCTGAAAAGGTTGTAAGGTTCTCCTACTATTTCAAAGTTAATAAAAATAAGTTTGTTTTTCTCAATAAGCTGTCATTTGATTGTTTATTTTATGGATTCCTTGATCACAATAATAGATATGATTTATGAATATATGCTATGCAGGTGCTATTTGATGTTTGTTTGTTTGTGATTGCAGATCTTCGAAGATAACTCTTTCGGGCGACTGAAGGATGACTACTACAAACAAGTGTTGGATCAAAGTAGGATCGTAACACCTTTGTAGCATTTACTTATAAATCTTTATATATCTAGAGAAAGATAGATTTAATTGTCTGTTTGTTGCTAGACTATCTTCTGATACTAGGGAGATCGATCTTGTCTGCAAGATCGATTTATCTGGCCAACAGGAGCCTCCTTTTCAGGTCAAAAATCTCGAAGGAAATCTAAAATACTTGGGGTTTTTCATTAAGCCTAATTCATATAAAGTAGTTGATGATTACAAAAATAGAAAAGTGCATTGCTCATTGCAGTTTCTACTGGCTGTCGAGAGCTGGAAGATTGGTTTTGGTCAAATCGGTTTTGATGGCTATACCAGTTTTTTGGGCTATGCTAGCTTGGGTTCCTTGGAATATATTGTCAAGGGTGCAAAAGTTGTGCAGCAAATTCTTGTGGGCAGGATCAAAGGAGGAAAAGGTCTTGTCGTGGGTGGCATGGGATAGAATGGTAGACCAAAAGATTGGGGAGGGTAGGGAATCAAAGATCTCTCAGCTTTTGTGGCCTCTTTGGCGGCCAAAATGGGTTGGAGGATTCTATATAAAGATTCTCTATGGTCTCAGGTTATGAAGAGAAAGTATATCGACCCTATGGAGATATCGGATTGGCTTTGTGAGGCAGGGAAAAAACCATACAAGTCTTCTGTGGTGTGGAAAGCAATTCTTGGATCCATTAATATTATAGATGAGGGGCTTGTCTGGCAGGTGGGGAATGGGGAGAAGGTAAGGGTCGGGATTGACCCTTGGGTTGGAAGTAAGGATCTGTTCGTACTACCTTTAGAACTGAGGGATATACTAAAGGACAACGAGATCCAGTTTCTGAATCAAATAGTTAAGGAAGAGTCATCTTTGTGTTGGGCTCAAGGGTGGAAAAATGGGGAGGAGCTGCACCTCGACCTAGAATGACACAAAGCTTGGAAAAATTATATTGGGGAGCTAGAACGCACCCATGTTCGGATCAGGGACAGGGAAGATGACTTAAGATGGACCCCTAGTCCTTCAGGGAAATATACACCAAAGTTCGGATATGCTTTCTTGATGGCAAAAAAAGGCTGGGTAGCACCACCATGGTGGGCGAAAAAGCTTTTGGAACTGAAATTCCTGGCTAAAATTCGGATGTTATCTTGGTGCATGCTCAATAATAAAGTGCCTACCTGGGATAATATGCTGAAACGATATAAAGTCAGGCCTGGGCGTTTTTCTTTGAGCAAACTCGAGTCGGAATCGGTCTATCATCTCTTCATCGAATGTCCCTTCTGCAGGGTGGTGTGGGGGGAGGTGATGGCCATTGCTAGGAAGCACCAAAGGTGGGAAGGGAGATCGGTTGGGGCTGTTTGGGAGATGTGGTGGTAGGAGAGTACTGGGGAAAACTAGAAGGCTCTGCCCTTGATTATTTCATGGGGCATCTATTTGGCAAGGAATCGGGCCATTTTTAAGGATCAAGAATCCTGTTTTCAGACCATTGCGACAGAAATCATGGCTATACTTGCTAATATGCCTGATCCAAAACCGAATCCTCCTGGGAGGAGGGTAGTTCAGGGAGTTATCAATGAAAATATGCCCTGGGAATACTTCAATGGGGCCTCTAGTAATGAGGATAGGTGCAGGGCAGGATTTGTAATCCACCTCAGTGCAGATAGACGAAAAGAGGCCTCGATGGGATTAGGGGTTGGAACAAATAATTATGCGGAAATCAAGGTGCTTCATCTACTTCTATGTTGGCTAGTTTGGCTGGGCATTCGATCTATCCAGATTTTTGGGGATTCTTTAAATATTGTCAAATGGTTTAATAAGGACTACATCTGCCAAAGTTATCTATTAATGCCTATCCTAGAAGATATTTGGTTACTTAAAAATCGATTTACTTACATATCTGTCTCTCACATTACAGGGAAAGGAAAGTTGCAACATACCTCATTTCTAAAGAGGGCCTACAACAAGTTCTGGGTAGCTGGAAAATAAGTGATTCTGATGCTGAAGGACTGGTGGAGTCAATCCGCGCTCCTTATATCTGATTATGGTGTTGCTGTCTGATGAGACTGTAGATTTTATTTTGCTCCACTGTATCTGAGTCTTTTATGCTCCATTTGTATCTTTTTTCTTTATTTTGTTTTGTATGATACACTATACTAAACTTTAATAGACTTAATCTATGCTTATTGGGCCGGATGTGGGATCTGTTTGAGCTCGTTTCCTCCTAAGAGGGAGCTCGGATTCCACTGGCTAGTGGTCTTTTGTCTCGGTCTCCACAGTGGGGTATTTTCCTCTTCGGAGGAGCCTCGTCAGTGAGTGGGACTGAGAAAGACTGAATGCTCTTTAAGAGCAAGCTTATGGAAGAGAGGCTACTTTCTGCGATTTTTGTGAGATTTTGGCTGTGACAGGATCACCTGTATGGATATCTTCTTTGTACTCTTGAGAGAGACACAAACAGATAGAATGTGTTTGCATGTACTTAGTAAAAATTTTATGACTAATAGAAAGTTTCGATTTTTTCTTTGGAAAAAAAAATATTGGAAAAGCTCCAACAAAATTGATCTTCACCTTAGCTAATAAAAACGAACTAAGAAACCTCACGGTCTCCCTTTGTAGATCTACTCAATCCTCTAGAGAGAAACTCAGTCTCCTACACGGCCTCATACGACCCACATATCCAGCCTCTTGGAACTGACACATCTTGGACAGAAACTGGCCTCTCGGCTTTCCTCTGCACTTGCATAGTCTCCTAGAGAAGTCTCTACCTCCTTTGGAAAAAATTGGCCCTCCTGTAGAAAATAAATCGACCAAAAAAACATCCCTCTGAATCTTATAAGCTGGAAGTTTCTTGATGAAGAATAAACGCCGAAAATATTTTCCTTAATTAATGTTGTTGAAACCCTCTTGGTTGAATTTTATAGTGCCTTTCAACATGATAATTATCTTTGATCTTTTTACATTCTTATTAGTATGGCCTCTGCTGGGATTGCATCCTCTTGGTGTTGCGTTGGCCTCTCCAAATTCTCTGTTTATTCAACTGTTCTCTGCAACAAAAATTTCTTCAACCGATTTCCTAGAGATCCATCTTGATCTGTAATCCCTCTCATACCATATGAAATTTTCTTAATCTAAGAAACCCTATTGTTAATTCTCGATTTAATTCTCCTACTTGATTAAATACACAAGTTATTAATCTAAATATTTTGAATAACAACGAAGTAAATACAATTAATAGCATACGCATATAAATCATTTATTGAATAGCACGCTCATATGACAAAGTGACATAGATTTTTCGGACAAATGTTCCTAGAAAAACACAATGAGGGAAAATCGGTGTAATTAGCTATGGAGGGTTTTATTATTAAGCAGATTTTGAATACAACAATTTTTGGGCACCAGACATGGTTGGCCCTACAGAGAAAAACATGACAAAAATAACTCTTTCACTCAGAGGCAGAAAATATGGTTGATTCACACACTCAAACAATATTTACATAACTCAATCCCTTTCTGGCCCACCGGAAGCCCCAACGCTGCTCCTCAGCCCTCTGCGTCAACCTTCCTAGCATGTGTCAGCCTCTGCGCTGCTCTATAAGCGTCTGCGTCACCCCTGAAGTGCTTACGCTACCCCTGTGTTTCCCTGACTGGGCCTGCGTGGCTCTTGTTGCCTCTGCCCTCTATTGGATTGTGTGGCTCTGGGTTGCCTTTGCGCTGCTTGGTATGCTGCTTCTCTGCCATTGTTGTACTCTCGCCTTGGGATCAGATCATCCCCTTGCCAATATTGCCCCTTGTTGCACTGGAAACTCCATCTGAAATTCTTAGCAAACCACGCCCTAGAATTTCAACTAATTAGCTTCAGTGCTTTGCCAATGTGTGTGTCCTCCAACTGACCCCAAGCCCTTCTCTTATACTTTTCTCGTTAGGAAACCAATGACCGTGATCTAATCTCTAAACAATGGCTAAGATTAGAAGTTGCTTGATCCGCGTCACTTAAGTCATTCTCATCACATGTTTAATTTAATTCACTTTAATATTTTATTTTTTCTAAGTTAGACTTAGGGTCCTTAATTAAAAAGATTAATTATCTGAATATCTCTTAAACCTGAAGGAATTTCCCCAAAATATTTCTGGGTCTTGGAGATCTCATGTACTCCAGGTCCTCCACAAAATTTGGGAGCTAGAGCACATCCAATGCTACCCTAAAATCTCAACACTCCCTCTTAGCGAGGAATGTGCTCTAGCAATACAATCACCTCGAAGTATTGCTCTGATCTTTGGCATCAATCGAATTAGGGGAATTTTGAGGTCTAAAATGGGCCTCCTAAGGAAAATGTAAAATCAAAATTCACTTTATGAGAACCAATCAGATTTTAGGGGGTGACATCATCTCTAATGGTTGATGTGGCATTGCTGGAGTTAAATGTACTTACTTGTCACATTCTCAATGGTGGATAAAAATTCATGGTTAACCATGGTAGTGCTCTAAGTACTTTTAAATTCATAAAGTAAAGTACTCATAATAAATGTCATTTCACACTTTTTGAATAAATTATTATTATTGTCACTTGATATTTCTTGAAAGAAACAATGCATATCCCTGCACAATCTTCATGTCTTTACACACTTTTCAATCAATATTATATTTGTATATTTTCATATATTTATTTTTAAATTATATACTCATCTCATTTTATTTAATATCACAATTTCAAATTAATTATAAGTTAATATCTATACATATATACAATACATATGAAATCAAAAATAAATAAACATGTGATCCTTGATCTTAGATTTGGGAAAGATGGCTCCTAGGGTTTACGCGTCCAGCTCCATTGTCGCCGCCTCGTTACAGTCAGACCTGACTGCGCATGGGAGCCTTAGAATCCTTGCACAGGCACTCCCGCGAGAGCTTCCCCTTGATGTTGGCTGTGTGGGCAGCGTCATAGGTTCAGATACCTTCTTAGCCGCCCAACCTCTTCCTCCCTCGGCCCTCCTAGCTGGAGCATGCAATGCACTCTGCCACAAGGATCAGGATGGGTTCGCCACCGAAGATGGCTCAGGGTCTCTTTCTTGTAGCGTTGCAGCTCGAATGCTTTCAATCAAGCTGTCCAGCTACGAGCTTGGAACTTTTTGCTCCTACCGGCACATGCCCCTCTTACGCCTCAAGATTTTGCCTTCTCTCCTAGCTACCTCTTTCTTGGGTGGTCGAAGGATGCAGCTTCACGTGTAAGGAGATTGTCCTGCAGCACTGCGGGTCCTCTAAAATCGTTCTGACTTACAGCTCTCGTAGTCAGGATCCTCCTCATCGCCAACCACAAACATTTCAGTTACAGATTATTCTTCTTACGGGAAAAACCCTGCTTTTGTGGGTCTAATCCTCATACACAGTGCTTCACATCTCAAAGGCCCTGGAACACAGGCTGGGGATCCCCTCCTCATCTCTGCGTCTCCTTCATGCAAGTAAACAGCTTGATGACCGTCTTCCTCTTTCATTTTACAATATAGAAAAGAATGCTACGGTGGGAATTTCCCTCCATCTGCAGGGATGAGCTGTAGGGAAATCCTATGCACCCATGGGTTTCTCTTACAAAGAATAAGTTAAGGCTCAAACGTCCAATCAATCTACTCCTACCCCGGAGGCTTCCAAACATTTCTTGGTGGAAAAAATGGAGGAAGCACCTTCAGTGGAAATCTCCCACCTGGACCTGGAAGAGCAGCTTCAACTCTTTGCAGAAAATGCCTTCATTTGTAAATTCAATGGACTCTGGCCCCGTTCAGAAGACTTATACAGTTGGATTCACTCCACTTGGACCAAACACTACAAGGTCATTTTCTGCTCCAAGGGATTCTTCATCGTTATTCTTGCTGATAACAAGGAATACCAAACAACCCTCACAGGTGGTCCTTGGTTCTAGGGAAAGGCAGGGCTATTCCTAACCCCCTGGTTCCCAGAATTTGATCCCTCCACGACAATCATCACCAAAATTCTGATATGGGTGAGGCTTCCTAACCTGCCTGCTCACCTTTGGCATTGTGCAGTTTTCCAAGCCATTGGAAACTCTCTGGGACGCTTTCTTGCTACAGATCCCTCAAGAGGCCTGAAGGGTCTCTACACCTACAACAGAATATGTTCCGAGATTGATATCAGCAAATGATTACCTGACCAAATCATTCTCAATGTTGGGGATTTATCTTGGTCTCAGACTTTGGACTCTGCGCCCACTGCTCCAATCATTCCTGCTACTGCTTTAAGGCTCCCATAGCACGAATTTGATCCAAGAGTTGGGCTACTCAAGGATCCTGCCAACACTTTGTTGATGTTCTACAGATCAATATCACCCCACCTCTTCTCTCGAGGTACAAGAGCGCTCATGGATACGTCATTTTCAGAGCCATTGTCTTCTTTAGCTATCGCAGCCTTGGAACTAGAAGCTTCCTCACACTTCTTCCTTAGAGGAAAATTGCTAGCGAAGTGTCCAAGTTCACCACATTGGAAACATTTGATCTTAGATAGATCACACTTCTTTTTCCCTTCATGCTTCTTAGATGTGAGGGCCGCATATTCCTCTTCCTCCTTTACTTTGCTTGATATGGTGTTGGCCTGTCTCTTGGTCATTCGGTGGATTTCCTCTTGTCGGAGGATAGCCCACATGTCATCCCATTTTGGAAGGTTCTGTCTACCCAATATGATTTGGAAAAACATTTCCCAATCCTCTATGACTGCGTTTATAGCAATCCTCACCATGTCATTATCCTCCACCTTGACCCCCATAGCAATCAGATGATCTTGAATCGCCTGCAACCTGAAGAGGAAAGGATCAATTTCCTCTCCCTTATTCATCATAAACAACCTCATCCGGTTCTCTAAAAGCATCTTCTTCTGGACAAATTTCCCTTGATACAGTGTGGTTAAAGCTTTCCACATTTCATAAGTCGTCTTCTTCTTGGCTATGTGTGGTACCTAATGATCCTTAACCTCATCCATGATGAAGCGTTTCGCATGTGCCGCTGCTTCATTATGCTTCGTGAGAAGAGTAGCATCAGTTGGTGTAGCCAAGACACTCTCTACATGATCCCGTATACTGTATGCCTCGAGGAATGTCAATATTTTGTCCCTCTAGATAGAAAAGTTGGACAGGCCATCCAACCTATCATGATCATGCAGTCCTTGTGGCGCCATCCGCTCAGAAATAATATGTCGGAACAGATCCTCCTCTCCCCGCTTCTATTGTTACCCTCAACAGAAACTCGGATCTATGGTAATTAGTGAGAAAGGCAACCTCTGCTCCCTCTGACCACTGATTATATCCCTTGCAAATCTGCTTAGTCTTCTGAATCATCCCTCTTTGATCACCCTAAGATTAATCCTCGGATTTCTTTGGCAAAAATCCACTAAGCAGCTATTCTCCTCGCACTCTTTTTCAACTTAGCTCGGTACGATTCTGCACCGAATGAATCTCCACCACACCAGCAACTGCTGAAGATCTAAATCCCTACTTCCGGACCATAGCAACCCTGCATAGCAAGTCAAAACTAGACTGCGTCCCTCTGGCTGACATCTGCATGAGTAGACTGGCTCAGCATATCCTTTGCGCAGCGCAAGCTACTCCTGCATCCTTCTGGAAGGCTCTGTGTTGCCTCTGCGTCAACCCCTGTGTGGCATCCGTTGGGACTGTGTCCTCCTGGTGCTATGATGCCCTCTCTTGATTCTATGTTGCTTCAGCTACTCTTTGCAGCACAAATTTCTTGAGTCGATTTGTTGGAGATCCAACTTGATCTGCAATCCCTCTGATATCATGTGAAAATTTCTTAATCTAAGAAACACTAATGTTAATTCTTGATTTAATTCTCCTACTTGATTAAATACAAAAGTTATTAATCTGAATATTCAGAATAACAATGAAGTAAATACAAATAACAACCTACACATATAGACCATTTACTGAATAGCACGCTCATATGACAAAGTGACACACAACTTTTTTGGACAAATGTCCCCGGAAAAACCTAATGCAGGAAAAGCGGTGTAGCTAGCTTTGAAGGATTTTATTATTAAGAAGATTATGAATGCAACAATTTCTAGGCACCAGACATGGTTGGCCCTACAGATAAAAACACAACAACAACACCTCTTTCACTCGGAGACAGAAAATATGGCTGATTCACACCCTCAAACGGGATTTACAGAACTCAAGCCCTTTCTATCCCACCGGAAACCCCAATGCTTCTCCTTAGTCCTCTACGTCGGCCTTCCTAGCCTCCGTCAGCCTCTGTGCTACTCTGGAAGGGCCTGTGTCACCCCTGAAGGGCTTATGCTGCTCTGACTGGGCCTGTGTCAACCTTGCGTGGCTCCTGCTACCTCTGCTGGACTGTGTGGCTCTGGGTTGCCTCTGCGCTCCTCGGTATGCTTCCTCTCTGCCATTTTTGCACTCTTGGCTTGGGATTAGATCATCCCCTTGCAAATACTGCTCCTCACTGCACTGCAAAATCCTGAAATTCTTGGCAAACCATGCCCTAGAATTTCAGCTTAGCTTCAGTGCTCTGCCAATGTGTGTGTCCTCCAACTGATTCCAAGCTCTTCTCTTATACTTTTCTCGTTGGGAAACCAACGGTCGTGATTTAATCTCTAATCGACTGCTAATATTAGAAGCTGCTTGATCTGCGTGACTTAAGTCATTCTCATCACATGTTTAATTTATTTCACTTTAATCTTTTAATTTTCCAAATTTAGACTTAGGGTCCTTAATTAAAAATATTAATTATTTGAATATATCTTAAACCTTATGGAATTTCTCCAAATTCTTTCTAGGTCTTGGAGATCTCATGTACTCCAGCTCCTCCACAAAATTTCAGAGCTAGAGCACATCTGATGCTACCCCAAAATATCAATATGATCAAGGTCCAGGACCTCACTCCACCATTTTTACTGTGTGATCAGGGTCCTCCTCCAAGAGGCACTCACTCAACCCTACATGTTGAGAAATTTACGCCTCTTTGACCCATTCTCAACAAGAGGGGTAATCTCCACAAGTCCCAGCTTGTATCTGAAATGAATGAACTTTCCCTTGGGCACCAGCTTCGTCATAACATCAGTTGTTTTCCCATAAATGGAGATGTACTCGAGCCTTATTGCTCTCTTCTGCACCATGTCACTGATGTTGTGATACTAGATATCAAGGTGCTTTGAAATGTCATCACGTTGTCGCCTACACCTAATCAACCAATTTTGCAAGCTTCATTCATACTGCTTCATAGCTCACCTTTCATACTGCAACATACTCGGTCTTTGAGTGAAACATGTCTGCTTCCTACTCATCATCAGATCGAATCCCATTCATAAAGAATATTAGTTCTTTATTTTTAGCACTTCATTCCCTGCAGTTGAACTGAATTTGCTATTGACGAAGCGTACCACCTTGGTACTTAAACACATGTTGAGTTTCATTTCTTGGCTCAATCATATGTTGGTTTGCTTCCCTTTTCTTGATCCATCATGTTATATGGGATTCCTCGTGAAACATATCCTACTATAGCAATCCATATTTTCTCTCTTTGTTATAAATGTTGTTAGACTTAAAATTAAGACCCTTCATATGAGGTCAACTCCTTCTGAAATTGAGCAAGGGTTCCAGGAAAATCTTTGACTTCTCCCTCTAGAGAAAATATTTTGATCAATGCTTTCAATAGAGAAAAAATCATATAGGATCAACCTTGATCCATCAGCCCAAATGTATCAACTCTTAGTATGAAGCCTTCTTTCTTGCTTACAATTGTAGGACTTCTTCATGTACCTCACCAGCTTGAGGCAGTTCACTTCTTTCATTGAGAAACACGATCTCTATAGAATTGTACTTGACAATATGTCATTTCATAAGATTTTTCCATGTACTTCTTGATATATCAAAAGCATTTTGTTCCCTCTAAGTCCAGATCTTGTTCATTACAATATCTATCATCACAGAGAGTCTCCTTGTCACATATTTTCTCTTGTTCTTCCATATGCTACCAAAAATCTTGGTAGCCTTCAATATGTACTTACACTCTTCATCAAGAGGCCATAGAAGAACAATCACAACTAAGCAAAGAATTTAAGGACAAGAGGCCTACTACTAGTAAAATCAGTAAGATTAATAATCAAATGAGAGAGATGTAAAATAATTATCGTTAAGTGCATGTCAACTCCTTCTTGGACTTAGCCTCTCTTGCAAGCATCTTGCGCCTTATCAAGTTATCATCCTAATGCAATTTCTTCCATGCAAAGGTTGGGTTTTTCTTTTCTTTTTTTCAACAAAAAATTTCAATACACAAGAGATTAGGCTTGTTCATCCCTCTTTGTATACTAGGGTTCATAAACCCTAGTCTAGTCTATCTTTATTGAATACCAAAACCATATTATCAAATTACTCTACCTTTTCACAACATAGATGAATCAAGCTCGTATATTTTCAACACATATGTCATCAAATTCTTTTGCCAATCTATAGGTTCTTTTCCATGAATACCATATCTGAGAGTTACTTAGATCCTCAATCTTGAGGAAGGATTCAGCATAATGACCTTTTCATGACCAATGATTTCGATGACTTATCAGATTTATTCCTTCAACACTAGACAGGGTTCATCCAAGAATACTTCAAGCATGAATTTGAGTGATGACGTTAATTTCTTACTCCTATACCTTAAACTCTTTAGTATACCCTAAATCTGACATGTTGTAATAGATCAAAAGCTTGACCTCTTCACAACATTGAAGACGAAGTAAGTTTCACCATTACAAAATTCCCACCATACTTGAGCATAGCTCTAGCAATATAGGTTTCCAACCTTACATAGGTTAAATTAATTACATGTGGCTTACATACATTAAATGTATCTTTTCAGTGCACAAATACTTTGTGACAAATTTCAAGGAAACTATACTTGTCACTTTAGATCCTAAAGGTTCGATTCTTCCATACAATTTTTTTAGCAAGCTCCTATACAAATTCCATATATCATTTAGTGACTACAACAAAAATGTTATTTTACCTTTCCAGATCTTTTCATGTATGACTTCAAGGAGTTATGCATCAAGATAGAGCTTGATTAGATATCCATAATGCAAATCACCTTTTTCCTACAAGATGACATGTTCCAGTTCAAGGAAATTTTATCTATTCACTTTGTTATCCTCTAATGTTTAGCTGAGAACCATTGGTGACTAACTTCACACCACTGACTTTGGCCTTTGGAGATAGCGAACTTTGGACAGATCAACCATGTCGGCTTCTGTATCTATGTCTCATAATAGGCTATCCGTAATAACACATCTCGGTTACAAGAATTATTCCACAGGTTCTTCAAAGGAATTTCTTTCAAGCCTTGAGATGAATATCAGGAATAAATTTCTTCCTTTTAAGCACTTCGAACCTAGTCTAATTATTATAGAGATAATACTATAATTATGATAAGCGACAATATTAGAGACATCGTTTTCCTTCCTTAATGTTATTTGAGATTTTGAAACATGAGAGAAATGATCTTGTTAGCTTCCTTCTTGTAAATGAGATCAATATTTACCATAGGCACTTTTTCTCTTTATCTGAAGTAGATGAAATTTTGAGATATGGCCCAGAGATCTCAGATCTTCTTACTGAGAGTTTCAGTTCAGCTTTGTATTCCTTTTGATTTTCAGTCCCTTGAGTGAGGTAAGATATGAGGTACTTTGACTTCTGAAATTTACGAAGGACTCTTGAAGAAGCTTCGATCTTGAAATTTGAACTTAGATTAGAACTTTAATGGGGATAGTCCATGAATTTCAACCCTCCTAGATAGACATATTTGAAATGGAGGTCTTTCCTTACAGGAAATATCACACAAAATTCTTAAATTGCATCAGCATTGGACTTCCACCACAAATCATGCTCCAGGATCATGCCATTCAGATCAGTACCAAAGAAAAAATTTGGGCTTCATCACAAGAGAATGCTTTAGAGGTTGTCTGCCATTTCACACAGTAAAGTCACAGGGGTTTGATCTTGAACTACAAAGATTCGTGCTTCTTTCTAGGGCTTTCGACAGACCACAAAATAAATCTTCTTTTAGGGATGCATTTCTCTCCAACCTAGCTATGATACCATGTTGAATTTTATAGTCTCTTTCAACCTGATAATTATCTTTGATATTTTTAAATTCTTATTAGTATTCTATCATTCAATAATTATATAGAAAGACATAAACCATATAATACATATAATACGTTATTACAATGATATCATAAAGAGACAGATGCACAAGAACACGAGAGATATACCCTGAGAAAACCATTAAAAGGGAAAAACCTAGCAACTGTTTCCGATAGATAATTCCGTAGTTCAACAGACACATATTGGTCTAATTAGGTCAAACCTAGTCTACTCTCCATCCTGTTGTTCAAGTCACTTGATCCTACATTTCGCTCTTGGTCTCGCACTACTCTCTTGATCCTGCACTTCCAAAATCTCAGATTTCTACATATACGAGTTATAGGCTGCCACATATGCGAGTTATAGATGCCATAGATGTGAGCCATATGTTGCCACATAAGTGAATTGTATCTAGCCAAAAAAGCGATTCATATCTCATAAAAGTGTGAGCCTTATCCTTCCACAAATGTGAGTCATTTCTTGCCACAGATGCGAGGCATTTATGTTAAGAAATCCATTAGGGTGGCAAGTTAATTTGATTTCTCTTATTATGACATTAAGGCTTCTGATGTTTCATTATTATTTTTTCTTCTTTCAATTTATCTTGTTTCTATTATCAAGATTAATTCCATACAATAAATAAAGGAGGACACAAGATGTAGGCACGAAATTAGGGAAAACCCCTATATAGGGAACAACCCAATCAAGTAATTCTTCCTTCTGTAGATTCAAAACAAAATTGAGATGACCAGGACCCACATAACCTAGACCAAACACTACTTCCATCCATCATGTGAACCTTTCCATGTCATACTTCAGTTTTGTGATAGCCCAATCATACTTTGTTCCTGTAGTAACATATATTGTTAAAATATGACAACAAATGTAAATAATGTAATTTTGGGCAAATTACTTATTACCTGTTAGTTGGTTGTATAATGAAATGAAGTTAGAATAACGAAATAGTCCAAGTTAAATTGGATGTCTCAAGAGGCTTGTATCATGTAGAGAATCATTCTTGATTAATAGAGTTTCCAATCCCTTGCCCCGTGGAGGTTTCCTTGACACCCTATCAAGGTTTTACCACGTAAATTCATGTGTTTACCTTTGTGTGTGTTTAATTCAGTTATAAATTTATATTTTTTTCTTCAATATTGTTTCCTAGAACAACAATTGGTATCAGAGCCATAACGGAACCACTCCACCAAGATGTCCGCTGCTATCCGCTGCTCTTCAGTTTCAAAATTTGTTGTTTTAAATCCGTCGTTGTAAGAAAGGATCGCACTCTGACTTCATACACCCGTTGTTTTAAAAAAAGAGAGGTTGAGAACGCTGTTGTGTTTGCAGAGAAGATCGCTACTAGTGAAAGAGCCTATTATGATTATTGAGCGTTGATGCCACTGCCGAACATAGGAGGGGAGTCGAGTCTGCAGAGGCTTGCCCCACATTTGAGGAAGCCTTCCGTGTATGCCATAGAGAGGAAGACGCTGAAGTTGAAGCATTGAAGAATCGTCGCTAAAAAGAAAGACGACTGGTGTAAGCCGCAGTGTGAGCACATTGCTGTTGTGTATATTTTTCGAGCAAGCCAAAACCTAGCTGCCACCATCAGAGAGGAGGGGTCGTTGTAGTTGGAGAGGAAGAAGTTGGAGTAGAGCAAGAAACCAACGAGTCTAAAGAAGACTGTAATTCTGCCCACAAATCATTGAAAAATAGAATTTATTTGAAAACACAATTGTACAGTCTTCGGATGAAAGAGGTGTTGAAGCCTCGAAAATCACTGCTACAACATTGGGGGATAACCACCTTGTCCGGACCTTAATACAGCTACTTTTCCATTTATGATAGTGGCTCCGACTGGTTTAACTAGCTCCAGTTACCTTTTCCTTATTGCTATTGGTTTATGATATATCTTTAACTGCCAATAGACAAGGATATCAAATCGATTCTTCTTGCCGATCAGGCAAGAGAATGACCCTTAAGCTGATTTGGGTTCAGCCAAAATACAACTAAGATTTTGCCTCTTTAAGAAGAGGTCTTAAAAGAATGTAGAAATTAATCCAAATGCAAATTTATTCTATAATGCAAGCAAAAGAAACTAATCTAAATCCTATCTCAATTAGGTAGATGAAAATCTAACCCAACTAAGAGCAAGATAATTAAATAATGAGGATTAAAATATGTCTGGCTTTTAATTAATGTCAAACCAACGAAGAAATTCAACTAGCTCACATTTGTGAATACCAAAACACATTCTATTGAGACCATTTGACTGAAATAATAAATCAACAACACTCCGAAAGAAATTCATGAAAATGATATTGATTGACAAACTAATCAAGCCAATAATTAAACAATAATATGTGGAAGAAATTCACAACACATTACTATTTAATAAACTAGTTTTATAAGTCAGATTGCTAAGTAATTGTTACTCAGAAATCAGAGTGTAATTCATAAAAGCAGAGATACATAACAATTTGAGACAAATTATCCATATCAACAGAAATGCCAAAACATGAATAAAATGAAACAACAATTTTATTAACATAAAAATGAAACTGATATTTGATACAGAAATGCCAAAAATATCAGTTAATTGAATCTGCCTCTCTGATCCTGGTCTCTAACAGTACTTTACATTACTTGAATTTCTGCTTTCAAGACTAGAGCTGCAGAAATGCAAATTTTGTCCATCATGCATAATTCAAGACATAAAGAAAAACCCTCAATAATGTTCAGATCTGAAATTTTCTCTCCTCTCCATCTACAAATCTAAATTCCTATTAAATAAATGCTTTTAGAAGTTTGGAATTGCAGAGGAGAGCAGCCCCCTGTTTTACATTTTGCAATCTACAATTTATAATCCTTCCAAAAGTATTTTTTAGAAGAGAGTTTGTTGAAGAAAAATCTGCCAAATCCAATTTTATTTGCTCAAAAATTCCAATCTTTAGTTGCTGGAGCTTTCTCATTGATTGAAATTTTTTTCTCAATATCCCTTCTATTGTTTTTCCTGCAAAAAGAAATTAAAATGAATTAAGATGCAACAATAAAATCAAAATATTATCTTTAACATTAAAACAAATCCAATCAAATTCTATTTAAATAAATAAATAAAAAGAAATTTGAGCTTCTTATTGATGCTTATAATGATTTTAATTAACCAAGGATATTATTGATGCATGAATATGCAATTAGAAGATGCTAGGCAAATGAAAATGAAGAAAACAAAACTCAGAAAATTGATTTTATTTTAGAAATTCGGAGCTTGATCGTCTGCCTGATTTTTGACTCAATAAATAATCAAATTTGTTAGTGAAACCTTCTAAAAAATGTTCTCCTTGATTTTCTCTTTCCAATGAGCCGTCCTGGGCCTCATTTGGCCAAGTAAAATTCAATTTATGAGCCTCCAAAGTTGATAAGTCAAATCTGATTTAAATCTGGAATTTCTGTTGCTGAGCTAAAAAAATCAGAATTTTAATTAAAAATCTAATCCTAAATTAGCCTACAATTAACTAATAATTAATTCTAATTTAATTCTTAATTCTAGACTAAACTAATTATTTAATAACCTATTTATTAATAAACATTAATTTAACTAACAAATGTAATTAACTATTTATAAAAAAAATTAATCTAATTAATTATTAATTTAATTTAATTAATTATATTTTTAAAAATTAATTAATTTTAAATATTTAAATCTAAAACTAAACTAATACTATATTAATTTAAAATTAACCTACCACTAACATTCATATATGCTAACTTAACACTAAAACTAACCTACCACTTAAACTAATTTATAACACTTACCACTATTGCGAATACCAATGTATGAGAATATTTAAATGAACTCAATCGCATCGGAAGATGAGTTATAACAAACTCATCGCATCGCAACAAATGAACTCAATCGCATCGGAAAAACTCATGAACCTCATTGCATCGGAATATAACAAACTTATCGCATCGGGGTTTTTTAAAAGGAGAGTCATCGGAGTTTCTGAAAAATTCATCCGATGGATTACTCCGATGCGATGTAATTAGAAATCTTCAATGCGAAATTTTTTATTTATTTTTTTATTTTTTTAATTTTTAATTTTATTTTATTTTCAAGTTATGAATTCTTCTTATCTAAATTACAGCCACTTTGATAAAAATGAACTACAACCATTTCGGATTTTTGGATTTTTTCGAGATTAGTAATTTATTTGAAAATTGTAAAATTGGAATAAATCACTGAAATCCCGATGCTTTATGATTTGGCTGTATAAGTAAAAATAAAAATTGTTAGTAATAACTAACTAAGGGTTAATATTTAAACTAAATGCATTATTGAATTAATTTAATTACGAAAATGAAATATTGTACATTCTACGCATTTTTTAACTCAGACGACATAGTTGATTAGACTTCAAAGGAGTGCCATTTACAAACCAGTTAACCAAATGAGGTGAAACAAGCATCAATGAAAAGCTTATAAAAAATCGATTTCAACCAAGCAATCAAAACAAAAATCTAAAGAAGATGAAAAATCAATAAAATCATGAGATAATTGATTTAATAAAAATCCTAAAAGGTGTTTAGTCAAAAATTTTATAGAAAGTGTCCCCATTATTTGATATGAACAAGTTAAAAATGGGGGGTTGTTGTACTGTACAACAATTGGCAATTCACTGGAAAAAACAGTTATCTTTGTTTCATATAAATGAAATTTTCCTAAAGTTAAAGTAAAAATAATTAAAGAAGAGAAAATTGTCTTTTGGAATGCTTGACTAGGTTCATTAATCTGAATAAAAGCAACAATCATCTTACTATAATTTTCTTGAAATTCCTTATAAATTAAAATATTTCATAACTCTATATCAGTCCTTAATTACTTGTAGAGATAAAGTAAGGGTCACTTTACAACTTAGCTTTTAAAATGTACTCATTTGTCATAGGTAGAGCCACTGCTGCTTACAAACATCTATAGTCTCGACAGGGTTACCTTTTAATCATGAATGATTCAGAATCCAATCTATTTAAGAATTATCGACCTAGAGATAAATCCATTTATATATTATTACTTTTTATTTTTATTTTTATTTTTTTCTTAATTCTTAAAAGCCATTGTCCTGGTTTGGTAGCCAAATAGTTGACAATGCCATTCACTGGTTATAATTGGACTGAACAAGCTGGCTCGTGATGAGACCCCTTGTCTTACAATTGTTTGCAATCATAAGCCATTACCTTGGTTTGTTTAGCAGTGTTGGTAATGTCAGTCTATTTTTCCCTTATGATCATGGTAAGCAGACTCATGATGGAGACCTCTTATCTTTTAAGTTTTAAATATATTTTTGGATTACACTCTAGAAAAATAAAACTCTTTAAATAGGGAGAATAATTAACTCCTTAAGAGTTCAGAATGAAAATTTCAGAGTTAAACGTGCTTTGCTGTAAAGTGTCTTTACTTCGTTAAAAATAACTTTTCTTGGCTGATAATAGAATTTTGAAATATCTTAATAAAATATTGAAATCTCAAAATAATTACAATTTTGATGAAAAACAAATTTCTCAGATTTCATGATACTTCGTCAACTCCTCTTGTTTTGTAATTTATTCCTTAAGTATGTCTACATTTATAATAAGAAAAACAAATTTTGCTAAGAGATTTAAGAAAAAGCTAATAGGAGACTATTAACAATTTTTCCTATGTATGCCAACCATTGTTAGGTAACAAGAAGGCCTTCCATATAAATCATGGCAAAGTCACCAAAATCAAAACTGAAAACCAAAGGAAAATAATTCTTAAGCTAAAGTGAGAAAAGAAATCAGCAAACAAAAATAAAAATGAAACAATTAAAAAGTGGAAAGGAAAATTCAAGTTTTGAAATACAAACTCTAACAAGAATGTTTATACCAATGTCTCAACAACATGAAGTAAAATAAAATAATCATGTAATCATTTCTTCTTATGTCGAGATCCAGAAAAATTATACCTTGCAGGGTTGTAAATGTTTTAGGCTTTAGATAGCAGTGATGATAAAATTTAGCCACAATGAAAATTTTCTATCTGATGTCAATCTTCTTGTTTCAAAGCATTATCTTAATCATTTTGTAATAAAAGGAATGTTTTTAAAGAAACAGATTAAAGGTTCAGAAACTTCCTATTGTAGATGTTTTAATGAAGACTATCGCTGCTTCTTGAAAATAAAACCAGGAAAAGAGCATAGGGCTTCCAAAATATGATTTGGCAGATGATTGAAAGCTTTTATGCAAAGCTGCAAAACAGAGACAAATATCAACATAATTTGAAAAACAAAGCTGAAACTAAAATCATGAAATGGAAATTAATGAAAGTGGGTACATGAATCTTACCATTGGATAATTGCATTTGATCTTACTTGAAGGTATCAATTTTTCCAATACTAGCTGACATTTTCTTTTAATTGACAAAAAATATGAAGAAGACAAACTAACTAAAATCCTATAACCCAAAATCATTATTTATTTTATTTAAACTATAGCAAGCAGTAAAATGTAAAAACAGAATGCTTTGTGTTCAGGGAAATTAAAACAAATGCATCAGAAATGAGATTGAGAATTTGCAGTGATGAATGTTCTCAAAATATTACAAGTTTTATAAAAACTCCATGATTTTATAAATTGTTCATATTTAAAACCAAATTTAAGATAATGAAATTTAAAATAGAGAGGTTTTGAATTTCGTACTTAATTATGGAATTATTTAAACTGAAATATATGAGAAATAAAATGATTTGAATATGCTGCAAATTTGTCATCAATTGCTTTAATATCATAGGGGTTACCCAAGATTGTTTTTAAATTAACAAAATGCTTTATCGGATGATTCGTATTGCCTATAGAGGGATGTGTTGGAGTTTATTGCATTGGAAATTGCAATGGCAAATCAGTGATGTGAAAACATGCGATGAAAATATATGTGATGCGATGGAGCGATCATACCATTGATGAAATGTTATATTTAGGATCAGGGACAATCATGTTGCAAATTGCACATCGCACACATCTCGCGATTTGTATTTTGTACATTGCACATTGCGCATCACAGATTTGGAATAATGACATGACCATGAATAAAAATGAGATGAAGTGATTGTGATATCGGCAATGTGATGGATATAATAATCGGTGATGAGCGAAGAGCGAAAAGCAATGAAAAATCGGCGATCAGTAAAAAGCGATGAATGATGAGCAATCGGCGATTAATAAAAAGAGGTAGCGATAAGCAATTGGTGATGAACTATCGCATCTCAACTTTTAAAATGAGCGCACAAGGATGTGTTCAATTTTCCTCCCGATTTGCGATTGGACTTATCGCATCGGAGGTCTTTTAAAATTAATCCTTGACTAATTTAATAATTTGCGATTGCGATTAGAACTTTATCGCATCAGAGTTTTTGCAAATACATATATCAAAATGAGGTCTCTCTGATTTGCGATTGCCGATTGGGTTCATCGCATCGGAACTTTTGAAATGAACGAATCAACTGTGATAGGACTCTGCCGAAATGCGATTGCGATTAGACTTCATCGCATTGAAACTTTTTAAAAGTTGACCTTTTAACCAATTGTGATATGACTTTACCAATTCATGATTGCGATCAAGTTTTTATCGCATCAAAGTTTTTTAAATGAAAGAATTAACCTTATGCTTAATGCGATATGTGCGTTTTTGATCTGATCTATCATATCAGAACTTTGTGATGAAAAACAAACTTTTAAATTTATCCCAATGTGATATGCGATTTGGTATTTTATGGAAGATTGAATGAGGTAACACATCAGAGGTCTTGCATCAAAAATCAAGTTGAAACATTTCAGACATGAATCTTGCCATATTGTTTTAAATTTCAATTGGGTTTTCTAATGAATGAAAGTAAAGTTAAAGAATGCTCAAATTCTAATGAATCCCAAAATAAAATTTCCCTAAACCTGTTGCAAATTTGAAATGGGTTTGCTGCTTACTTCAAGTTTTGAAAACAAATGAAAACCTGAAAATGAAACAGAACAAGAATAAAAAATAAACTAAAGAAAAGAGAAACTATTAATAGATGAAAATGAACATGTAAATACGTACCTGAAGGAAAATTGTTTGTGGATTTACCTCATGAATCTTCAAATTCTTCCTTCGATTTATCAAAATTCTAACTTTATTCAAACTCATCTCATTATTTATTCTAAATCGGAGTGTGCAATCAGCCTAAATAAAATATGTTTACTCATGTTCAGGAAATTTGAAACTCATAAAATTCACCAGAAATAAATATGAAAATAGATTTCCCTTTGATTTGCAACAACAATTTATTTCCTTTTCTCATTCCAAATTATCTTGAGAAAAATCCGTATTGTTATAGTAACTGTTTGATAACGCCTTTAGCAAATAAATATGATTCGTATTGCGGCATCAGATAATAAACTAAAGATCAAGATGGGATGAAGCCACTAATTATGGAAAAATATCAACATAGATTTGAGTGTGTGGACACAGCAAAATGAACACCCTTAAGGTCTTTTTAACAAATTTCGAAGAAGATAATATGAACTTCATGTGATTACAACAAAAGGTTAGATTGACTAATGATGATTAAATTAGAATTAAACTTATAATAGACAGTCATATATTTCATAGAATAATGAGATCATGAAGCTTTATATTCTCAAAAACCTTTAACAAATAAATTTCAGAAGAAAATCATATAAGGACATTTCAAAATAGAGAAAAGTGGGTTTGAGATGATTGGTGCCAAGTGCAACTTCAATTGACTTTAGTCAAGATGTTATTCAAAATAGGCAGAGTAGAGCTATTGCTGCAATAAATTTTGATTTAAAAATGGGAAGTAAGAATAAGAAATTTTCTGATAAGAGGCAAATATTTCCCTGAAAATGTATATGATATGAGA
Source organism: Pinus albicaulis (assembly GCA_034641835.2). Taxonomy (NCBI): domain Eukaryota; kingdom Viridiplantae; phylum Streptophyta; class Pinopsida; order Pinales; family Pinaceae; genus Pinus; species Pinus albicaulis. The sequence goes on from CM076581.1 coordinate 1,500,187,637, forward strand.
AGGGCTGATTGCTCATTTTATTTTTATATTATTATTATTATTATTATTTATTTTTATCTGCAGAACTATTAAGAATAAATTAACTACATAAAACAAACAAACTAAATTAATTCTACTTCTAGTCTAACCATATATATGAAAATAACTAGGTATAGTCATATTTCCAGTGTAACCATTCTCTTGTTTTAATTTCTACATATATGTACAGTTCAAATGTTAGTAATAAAAATACAAATCTAGTTGAACTAAGAAAATTAAATCTATAATCAGAATGTACAGTTATTATTAACAACTTATTTACAATCTTCTTCTTTTGAAATATCTTTTCCAACTGAATTTCAATTGGATCATAAAAATATGGATGAGTTTCCATTAATGATTGGAAAATGTTTAAAAGAGGAGATGACAGACCAGATTGTGGATATGAGCTTTTAAATTCAAAGGCCTAAAAAAAATTGTTAGTGTTATGTAAGTGTTAAACTATTAACAATTTTTCATGAAGGAAAACTTTCCAAACAATTTTCAAATGAGTAAATGAAAAATGGATGGAAATATGTCAAATAAGATGGAAAATTATCAATTGGATTAGATTGCTGGCCAGATTGTAAAAATACATTCTCTTGTTGACATTGTCTTTGGGAAGACAGAAGCTTTTGATAAAACATTAGCATTGATTGAAATTGAAATATTAATAACTTTTGATGTTCATGATTATAATACGAAACTTCAATTTCCCAATAGGGAAATGCATCAATTGAGTGTTCATTTTTAAAGTGCTCAATATTCCAGCGTAGAGTGTCAAAAATTTGAAAAATAAAATCACAAAACAAATATAAATTTAAACAAAATAAATATGAAAGAAAAAATAAAATGAAATCCTTATTGGTACAACTAATGTTACAGCACAATTGGGATTGTTTTGAAATAATTTTTTTTTTCACAAGGATTGGCGAGAATAATGGAATTTGAATAATTGCCAATTCCAACTTGTGAATTAGAAGGAGAATTATGATTATGAGCAGGAATGGGAGTTTGATCATGATATGAATCATAAATTGGAATGTTTTATTTAATGGTGAAATCATGAAGATAATTTGTTGCTCCAAAATGAGGATTGGTTGGAATAATCTCTAAATTGAAATGTTCTTCGTTCACAGATGTTATTTGAATTTTATCATGAGGATTCTCTTGAGAAAAATAGAAATCAGCATCCTTGATATCAGAGTAATTATCTTAAATGACTTAACAATATTCTTTAGAATTCCCTTCGATATTGTCCAATATATCAAAACAAGGAGAAATAAAAATTTTATGTTCATTAATGGCAAAAGAATGATCAATAATTGTTTCTCTATCTTGATAAAAATTTATTGGTAATTCATTTAGATCATCCTCTTTATTTTCTGAAATATCATTAATATTAAGAAGAAAAAAATTACCATCATTAAAAATATCAGGATAAAGGGAAAAATGTGAATCTGAAATAATGTATTCACAATTTTCTCTGTTCAAGAAATCTTGTGCGCTCTGTTCACTATAAATTTAAGATTCTAGATCTTTCATTTGTATACTCATACTTTCTTGAAGAAGGTTGTTTTGTTGCTATGTTTTCGGCATTTGTTCATCATGAAAAAATTGAGAAATTTGTACAGCAGTTTGCATTTTATTATTCACTTTGATTGCTGCTTGCACGTGTTGATTTGCAATCTTATTTTCTAAATTTAATGCAGAGGAATTTTCAAATTTCAAAGCAACTCTTTCTCCAAAATTGATGCTATTGTCTTTTTGCATTTGAATAGAAATATTTTCCAAGCTTTGTGAGACCACTTCATCATAATTTATTTGCACATCGATATTGGAATTCTCATTTATGTTAGAAGGGGATGGAACAAAGCTTGAACTAATCTCATATGGATTGGGAATGGAAGGAAGAGAGCAAATATATTCAAACCAATTTAGTGATTATTCTTCCGTAGGTTTATCTTCAACTTTAAATCTTAAACAATTTAAGTGAAATCGAATATTAAAATCTCTAATAGACTCATTTTCAAATCTTCGTAGATATTCAATTTCATCACATACTTTTTCATAATCGTATCCGCCAAATTTACAAATGAAAAGTGTAACAAATTGATCCCAACTGTGAATTGAGACAACCGGAAGAGCTCTACACCAGTTTCTAGTTTTTGCTGCAAATGTGAGAGTATAAATTCTGCATAAAATGCCTTCATCAATTCCTTGAAAATCATAATTTGAAACATTTTGAATAAATTGAAACACATGATTAAAAGTAGAAGAATTTTTCTTACCATTAAATTTTATCTGAGACAAGAGTCTTACCACTTCGGGTGGAGTATTGGAAGATGCACGTCCATGTATACAACTCCAAATTGGAAGTTTTAAAGGAGCCATTGTAATAAAAATGAAATGTTAGAATTCAAAGACTCCAAAGTAAAACAAATCTCAGGCCCTCCTTCTAGCGCCGAAAATGTTGAGGCATCGAAAATCGCTGCTACAACATTGGGGGATAACCACCCGGTCCGGACTTTAATACAGCTACTTTTTCGTTTATGATAGTGGCTCCGACTGGTTTAACTAGGTCCAGTTACCTTTTCCCTATCGCTATTAGTTTATGATATATCTTTAACTGCCAATAGATAGGGATATCAAATCAATTCTTCTTGCTGATCAGGCAAAAGAATGACCCTTAAGCTGATTTGGGTTCAGCCAAACCACAACTAAGATTTTGTCTCTTTGAGAAGGGGTCTTAAAAGAATGTAGAGATTAATCTAAATGCAAACTTATTCTATAATGCAAGCAAAATAAACTAATCTAAATCCTATCTCAATTAGGTAGATGAAAATCTAACTCAATTAAGAGCAAAATAATTAAATAATGAAGATTAAAAAATGTCTGGCTTTTAATTAATGTCAAACCAACAAAGAAATTCAATTAGCTCACATTTGTGAATACCAAAACACATTCTATTGAGACCATTTGACTGAAATAATAAATCAACAACACTCCGGAAGAAATTCACGAAAATGATATTGATTGACAAATCAGTCAAGCCAATAATTAAACAATAATATGTGGAAGAAATTCACAACACATTACTATTTAATAAATCAGTTTTATAAGACAGATTGCTAAATAATGGTTACTCAGAAATCAGAGTGTAATTCATAAGAGCAGAGATACATAACAATTTGAGACAAATTATCCATATCAACAGAAATGCCAAAACATGAATAAAATGAAACAACAATTTTATTAACATAAAAATGAAATTGGTATTTGATACAGAAATGCCAAAAATATCAGTTAATTGAATCTTCTTCTCTGATCCTAGTCTCTAACAGTACTTTACATTACTTGAATTTCTGTTTTCAAGACTAGAGCTGCAGAAATGCAAACACTGCCCATCATGCATAATTCAAGACATAAAGAAAAACCCTCAATAATGTTCAGATTTGAAATTTTCTCTCCTCCCCATCTACAACTCTAAATTCCTATTACAGAAATGCTTTTAGAATTTTGGAATTGCAGAGGAGAGCGGCGATTTGTTTTACATTTTGTAATCTACAATTTATAATCCTTCCAAAAGTATTTTTTAGAAGAGAGTTTGTTGAAGAAAAATATTCCCAATCCAATTTTATTTGCTCAAAAATTCCAATCTTTAGTTTCAGGAACTTTCTCATTGATTGAAATTTTTTTCTCAATATTCCTTCTATTGTTTTTCCTGCAAAAAGAAATTAAAATGAATTAAGATGCAACAATAAAATCAAAATATTATCTCTAACATTAAAACAAATCCAATCAAATTCTATTTAAATAAATAAATAAAAAGAAATTTGAGCTTATTATTGATGCTCATAATGATTTTAATTAACCAAGGATATTATTGATACATGAATATGCAATTAGAAGAGGCCGAACAAATGAAAATGAAGAAAACAAAACTCAGAAAATTGATTTTATTTTAGAAATTCAGAGCTTGATCTTCTGCCTGATTTTTGACCTAATAAATGACCAAATTTGTTAGTGAAACCTCCTCAGAAATGTTCTCCTTGATTTTCTCTTTCCAATGAGCCATCTTGAGCCTCATTTGGCCAAGTAAAACTCAATTTATGAGTCTCCAAAGTTGATAAGTCAAATCTGATATAAATCTAGAATTTCTGTTGCTGGGCTAAAAAAAATCAAAATTTTAATTAAAAATCTAATCCTAAATTAGCCTACAATTAACTAATAATTAATTCTAATTTAATTCTTAATTATAGAGTAAACTAATTATTTAATAATCTATTTATTAATAAATATTAATATAACTAACAAATATAATTAACTATTTATAAACAAATTAATCTAATTAATTATTAATTTAATTAAATTAATTATATTTTTAAAAATTAATTAATTTAATTAATTTAAAATTAATTATTTTAAATATTTAAATATAAAACTAAACATATACTATATTAATTTAAAATTAACCTACCACTAACATTCATATATGCTAACTTAACACTCAAACTAACCTACCACTTAAACTAACTTATAAAACTCACCACTAACACTAATACCAACGTATGAGAATACTCAAATGAACTCAATTGCATCAGAAGATGAGTTATAACAAACTCATTGCATCGCAAAAAACAAATGAAGGTCATCGGGGTTTTTAAAAGGATGCTCTGATGGATACTTCCAATGCGATATAATTTTTAACTCATCGCATCGGGGATAAGACAAATGAACCTAATCGCATTGCAACAAATGAATTCAATCGCATCGAAAAAACTCATGAACCTCATTGCATCGGAATATAACAAACTCATCGCATCGGGGTTTTTTAAAAGGAGAGTCATCGGAGTTTCTGAAAAATTCATCCGATGGATTACTCTGATGCGATGTAATTAGAAATCTTCAATGCAATTTTTTTTTTTTAAATAATATTAAGTTATGAATTCTTCTTATCTAAACTACAACTAATTTGATAAAAATGAACTACGACCACTTCGCCATTTTGGATTTTTTCGAGATTAGTAATTTATTTGAAAATTGGAAAATTGGAATAAATGACTGAAATCCTGATGCTTTATGATTTGGCTATATAAGTAAAAATAAAAATTGTTAGTAATAACTAACTAGGGGTTAATATTTAAACTAAATGCATTATTGAACTAATTTAATTACAAAAATAAAATATAGTACATTCTACGCATTTTTTAACCCAAGCGACATAGTTGATTAGACTTCAAAGGAGTGCCATTTACAAACCAGTTGACCAAATGAGATGAAACAAGCATCAATGAAAAACTTATAAAAAATTGATTTCAATCAAGCAATCAAAACAAAAATCTAAAGAAGATGAAAAATCAATAAAATTATGAGATAACTGATTTAATAAAAATCCTAAAAGGTGTTTAGCCAAAAAATTTATAGAAAGGGTCCCCATTATTTGATGTGAACAGGTTAAAAATGGGGGGTTGTACTGTACAACAAGAGGGTACAAAAGTTGCAGAACATTTAAATATTTTTAATACACTTATTTGCCAGTTGTTAGATATAGAAGTTAAAATTTAGGAAGAAGACAAGGCTATAACCTTGTGTTCTTTTCCCGAGTCATGGGACCACTTCGTAACTTCAATCAGTTTGAGCACTGCTGATTTTTGAATCAGTTGTGGGTGCTCTATTATTTGAAGAAGTACGAAGTAAATATAGTATTAAGACATCTGCACTAGAAGCCATGGTAGCCAGAGGTCAATAAAAGGAAAAAGGGGAGAAAGCAAGGGGTTCTTATAGATCAAAGTCAAAGGGCGGCAAGAAGTGTAAAGCCAAGTGCTGATACTGCAACAAAATTGGACACCTCAAGAAAGACTGTTGGAAACGGAAGGAGTCGGAAAACCAGAATAAGGAAGCAAATCAGGTTGATTCAGGTATGATTGATGAAGTTTTAACTGTTGAAGCCCGACCTTTTTGTAATGCCTCTTAAGATGCTGAAAATTGGCTATTAGACTCTGGTGCTTCTCATCACATGAGTCTGCACCGAAGTTGGTTTACTTCATATGAAGCTATAAATGGTAGTTCTGTATTCATGGGAAATAATGCATCTTGTCGGACTGTTGGGATTGGTAACGTAAAAATTAAAATATATGATGATACAATTAAAACATTATCTGATGTTAGGCATGTACCTGAACTAAAGAAAAACTTGATTTCCTTGGGAGTTTTGGATTCGAATGGGTATACATTTACAGGTCAGAATGGAGTGCTAAAAGTCTCAAAAGGAGCCTTGGTTGTTACGAAGGTTGAAAAAGTCGGAAATCTGTATAGACTCAAAGGAAGCACTCAAGTTAGTGAAGCAACGATCGTATCAGAAAAAACAGAAGAAGGTTATCGTCTATGGCATCAACGGTTGGGTCACATGAGTGAGAAAGGTCTTCAGGTATTGATGAACGCAAGCTTCTTCCTGATTTGAAATCCTTGAAGTTGGATTTTTGTAAATATTGTGTGTTTGGAAAACAATGTAAACAAAGATTCAAGTCTGGAAATCATAATAGTAAACAGATTTTAGACTACATTCATTCTGATCTGTGGGGACCATCTCCTACTGTGTCTTATGGAGGTGCATTATATTTCTTAACATTTATTGATGATTTCTCCTGGAAAGTTTGGGTCTATATGTTGAAAAATAAAGCTGATGTATTTAATGTTTTTAAACAATTTAAAACAATGGTGGAAAAGAAAACATGCAAATCAATTAAATGTTTAAGAACTGACAATGGCGGTGAATTTACTTCTTTAGAGTTTGAACAATTTTGTAAGGATGAAGGGATTGTTAGACATAAAATTGTTATTTATACTCCTCAGCAAAATGGCGTTGCCGAACGGATGAATCAGACTCTTACGAAAAGAGCTAGAAGCTTGATCAGCAATGCTAACCTGCAAAAGGAGTTGTGGGCAGAAGTAGTGTCTACTACTTGTTATTTAGTTAACAGATCACCATCAGTTGCAATAAACTGTAAAATTATTGAAGAAGTTTGGTCGGGTTAGTCTTGTGATTATTTGCATTTGAATATTTCTGGTTGTGATGCCTATGCTCTTATTCCTAGAAATCAGTGTTCAAAGTTAGATCCAAAATCAAAATGTTGTGTCTTTGTTGGGTATGATTATGCAGTGAAAGGATATAGGTTGTGGGATCCTTCTTCACGGAAGATAGTCATTAGTAGAGATGTAACATTTTACGAATCTTCTCTTCTAAAATCAGATGTTGGAAAAGTTGAACAGGAACATGTATTGCCAAATCAGCAAAATTCAATTGGAGACTAAACTTTTTCCAAAAAGTCGAAAGGAAGGAGAGACTTCTGATGAAAAAGGTGAAGAAGCAAAGGAAACTGGAGAAATTCCAGAACAAATTCAGCAACCAGCCACTCTAATAAGGTCTACAAGGGAAAGAAAAACACCTAAAAGGTATGAAGATTATGCTTCATCTTTTGCATTGATTACTGAAGATGGGGAACCTTCTTGTTATCAGGAAGCAGTAGATGATCCAGATAGCGAGATATGGAAAAAGGCTATGGAAGAAGAAATGGATTCCTTAGCCAAGAATAATACCTAGGATCTTGTAGAACTTCCCGAAGGGAGAAGTGTTGTTGGGTGGAAATGGGTCTTCAAGTTGAAAAGAAAAGTTGATGGAAGTATCGAGAGGTATAAGGCGAGACTGGTTGTAAAAGGGTATTCTCAGGTTGAAGGTATTGATTTTCATGAGATGTTTTCTCCAGTAGTTAAACTTGTTTCTATTCGTACTGTGTTAGCACTAACTGCTTTATTTGACCTTGAGTTAGAATAGTTAGATGTTAAAACAACCTTTCTCCATGGTGATTTGGATGAAGAGATATATATGGATCAGCCAGAAGGTTTTGTACAAGGTCGCAACAGAAGATTAGTTTGCAAGCTCAGGAAATCATTGTATGGCCTAAGGCAGTCGCCCAAGCAATGGTACAAGAAGTTTGATTCCTTCATGGTGAGCCAGAATTTTATTAGAAGTGAGTATGATCATTGTGTATACTTCAAAAGTTTCAATGGAATATTCATTATCTTGGTGTTGTATGTTGACGATATGCTTATTGCAAGCAAAATCATGGAAGAAATCAACAGGTTAAAGGCTCAGCTCTCTAGGACATTTGATATGAAGGATCTTGGAGCGGAAAAAGAAACGTATCTTTGGGTGAAGTGAGATACACGTAGACAAGAAGAATGGTAAGTTTTGCTAACACAATGGCATGTGAGCAGTTATCTAGGTGTTCCTGGTGATGAACAATGTGAAACCTGTTAATGTTCCATTAGCTTCCCATTTTAAGCTTTCTTTGGATTTAATTCCTAGAACTAATGAAGAAAATAAGTATATGTCTTGTGTACCAAATGAAAATGTGGTAGCCAACTTAATCTATGTGATGGTATCTACAAGACCTAACATTTCACATGCAGTTGGAGTTGTCAGCAGGTTCATGGAAAATCCAGGAGAAGAACATTGGCGAGCAGTGAAATGGGTGCTTTGGTATTTGAGAGGCACAAGTGACCATTGCATCAGCTTTGATGGTCATGAAGGTTCAGTCTGCGGATATGTGAATGTTGATTATGCATGTGATTTGGACAAAAGGAGGTCTACTATAGGTTATGGTTTTACTCTTGCAGGTGGAGCAATCAGCGGGATGTCAAAGCTTCAAGAGACGGTTGCTTTGTCCACTACTGAAGCAAAGTATATAGCTGCTTCAGATGTTTGTAAAGAGGCAATTTGGTTAAAAGGTCTACTTGATGAGATTGGAAGGACACAAGAGAAAGTGAATGTATTCTGTGATAGTCAGAGTGCTATTCATTTGGCTACAAATCCAGCCTATCATAGCAAGACCAAGCACATCGATGTAAGGTATCACTTTGTGAGACATGTAATTGAAGGCGGAAAAGTAGTTCTCAAGAAGGTCCGTACACAGGGAAATCATGTAGATATATTCACGAAGCCAGTTACAGTAGAAAAGCTGAGATGGTGTCTCGCTTCTCTTGGCTTGCAGAAAAGATGATGAATAGCATGGGCAAGGGATTAGGAAAATTGTTGTCAAGATGGGGTTTGTTAAAATATGAAAACAAATGTAAATAATGTAATTTTGGGCAAATTACTTATTACCTGTTAGTTGGTTGTATAACGAAATGAAGTTAGAATAACGAAATAGCCCAGGTTAAATTGAATGGCCCGAGAGGCTTGTATTATGTGGAGAATCATTCTTGATTAATAGAGTTTCCAATCCCTTTCCCCATGGAGTTTTCCTTGACACCTTGTCAAGGCTTTACCACGTAAATTCATGTGTTTACCTTTATGTGTGTTTAATTCAGTTTTTCATTCAATTATAGATTTCTATTTATTTCTTCAATATTGTTTCCTAGAACAACATATATAGCAGTATTCTTCATGCTTCGGTCCTGAGATCCTAACCATACTTCGATTTGAGGTATTCCATATATGCTTTGACTTTGTGGTAGCATAATTCATATGATAACATAATATGTTTTTGATCTTATAATAGTGGCATACATATTATAACACAATCCTCAGTCCTGTAATACTAGTCCAAGTTGCGGTCCAACAATGATGACAAACACAACAATACATTCATGCCTCAGTATTGTGGTGACAACTCAAATTTCGGTCCTGAGGTGGAAACCTTGACTTCAGTTTGTGATTGTGATAGCCCTAAAACATTTCATCTTGCAGTGATACTTCAACTCCCTGAAACTTCGAGTCATTCTTCACTTCAAAATCACTAAATTTCCTCACTGTAATACGGTGAATTCTTCTCTTAAATTTTTAACTTGTCTCTCTGCAATATTCGAACGTCTATGTGATTTCAACGAATTTTACATGCCTATATATAGTGGTTTCCCATGGTAAAATAAGTCGACATGAACTTGTTTGTGAAGTTGAGTTTTGGAGGGTGACTTTGAAGGCCAACCTTGCAAGGTGAGTTGATGGAGGAGTTATTTTGACAAAATAAATTATACTTTGACTTAAATAAAAAATCCTAAAGCCTATAATGGAGGCTTGACCTATGACCATTAACCCAAGCATGAAATCTATGCTTTAACAAGTCAATTTAATTAATAATAAAATTTCTTTTGATTTCTTTTGACAAATACATTTCATTTTTTACTCAAGTACAATTATGAAGACCGAACCTAGTTACATTCTTCAACCTAGTTAAATTCTTACCACAGATGCGAGTCATTTCAGTGACTCATAAGACCTTAACTCTCTACCACAGAACATCGAAGATACCTCAGAGGGTACGAACTATATATTGGATTTTAGTTGGAGCGAATAGGACTTTTATATAGTTTTTCCTTAGGTCGAATAGACATGTCCCTTTCTAGAGTCGATTTGTGCATTTAGGAATCTGACTTGACCTCATGGAATCAACTATAACATTCAAGAATGTCGACTTGACTAGGAGGGGACTGACCTTACTTTTGGGAGCCAAAACTTTGATTTCAAATTTCGTCTTTTTGAAATTCACAATGGGACTTTGACTCAAAATATTTTTCTTTTGACTCTTAAGCATTTAAATTAGCTTTACAAATACATAATGACTCAATTATACATTATGAAGACCAACCATAGTTACAAAAATCAACACTAGTGTCCCTTTGAAAACTTACCCAATAGTGCCCAACTCAATGTGCACCAATGTTTCCCATCGATTTCCATTTATAATCTCTCATTCACAAATGAACAACCAAGATTAGAATTTATCTTGCCTCAATCAATGGCTAAGATCATCATAAAAACTTTCAAGAAGCTTCTAGAGACAAATTGACCTTATCACAATTAATGCCATTAAATGAACCAGTTTTCCTTATAATTTTTAACTTAGGAAACATATAAAAATTGTTAATTAACTTAATTAATAAGTTATCCCTAAGTGATACTTAGGAAAAATTACATGGGCTTGGACATAATTCATTTCTTGTTCCTAGCCTTAGTGACACCTCTCTAGGCTTGAACACCTATTCAAGCTACAGTATTTAATATTAAATATGTGCAACTACCTCCTGCTCCCCCCTCCCACTACCCCCATCTTTTTCTATAGGATGAGACTATGTTTACATACAAATTCTACAATATGTTCAACATTCTTCCACTTATATTCTTTGCAAAAAATGAGGGCAAGAGGAAGGCTTTCATATAATCAACTGCTAGAGGAAGTGATTTCCATTGGTTCTCTACACAAAGATAACTTTCAGTAATAATAGACTTTGGCAATGAATCTACAACCTATTTCAAGTATCAACATTCTTCAACAATAATTTTTTGTGTTCAACTATGTCTCTAACAAGATGGTACTACACATCAATATGCTTTACCTTCAAATGATAAGTAGGGTTCTTTATCAAAGCCCTTGAGCAGCCAAAACTTACCATCATTACTTTTTTTCAAATACCTTAACACAATATTTGCAACCATATAAATTCCTTACTTACATAAGTGGTTCCCATGTACTCAGGTTTTGTATTTGATAATGTAATTGGAATCGAATTCTTGCTCAACCAACTAATTGTGTTAGAAAATAAGTTAAAAACATAACTAGTTGTAAATATTTTGTAATCAATATATCCAACTCAATGTTCTTCAACAAATATATGTATATCTACCTCTCTCTAAGATACAAGTCTTCCTTCGTAGCATTTTGCAAAATTCAAAGTATTACATGGATATCTGAAGGCTTGTTTTATAGCTATCCAACGTTCTTGTCTTTGTTTTGATATAAACTTGCTAATGTTCCTTCCCTATTTATGTTGTATACCTACCTAAAGCTCCCACCACATGGGCAGTATTTGGTCTAATACAAGGAATAGCATACATCAAACTTCCAACAACATTTGCATGGGACAAAAGAGACATCTTCAACCTTTTCTTCTGTCTTGGGAAAATTATCTACAGATAACTTCGCACCTACAAAAATAGGGACCTTTATGAGTTGAAACTCCTATATCTTAAATCTTTTCAATATTGTATCAATGAAATTTTTTTAATTCAATAAAAAGTTCATATATTCTCTTATCTCTTTTAATTTCCATGCCCAAAAAAAAAAAAAATAGTGCCAAGATCTTTCATATCAAATTTAGAAGGATACTAAGTTTTGATATCCTTGATGATTTCCTTCTTATTTCTAATAAACAACATAATATCAACATACAAAACAACATAAGTAAAATTGCCACTAACTTACTTGGAATAAATGTAGAGATTAGTGTTTCTTCTTGAGAAACAAGGTCCCAATAAGTATCAAACCTTTTATACCACATTCTTGGATATTGTTTTAATCTATATATAAGGACTTACTCAATTTGTGAATCAACTACTTTCTCTTTACTACAATTCCTTTGGGTTGTTTCATGTGGATTTAGTCTTCAAGATATACTAATAGGTCTCCTTCTCGCTATCAACTCAATTAGATCCCAAGTATGAATTTATCCAAGGCACCCATTTTTTCAAGTTTGGCCTTCTTCCATAGTTTAATATTCTTTGAGTTGAGTGCGTTTCTCTCAATTCTAAGATCATGATTAGTTTAAAAAAAAACTAGAAAGGAACACAAGTAGGGTATACCTTTTTGGTTTCCTTCTCTCTCGAATTGTTCTCATCAATGTTGGAGTTTGAGGTTCTTCCTCTTCCAATTCCATTTCTTCTATTGAGTGGTATCCTTCATCTACCAATTCAAACTCTATTATCTTTGGTTCTTCCTTTGGTTGGATTTTTTTATTTGGGAAAAACTTTAACCTCTCTAAGTTCAACACCTTGATTATGAATAATATTGTTTGTCATTGGATAACCTTTTTATGCCATCTTTATAACCAATAAAGGCACATTTTATATATTTATTATATAGCTTACTCCTATTTTCCTTTTGAACATGTACATGACCATCATAGATAAAAAATTTGAGATGTTTAAGAGAGGGATTTTCTTCACCAATCCATGTTTCATGTGGATTTCTGTCAATCAGTGCCAATGTAGGTGATTGATTTACAAAATAACATGAAATATCCATTGCACTTACCTAGAATTATTGTGATAACCCTAAGCCACTAAGCATATTTATTGCATTTCCATTAATGTCCTATTCGTTCTTTCTACAACTCCATTTTGTTGAGGTGTGTATAGAGTATCCTTTTACCTTGTTAGTCTTCTCTACTTGTGGAATTCTTCGAATCCATTTTCACTAAACTCTCCACCATTATCTATCATCAACTCTATTTTCTTCTTTATTTAGTTCTCTACAATAACTTTAAACTCTCCAAATTTACCAAAAACCTCAAATTTATTTCAGAGGGAGCAAACCCATTTGTTCGTCGAAAAATCAACTATGATGAAGAATAATGCACACATTTACCTAGTAATGTAGTAGAAATAAATCCAAACACATCACTATGTATTAACTCCAAGATTCATTTTCCTTGTGTCGCACAAATGGGAATCTCACCTTATTTTGTTTGCCATATATATACAATGTTCATAGAAATTGATATCTAACAAGCAATCAAACCTAACTTCAACCACACCTTTACCATGTAATTCTTAAAGGCCCTTTTCTCCAATATGTCCTAGTCTTTGATGTCATAGCACTCTATGGATAGAAATGGTCCTATTTTCTTCATTGTTAATCTCATAAACAACAAAATTATTGCATCCATCATTAATAGTGCTTCCCAACAACTTGTATAGAGTTAGAATATGAAATTCCCTCATCAACACCATTGCCCTTCTATCTATCCTACATGTGCCCTTTTCAAATATGGTATGCATACTTGCATCACCCAATTTACTTGTAGATGTATTTTTTTTTTACCAAATCTAAAATGTGTATAGCCCATGTGAGAGTTCTAATCCTTCCAAATTTGAGCAACAACTTGACTCTTCCATGTCCTATGATTTTTCTTGTTGAGTTGTCTCTTGAGAGAACATCACATCCATTGTATTTATCATATTAAAAAACCACTCATTGTAATGAGTAACATGAAATGAAGCACCCAAGTCAATTGACCATACATCATGATCTACATGTTTACCTGTAAAAATGGCATCATCAAATAACTTGCTTTTATTAACTCTCTTAAACTTCAATATTTCTTACAATGCTTACCTTTAGTACATTTCTAACTTTTATTTGTCTTGGAGATTTAGGTCCACCTCTCCAAGACTTATTTTCCCTCTTTGAGGGATGATCTCTTATTGATAAAACACCCCTGGCCATGCCCTCCATTTATTTTCTTTTTGTTTCCTCTAATAGTCAGAATGCAAGTACATCCTCAAACCTTAATGTGGACTGTGTAATACTACAAATTGCTACCATCAAAGTATCCCAAGAATCTAGAAAAGAACATAACAAGGTAATACACTTATCTTCTTCCTAGGTCTTAATATCAATAGGTACTAATCGACTTATGAGAGTATTAAAGGAATTTAGATGCACTATCACGGAGTTTTACTTTGTCCATCCTAAGATGATATAATCTCTTTTGAAGAAGCAAGTTGTTTACCATGGACTTTGATTGATACAAATTCCCTACCTTTTCCCATAATTTCATTGCATTATCTTCTCAAGAGACATTCAACAACATTGAATCTGAGAAGAAAAATCAAATTGTACTTCTCGTCGTGGTTTCTATATTTTTTAAATTTTCTTTCAATTACAAGTTTTATAGTCATATTCACATCAATCCATCGTTCTATATCTACAAGAATATTTCCATATTTAGCTTCCATAACCCAAAGATCTGGTCATTAAACTTCTCTATTTATATTCTTGAATTTCTTAGCATTTTATTTACACAAGATTCACTATGCAAAGCTCCCACTCAAATATAGGTTTATCATAGACCCAAGATAACCCGACTTGTCATAGAATGAGATAATTCCTAGTAATAAAAGCATCCCCTTGAATCCAATAGCCTCTCTTTGATACCAAATGAAGAGTTTGATAAAACCATGAAAAAAAAACAATACTCATTTAATCTAAAACACATGAAATAACAATAGGAAACACAATACACAAAATTTACCTTGGAAACTTTTTGACTAGGAAAACCAACCTAATTGAGAGCCGCTCCTCTCTCTATCTCATTTTATTAACATCACCATTTACAATAAAATATTGTGACGACTCCATATCATTCATAAACCCTATTCTATTAATCCATCCTAAGTTACAACTCTAATTCCTTTATAAGAATTAGTTTATTATGGGTTGAAAAACATTGGATGAAAAAGCACAAAATGGTCAAAAAAATGGATCCAAAATTTTCTTTTTAGGTCTCTTCCCTTGAACCCCTGATGAAGGGGTCTATTGACCTCTTGTGCCCCCCGAACCAATGGTTGATCACCTCCTCAAACCTTGTTTTCCCTAGGATGAGACCAGGTCTACCTAAAAAGATTGAAACACATGTCCAACAATATGGTTGTTATGTATTCCATATGGGCTTTTAACCCATGAAGCACTTCTTAATTATTTCCCATTTCATTAGAATATTGTTTCGTCCCTATGGTTGCAAGGAAAGACTTACTCATACTAATATAGACATTCATTATTGCTTATAAATTGAATATGGTATTATGTCGAAAGAGGGTGATTACATTTCATACTTTGTTTTATATACATATTTAGAATATATGTTTATATACCAATGCCATATTTTAAGATCGCAACACCTTATCACTTGAGGAGTCAAGTTCCCATGTGCCCTTATATGGTGTTGGGATGATAATTATATATTGTAAAAATGTAACAGTATTCATCATATTCAATTTCATTCATAAAACTATATTTTTTTTATTGTATTCTATTTATCATTCTATTACACACATGTTTCTCGTTGTGATGTCCCTTTCCAATCCATAGAAGCATAAAAGTGTTGGAGTCATAGCTCAACTAGATCCTATGGGTTATTGACAGAAAATAAGGGGGTCACAAAATAAATAACAATTAAATAAAAGTGGTAAAAGTCACTTTAGGAAAAAATAAAGTAACCCATGGTTTTTGTTTACTACCCATGGTTTTCCAAAGAGGGGAATATTATTAAAAAGTAAAAGAGATTCACATGGGAAGAATTATTGGTGAATTTTTTGAGCTTGTTAAGAGAGGTAGAAACCCTCATTGGTTCCTAGTTTCCGTGTTGAGATATACTCCTAATTGGTCGCATTGGTTTTGGGGGTTTCAAAGCCACCCTGGCCAATTATCGTGTTCTTGCAGGTTGATTTTATAGGGGTCAATTTGGCAGCATAAGGAATGGGTTGAAATTTAGTGTGCCAAAAAGATCGACTCAATTGGAAGGAGGTTGAGTGCATTCCAAAGGGCCGAATTCCTGCCCAGAAGAGGACGTCAAATTGCACTTTCTAGAGGTTGAATTTGGTTGAGAATTGCAGGGGTCGAATTGCTAATTTAATTGCGGCAGAGCAATATTTCATCATATTAGAAGAGTTGAATGAGTTTGTAGGAGAGGCTGAATTACTATGTATCAAGGGGTCTAAGCTAGGAGATTGAATGATTTTGGTTTTCTAGGCCGGAAATACAATCATTGGTGTGAACTGCCAATCATTGGAGTCGTGGTTTAATGGAGTCTAAGTGAGTAAATCTCGTCAATATTGTGGAGGCCAAATTGCTTAGTTAAGGAGCAAGTTGTTGTGCAAGATGTTAATTGTTCTGTAGGGTCTGAATCATACCTATAGTGTGCCAATATTATTGAAGTTGAGCCATATTTAAGCGGTCGAATTATCAATACTGGAAGTTGAATTGATTCATAATTGCATGGGCCGAATTCACAGTTAAAAGGGATTGAATTGCATTACAAAGAGACAAAGTTCGTGAGACTGATTTGTGGTTTACCAAGCTGCTTGAGCATGTGACCAATTTATTCAATGGTTGTGGTAATTCTGGGAAGGTCAGTTAGGTGGTTGTATTGTCATTTTTTATAAAACCATGCTCATCACCATCAGAGAATCGAATGCTCCAAGTTTCCTGGTCGAATTTGCAAAGCTAAGTTAAAATGTTGAGAGATCGATTGGCATTAGTGAGGGGGTTGCATTGATGGTGGAAATTAGACTAGATTATCTAGTTGAAGGGCCGCATTGTCTAAGGTTCGATGGCAAGCAATATGAAGGTTTATTCACTTGGTTCTACCCTAGAAATCAATGTAATTTCTTCCTGAGGATCTCATCAACAAAATATTGTCAAAGTTGGAGCATTTTTCCCAATATTTAGTCATAAAATATCAAAGGATATTACACTCGTATCATAGTTAAGCATCCTACCAGCCTGAAAGGGTTTGTTGTAGCTTTTTCTTGTAAAAGGAAATGCTACTAAAAAATTCCTGAATTTTGCCAATTTGTCTATTCACTAAATTCTCAAGTCAAAAAATACATATAACATGGCAAGCTAAGCAAGGAGCATAAGGAGTTCATAACATATTAATGAGCATTGAATTCGCACGTGTATAAAGACCTATCAAGTTATATTTGCATGGTAAATATGGGATAATATCTAAAGCATGTAATATAACTAGCATAGATCTATTAAATACGGATCTAACATGAGTGGAGAGAGATTCAATTTTTTCACTTGCAATTTTTTTTATTAGCTAACATTATTTAAATGTTTTGCATAATTTTTTTTAAGATTTTTTAGATTTTTCTATTTTCCTAACAAAATAAGTGCATTTTTTATTAACCCACATTATTTAAATATTTTGCATAATTTTACATGGACACAATTACACATCATATTAAACTAGACTAAGCTATAAAATGAGCGCATACCCTCAACAAGCTTAACAAAAAAAACCTTCAACAAGCTTTAAAAAAAACCCTCCACCGAACTCTAGCAAACGAGTAACGCTTTTCATAAAGCCTTCGTTCCATGGAGGAAGAAATGGGCACTGACGGACCACATGATTTCATACTCCTGCAAGTGCACTAGTTTGTGGCTCGATCTGTTCGGTGGACATTTGCCCCTGAAAATCGATCGCTGGTGTTTAATTGCGGACCCTTTTGCGTGTTCGTAGTTTAACTAAAGGGGAGGTCGGCAATTAGTAGTTTGGCGATACAATCTTTGCTACGTGGCAACTCTGTGCAGATTGCGACACCCCCTACTCCAAAAACAGATTCTGCCTGGAGGACACCCCTGTCTCAATTTCGCTCATGGTTTTGACATCAACACAGATGTAAACATACAACAATAGCATGTGGATGGGGTTTATACACCTGGACATAAAGCACAATGTTTCTTGATTGATCTGGAGTTTGTGAGAGGTGTATTATTGATGGTTATGCAGGGTATTTTTCTGGTGCGGAGTGGTTTCTAGTAAACAAATCCATGCCAGCGCGAATGTTGTTTTATCTTTTCTAAATATGTGTAGTTTCTATTATATTGTACAAAAAATTATAGCTATATAATTCAGCATTTCCACTGGAATTGCTGTGTCGAATTGCTGTGTTAGTTAATTTCTGGAGAAAGAAGATGTTCAAAAAATAAAAAAAGAGACTGTTTTGGTGGGGAAATCACCCTAGAAACTAGACATGGAGCAGGAGGGGTGCTGTTTCAGAGGGGGAACCAGTACAGAATATAAGTACCCATAAACTAAGCATACTGTGGGGAAAGTAAGTAGACAAAAAAACAGAAATTGAGCTGTAGCTAACCTAAGAAAGAGGCACCGTGGGCTAGTCTTTCTCGTGTTTGTCATTCTGAATCGCTTCTGGAGGTGGCTCTTCCACAATGAAACAATCGTAGTCTGAGAGGTCATCTTCTGGCTTGGACAGCTGGGGAGTTTGCTTCAGCATGGAGGCTAAGCGTGCTCCCAGGGCTGCTTCGTTGTTGTCCTCTGCTGAGCTGCTGCCACTTGAAGAATTCGCCGTGGACTTGGTAGGCAGAGCCATAGATTCCATGGGCCCGGCAACATCGTTGATTTGTGCAATCTTTTCCTTGACCCCGAGCCACAAGAGCCAGAGGGGGCTTCAGGAATATGCACAGAGGGGGCTTCAGGAATATGCAAGGAGATGAAGGCCAACATTCTTTGCTGGTCTAGAGCTTCAGACGAATTCACATTAAAGGTGAATTCCACTGGGCAATTCTCTTGGACAGAGAGCGGAGGACGGGAAGGCATTGTCCTCTCGGACAGAAAGCGGAGGACGGAAAGGCTGGCCTTGGCGTTTGCCTCGACGGCATCTCATGCGATGGCAGCATGGCGGCGTGGCATTGATCTCATGCGATGGCGGCGTGGCATTGATCTCATGAGATGGCAGCGTGGCATTGAGGCGTCGGAGTTCGAAGAAAGTGAAGGTGCACAGTGAGGTTCGCTGACAGAGACGTGGCAAGAGGCGTTGAGCAGGTGGGCTAACAGAGTATGAAGGGCAGCGCGCTCAGCGGAGAAGCCGGCTACATGAACAGAGAGACGGAGGGAAAAAAAATGGAGGAGCAGCTCCATTACCCATGAAATACAGTGGAATTCGGCGGCAACGACGGTCGTTAATGCATGCCAGAATGTTGTTGATCAAAGGCTTTTCCTGCTTATTATTGTTGGGTATAAATGGGTTGGAGGCTGTAGTGTCGATATCTGCAGCAAGTGCAAGCTGCAAGTGAGTTTCATTAGAAGTCAGGGCATCTTGTGGGTATAGTTGCAGTTGGTGAATTCTCATAAGAAATCAAAGGGCAAGTACATTCCAATATATAGAAATGCAGCCATCCTCAACAACAAAACGGAAAATGGCGCACAAACAAGAATGCTAAATATTAAAATTTGTGTTGTTTCTCACAGTGATTTTCAAGTGCATATTTCGGGCAAACAAACACGAAATTCAAAAATCTGAAACGTGGGTTTTGTGCAGAATATGGTCAATTAGCTGCCTCAACAGAATTTTTGCGAAATTGTAAATGTTTTGGGAAAATTTTGTAGTTCTTCTAAAGGGTATGAGCTTTGTTTTTTTGGCAGAGACCGAGAGACATTGTCCCCAGATTTTCTACTTAATTTTGTTGTCATACTCTGGTCATGTGGAGTAGTAAAAGTCACAGAAGTCGGAAAGGGGTTATTAAAAGATGAGAACAAGCCGGTGATAATCTTGACTGTGGCCAACAAGTTCCTCTTAATTCTGGATCAACTTCTGCTACCTCTCTTTCGCATCCAGGAAAAATAAGGCAGTATGATACAACAGGTTTTGAAGCTTTGGAATTCGAAAGCATGGACATGAAGGTTGACCTATCAAAATTGGGTACTGTCATGAAGGTTGACCTATCAAAATTGGGTACTGTCAATACCGTGTTTGCGGTATTATATAGCCAGCTTGGTGTGTCCATCAAGACAACAATTTCTGCTATTGTTTTTGAGGATGCCCTGAATGGAACAGTGATTGTTAGGCCACTAACCCTCGGAAGGTCTACCAGTGATAAGGAGGCAAATGGTGGTTACGGGCTAGCTCTACAAGAAGATTGTACCACAATAAATAAACCTAGTTGGGTAATCTGGTATTGTTTATTGAAGATTGGTAGTATGGCAAGGCCTTGGACTAGAGGAATGGAGTTGGTAAACTTGTGATTACACAATGCCACGAAGATGTGTCCATGCTGGAAAAATTCTATATTCATTAAATGCCCGGAATTGAAGTTGTTCAAATCTTTATTCTACTATCGGAATCGTTCACTTCCTATTAATAAATACAAAAGAAACAATCAGAGAGAGGAGTTTATGAAAGCACTCGACGAACTGTGCATATGGCATGTGAAGTTTGTTGCTCCTAGGTTTACTCAGTTAAAACAGTGATAAAAGAGGGAAAGAAAGCTTCTCCTCATATTTGATTTCCCAAATAGGAAAGGAGAGCAGTGTTTCCCTTTGTTCATTATGGGAATAAGTAAGTGGTGCATGACATCCCTGTACAGCTATGAGGTTAGTTTATTGATTATCATGTGGTTGAAAATGAAAGGAAGACAAAATCAAGACAAAAAGGTCCAGTGCAATTTAAAAATCTTATTGCAGCGAGAAACTTTGCGATTTATTGAATGTAGCACAATTCTTGATATATATATATATATGCAAGAAATGAAGGACGAAGTTGTTTGTTAGTTTTTTTTAATTATGATGCAGATGAAAAACTACGTATATATCTGATTTGGAATTGGCTGAAAGGTGATAATCAGAGCTTTCAGAGCTTTCAAGATTACTAAGGACAGATAGAAAGTAGAAAAGGTCAACACTAGGCAGATTTAGTTTTCAAGAAGAAAGATCATCTTTATCTAAATTAATTCCAGCAATCATAGAATTAGTTAGAAATAAGTGTAAAATGGATAGAGATTGTATTAATCATTTTAAGGAAGTGTTGGGGCATCAAAAGAGACAGATGGCAAAATACTTTGTGATTACAAAATCCCAAAATTCGACGAAAACCAATAAACAGAAGAGTGTTTTTAGAAGCATTCGAGAACTCACTTGAACATATCCAATATCTTTAGGCAGTCCTTCAGCAGTCAAAGACTAAGTGGTCCATTTCACAGGTTCGAGGAAGAAGTTTCGAATTGCCAACCAGTAGCTCCAACTATTCAAGACATTATGCAACAATTTTAAAATTTACACTTGTTTTTA
This sequence comes from Pinus albicaulis, assembly GCA_034641835.2. NCBI lineage: Eukaryota > Viridiplantae > Streptophyta > Pinopsida > Pinales > Pinaceae > Pinus > Pinus albicaulis. Next base: position 1,500,209,306 of record CM076581.1, read on the forward strand.
TTCAACAATTGTCTTCATATTCATTCATCATGTAGCAAAGTTTCACTGATCAAAGGATCAGATCCAAACTTTCAGAAGGAAAATTAGTGTCAGTAAAACAATTTCAAGAATTGAAAGCAAAAGACTTGCAACAGTTACAGATTTCCTGCAACTAGTCAAGAGATATTATTTATTTTTGATAAATTAACTAGATTTTTATTCTATAAAGCTAGACACAATTACCTTGATGTAATGTCCTATATATTGTTTGATTTGTAATAAGGAAGGGTTGGCTTTTGATGCCAAAACAGTGCCATTTTTGTAAAGACTTTTATTGCAGAATTTTTAATTAAAGGTTTTTGGCTTTAATTTCCTGGCAGAATTTGCCTCTCATGTATGTCTTTTCCAGTGATTTCATAATCTGATTTTGCATATGTTTAAGGTAATATAGAAGCACTAGGCAAGGCTAGGTCGAGTATCGACCTCCTTGACAACCCACTGCAAATTTATCATCATAATGGAGACTAGCTAATTGAACAATATGTTTAAATCAGTACTTCTGCATCATATTAATTGTTGCCTTATGCCGTCTCTTAAACATATTTATGTGGGTTACAGAGATTCTTACACATCTATTTTTGTTAGATGATTAAGTATTCCAGAGGATACTTGATTATCTAATTTCTCTTCTATTCCTCTACCAAACTCTTTAAAACTATGTTATTCTATCGAAGTTGGACGTTGGAACTATGATTAAACCTCAATGAGAAAAAGCTTTATTTCTGAGCTGAGATTGGATATTCATCAACAACCATTTATACAACAAATCATAGATCTGGTCGTTGTGCTTCATAGGTTATTGTCCAGTGACAATGAACAACATTAAAAAGCCTCGTAATACCTGAGGGATCCCTCTCTAGTTCGAGGGTCAGCTTGAACCTAAAGTTTGGACAAGTTGGTTTCTTAGCGCAGTTTCATAGCCAAGAACTTTCTTCAGGAAACAGATACAACATTTGGTGTTTTTGTTAGGGATTGAAGTAACGAAGGAATCTTTCTTTGAGAACGATCAAGACTATATCTGATCCTTGCTAGTGAACAAGGAATAGGCATTTGATAGTGGTTGTAAATGCAATTCCTTCACCTGGCGGCTCCACTTTGTTTATATGGCGATTCCACTTGGTTATCAATTTCACTGGTTCGAGATGTCTGATGCCTTTACTGATGTGCTTGTGCAAGGCTCAGTGATGATTGTATTCAGTGATGATTGCAATCAGTAGTATATTTTTCTTCCTCTTGAGGAAAACAACTATGCAGTCTTTAGACTTCTTCAATATTTTATGTCTAAGCAACTTATTGATCTACACTGGTAAGTATCAATAGCTCATGGAATTTAATGTTTATACTGTATATTATTGTCATATTTTCAGTGGCATACAAGGTGGTCTGCTAGTCAATCCAATCCTCACATGGTTGCACTGGAAGCATGACTACACCTAATAGTGTAGATTTCCAGCTCAGCTAGCTAGAGGCTGTGTGGGATTGAATTAGTTATTTTCACATTTTATTGTGCATATTTCAGTTTGTAGCATATATTGGTTTGCAGCGGTTTGAGTTCGCATTTGCAACATAGATTGTTTCATTTTGAGTAGAGCATATTGCATATGAGATTGGTGCAATTACAATTTTCTTTCCAGAATAAATGAAACCTGAAGCAAATGAAGAGATTGTACTTTCAACATTGTTTCCGAGACAAAAAGATCATGTTATTGGCTATTGAGCAAGACTATAGCATACTGAAATACAAATACTTTTTCTCAACTATCAAAAACATGACAATGGTCCAAGTTTGAAACATTTTGCAACAATTAGTTTCAGTTGAAAGGTGACCATTCAGTTTCCAAAGAGTGGTTCCAGTTCACAATTATAGTTCTACTTCACAGTTACAGAATATTGACATGACAGAATTTATTCACGAGAATTATTTGGGCAGAACATGTTCAAATAAAGACCGAAATTGATTGAAGGTTTAGTAGGACTCCATGCCCAACAAGTTCGAAGCACAGATCTAGAGAAAGTTCGAAGCACAAATCTACAAGTTCTCTGCATCCCACTGTTGAGATTTTGTGTATTTGGGGTAGCATCAGTTGTGCTCTAGGTTCCAAATTTTGAGGAAGGACTAGAGTTCACCTGATCTACAAGACCCAGAAATGGATTTGGAAAATTTCATCTAGTTTAGGAGACATTAAATTAATTAATTATTTTAATGTATTTCCTAAGTTAAAACTTAGGAAAATAAAATAATTAAAGTGAATTTAATTAAACATGTGATGAAATTGTCTTAAGTCACACGGATCAAGCTTTCTTTTAATCTTAGCCATTGATTAAAGATTTAATCTTGGCCGTTGATTTGTCAACAAGAAAAGTATAAAGGAAAGGCTTGGGGTCATTTGTAAGATACACAGAGGCAAAGCACTGAAGCTAAGCTGAGATTCTAGGGTGGGGTTGCTAAGAATTCTCAAGTGTTTCAGTTGCAGAGGGGAATTTAGACCAAGGAGATGATTTGACATCTAGAATACACAAGAAGCAGAGAAGAGATTAGGAAAGACAGCGCAGAGGAAGGCAATAGCAGCAGCAGCAGTAGCAGTAAGGACAACGTGATTTTCAGGAAACCCTTCAGGGGTTACGCAGAGACCCTTAGGGGCAGCATAGTGACTGCATCACTCAGTTTGGGGTAACACAGTCCCTTCTAGTGACAACATTGAGCATTTGGAGGCCTTCAAAGGCTCACACAGTGTCTTTCAGGGGCAGATCTGGGCAGCAACAGCAAGGACAACGTGATTTTCAAGAAACCCTTCAGGGGTTACGCAAAGACCCTTAGGGGCAGCGTAGTGACTGCGTCACCCAGTTTGGGGTAACGCAGTCTCTTCCAGTGACAACGTTGAGCATTTGGAGGCCTTTAGAGACTGACGCAATGTCTTTCAGGGGCAAATCTGGGGTTTCTAGGCCTAGATTTGGCTGAGTTCTGTAAATCCCATTTGAGGGTGTGGATTAGTCAGTATTGTTGGTCTTAGATCAGCCAGGTGCTGCAGATCTAGATTTTTCTCTGTAGGGTTTTCTAGATCTGGAACCCAAAGTTGTGTATTTAAAATTATTCTTAATAATAGAGCCCTCCAGCAGCTAGAGATTAGTTTTCCCACATTGGGATTTTCCGGGGACAATTTGTCCCAGAAATAACTGTGTCACTTTGTCTATGTGTGCATGTACTTATTCTAGATCTAAATTGGTAGAGATCTGTTATGTGTTTTTCTTTGATGTTAACTTGAATTTATTCAGTTGATAACTTGTATAATTAGGAGAAGCTTAACCAGATTAACATAAATAATTTCTCCATAAGAATTAAGATTCAAAAATTTCGACATGGTATCAGAGCAATCGCAGATCTAGAAGGGTCACCAGTTGAAGAATCTGAAGGATCTAGTTGCAGAAAGCAGCTCGAAAGGCAGCAGAAAAGCAGATCTGAAGGGACAACGCGATTTTCAGGAGCAGAATCACGCAGAGAGAAGGGTGACGCTGTCCAGCGCTGTGTCCTAGCAAGCCCACACAATTACTGTGCAGAGGCAGCTCAGAAACAGTGCTGGTTAGGTCTGAAGCCAACTAGTGTGATTCAGATTTGAATCTGTCAGATCCAGAAAAAGCCTGCAGAAAAGTTACAGAAATTCAGAAGAGCAGGTGGGGTTAAAATTCTGAAGTTTTCAAATTTTTTAACCTTAGCACAAGTGACAAAGTTTGGGATGAGATCAACTTCTCAGAGAGTTTCTTGCCAAAGGAAACTTGCAATTTGGTCAGAGGATCAAAGAAGAAGCTCAATCATAGTTGATTTGGTAGATTTTCAAGGAGGGAAATCAAGTGTCAGAGGGAGCAGAGGGTGCCCAGTTCGAAAAGGACCCTAGATTCAAATATTTAGCATAGAGAAGAGGAGCTCCGATACATTCTGAGCAGATGGCTCCTTATGGACTGCGTGATCAGGATAGGCTAGAAGGCCTCTCAAACTTTTCGGTGGGGAAAGCAAGGATCCTGATTGTCCTTGAGGCATACGGTCTAAGAGACCATGCAGAGCAGACATTGGCCACATCGATAGATGCGGATCTCCTACGGAAGCATAAAGAAGCTACTGGGTATGCCAAGCAGTTGATAATGGACAATATCAAGGATCATAATGTGCCACACATAGCTGAGAAGAGGATAGCTAATGAGATGTGGAAGGCCTTGACTTCCCTATATGAGGGAAAATCAATCCAAAGAAAGATGTTGTTGGAGGCCCAAGCGAGGTCATTCATGATGACCAAGGGAGAAGATATCAAGCATTTCCTCTTCAAATTGCAGTTAATCAGGGATCAACTGACTACAACGAGTGCAACTGTAGATGATGCAGTGATAGATAGGACTGCCCTCAATGCAGTCATGGATGAGTGGGAAACCTTTGTCCAAAGTATCTTGGGCAGAGCGGACCTCCCAGATTGGGACAACTTGTGGTCGATCCTGCGGCAAGAAGAACTACGAAGGTTCACCAAGAAGCAGCATAGCCTTGCATTGAGAAAGGTTAAGAAGGAAGAGGACGAAGATGCAGCCTTGGCATTGAAGAACCAATCATCGAAGAAGAAGGATCTTTCTAATATCAAGTGCTTCCAGTGTGGTGAAATGGGACATTTTGCCAGCCATTGTCCAGAAAAGAAGAAGGACAAGGAAGCATCTTTTTCCAAAGCAGCTGTGGTAGATGATGGGTCAGGAGATGATGTAGCCATGAGTGCTCATGAACCACGGAGGTGGGGTGACATGGACATGTAGAGGGGCTACATGGAAGTAAGGCGGGATCCTTGAGTAGCTCATCTCTTGGATCACAAGCGAGCTATGATAGCCTTAAGACAGTAGCAGGACAAGTGGAGCAGTGGGTGCATAGATCACAGATGAGGCATAAGTAGAGGCAGATCTGGAGGCTGGGAGGAGCAGCGCAGAGCATAGCAGCAGCAGCAGCAGCATAGAAGCAGTAGCAGCGCAGAGGTTGATGTACTTCAGCAGCGCAATGAAGTACTGCTTACGCAGTGCAGAGAGCTTCAAAGGGACAACGCAGTGTAGCAACAGCGTGATAGATTTCAGCACAAGGAGCTGATGTGACTTCAGTAGTGTAGAGGGAGTCTGATTACCCAGGCAGAGCTGTAGTTGTGAATCGTTCTTTAGATGCCAACAAATATCTGTAGCTTATGGAGCTTTAGTGATGAGGATGCAACCCATCTGAATTGTCTGTGAAAGATTGGGCAGGAGATTCAGTTGTTTCTCTCAACAATTGAAGTTGCAGTGCAGCAGATCAGTAGTGGCAGTGCTATGAGTAGCACAGACACAACATATTGAGAGGGAGCTGCAATACAGTGGTTGCAGTGGCAGTGGCAGAGTCATGGGCAGCAGTACAGAATGGCAGCAGTAGTGCAGAGTTGAGTGGCAGGAGGGCAAGCTTCAGCAGCATAGATCTAGTGCCCAAAATCATGCAATGCATAAGTGTGATGTATTGCTAGAGCACACCCTTGATGTTAAGAGGGAGTGTTGAGATTTTGTGTATTTGGGGTAGCATCAGTTGTGCTCTAGGTCCCAAATTTTGAGGAAGGACTGGAGTTCACCTGATCTACAAGACCTAGAAATGGATTTGGGAAATTTCATCTGGTTTAGGAGATATTAAATTAATTAATTATTTTAATGTATTTCCTAAGTTAAAACTTAGGAAAATAAAATAATTAAAGTGATTTTAAATAAACATGTGATGAAATTGTCTTAAGTCACACAGATCAAGCTTTCTTTTAATTTTAGCCATTGATTAAAGATTTAATCTTGGCCATTGATTTTTCAATGAGAAAAGTATAAAGGAAAGGCTTGGGGTCATTTGTAAGACACACAGAGGTAGAGCACTGAAGCTAAGTTGAGATTCTAGGCGAAGGTTAATAGCTTCAAGTGTTTCATCATAGAGGGAATTCTGGACTAGAGGATGACTGATCCCCGGGTCTAGAATACACAAGAAGGTGAGAAGAGACTGTGAAAGACAACAGAGGAAGGCAAAGATCACCGTAGATCGGGAACAAGAAGAAAGAGAGGTAACAGACGCAAAGAACAACAAGCACAAGGGGACAAGCAGATTTTCAAGAAACCCTTCAGGGGTTGCGTAGAGACCCTTAGGGACAGCGTAGTGACTGTGTCACCCAGTCTGGGGTAACGAAGTCCCTTCCAGTGACAGCGCTGAGCATTTGGAGGCCTTCGAAATAATACGACCCTTCAGTGGAAAATACGAGGTTTCTAGGCCTAGATCTGGCTGAGTTCTGTAAAACCCGTTTGAGGGTGTGGATCGGTCAGTGTTGTTGGTCTTAGATCAGCCAGGTGTTGCAGATCTAGAGTTTTCTCTGTAGGGTTTTCCAGATCTGAACCCAGAGTTGTGTATTCAGAAACATTCTTAATAATAGAGCCCTCCAACAGCCAGAGACCGGTTTTCCCACATTGGGTTTTTCCGGGGACAGTTTGTCCAGAAATAACTGTCACTTTGTGTATGTGTGCATGTGCTTATTCTAGATCTGAATTGGTAGAGATCTGTTATGTGTTTTGCTTTGATGTTAACTTGAATTTATTCAGTTGATAACTTGTATAAGTAGGAGAAGCTTAACCCGATTAACAGAAATAATTTCTGCATAAGAATTGAGATTTAGAAATTTCTACACCCACAACGGGAAACAGTCCCTAATCGAGCTGATGTTGGAGATTTTTATTGTCAAAAGAAATGTTACTAAAAATATTATTATAAAATTTATAAAATTATTATTATAAATTATTTTTTAAAAATATATTATAATTATAAATTGTTTAAAAAAAAAAAAAAGGTGGATGCTGAAATATCCAAGTTATATCATATTTGACATTAAAATCCAAGCAATACACAGCTACCAAGTCTCAAGTAAAAGAACACATATAACATAGCAAACTAAGCAAGGAGAATAAGGAGCTCATGACACATTAATAAGCATTGTATGCGCAGGTGTATGAAACAGAAAAACATTTCATTTTAAAATGCGAGGCCTTCAAAGACAGCAGGGAAAATTATGCAGGTATTCTAGCAGCTAGTTTTTGGGATAATCTATTCAACGAAGAGTTTGTCGAAAAGTTGGGAGCGGATATTATAAAACTTCACAGGAAAAAGGCCGAATACAAGAGCGAGATAAAGAAGCAATCTGTCCCATAAGCTATTTTTAACCTCGTGGTTAAAAATATTTTCTTTTCTTTCTTTCTATGACAAGCTTTTAAAAAAAGAACCTCCACCGAACTCTATCAAACTCACGGACCACGTCATTTCCTCCTACTCCTGCAAATGCATTAATTTGTGGCTCGATCTGTTCGGTGGACATTTTCCCTGAAAATCGTTTTCTGGTGTTTAATTGCGGACCCTTTTGTGTGTTCGAAGTTTAACTGAAGGGGGTGTCCACAATTAGTAGTTTGACAAAACAATCTTTGCTACGTGGCAACTCTGTGTAGATTGCCCAAAACCATATTCTGCCCCCCTCCCTCTCCCGCAATTTCGCTCATGGTTTTGACCTCTGTGAACATACAACAAGAGCATGTGGATGGATGAGGTTTATACACTTGGACATAAAGCAAAGCCCATAGCTTAGATATTTCTTGATTGATATGGAGTTTGTGAGAGGTGTATTATTAATGGTTATGTTGGGTATTTTTTTAGTGCCGAAGTGGCTTCTCGTAAACAAATCCATACCAGCGGGACTGTTGTAGATCAAAGGTTTTTCCTGCTTATTATCGTTGGTTATAAATGGGTTGGAGGCTGTAGTGTCGATATCTGCAGCAAGTGCAAATTGCATGAGAGTTTGTATCATTAGAAGTCCGGGCATCTTGTGCGTATAGTTGCAATTGGTGAATTCTCATAAGAAATCAAAGGGCAAGTACATTCCCATATACAGAAATGAAGCCATCCTCAACAACAAAGCACGGGTCAAGGAGATTATAAAACAGAAAATGATGCACAAACAAGAATCCCAAATATTAAAATTCGTGGTTGTTTCACCCAGTGATTTTCAAGTGCAATTTCCAGGCAAATAAACACGAAATTCAACGACAGTGAAGTGTCTCGGTGTCAACATAGAGTTCAGTGCCATGATGTTAGCAAAGAATTCGGTGCTATGTTGTTATATCTAACTTAGTCAAGATATGAAGTCTCAATGCAAGCAAGGAGATCTCGATGTCATGGAGATCTAGGTGTTGTCACTGCAAAAGGATGACTCCAACTAACCCCAAGCCCAAGTCCTCTTTTTATACTTTTCTCGTTGAAACTTCAACGACCTTGATCTAATTTTGAATCAACAGCTAAGATTAGAAGATGCTTGATCTGCGTCACTTAAGTCATTCTCATCACATGTTTAGTTTAATTACCTTTAATCTTTTAATTAAATATCTTTTAAATTGGATTGAATTTATTAAAACGTTTTCTGGGTCTTGGAGATATTATGTACTCTAGTCCCTCCACAAATTTTGGGAGCTAGAGCACATCCGATGCTACCCCAACACCCCAAAATCTCAACACTCCTTCTTAGTGAGGAATGTGCTCTAGCAAAACATTTCACCCCGAAGTTTTGCACTGATCTCTAGTGTGGGTCTCTACGCTGATGCTTGGCCTGCTGCCCTTCATCAATGAGTTGCTGCTGCCCATGATGCTGTCACCACCACTGCTACATCCATACTGCAACTCCTTCTCAAATTGTTGCATCATGCTGCTCATAGCACTGCCACTGCTAACTGCTGTATTGCAACTCAATTACTGAGAGTAAGCAACTGAAGGACCCCTACCCAAATGACTAACAAGTCAGTTGGCCTACAAATCATCATTGAAGCTCCATAGGCTGCTGCTTTGCGCTGTCCTCTAGAGACTATTGCGCTGCAGCTACACTGCACTGCGTAAGCAGGCTTCCTCTGCGTTGCCTTTGAGTTGCTGCCCTCTACACTGCTGCTGCATTTGCACTGTGATGCTCCTGAAGCCTATGCGCTGCTACAGCACTGCATTGCGTAAGCGAGCCTTCTCTGCGCTGCCTTTGCGCTGCTCCCTCTCCAGCGTGTCAACCTCTGCCTTTCTTCATCCGTGATCTTCTGCACCTGCTACTCCAGTCATTCCTTGCTACTGTCTTAAGACTCATGTAGCATGGATGTGATCCAAGAGTTGGGCTACTCAAGGATCCCGCCACTTCTCTGTAGCTGCTCTACAGAGCAAGATCTCCCCACTTTCGTGGTTCATGAGCGCTCATGGCTACCTCATCGTCAGAGCCATCATCTGCTACAACAGCCTTGGAACTAGAAGCTTCCTTGTCATTTTTCTTCCAAGGACAACACCCTTGGAACTAGAAGCTTCCTTGTCCAAGTTCGCCACACTGGAAACATTTGATTTTCAACAGTTCACGCTTCTTTTTCCCTTGCTGCCTCTTTGATGCCAAGGCTGCATCTTCCTCTTCCTTCTTTACCTTGCTCGAACCAGTGTTGTACTGTCTTTTGGTCATACGACGGATCTCCTCTTGTCGGAGGATAGCCCACATGTTGTCCCAGTTGGGAAGGCCTGCTCTGCCCAAGAGACTTTGGAAAAAAGTTTCCTAGTCCTCTGTGACTGCATTGAGAGCAGTCCTCGCCATGACATCATCATCTACCTTGACCCCCATGCCAGTCAGCTGATCTTGGATCGACTGCAGTCTGGATAGAAAAGGATCGATATCCTCTCCCTTGTTCATCATGAATAACCTCAGCTAGTTCTCCAGCAGCATCTTTCTCTGGACGGACCTTCCTTCATACAATGTGGTTAGGGCTACCCACATCTCATGAGCCATCGCCTTCTCGGCTGTGTGTGGTACCACATGATCTTTGACCCCATCCATAATGAAGTGCTTGGCATGTGCCGCTGCTTCATTGTGCTTCTCCAGGAGTTTCGCATCGGTTGGTGTAGCCAAGACTTTCTCTGCATGCTCCCGTATATCGTAGACCTCAAGGACTACCATGATTCTGGCCTTCCAGATTGCAAAGTTGGACAGGTCGTCCAACCTATCTTGATCACGCTGTCTGTTGGGCGCCATCTGCTCAGATATTTGTTGGAACTGATCCTCCTCTCTCTGCTAGAGACTCAAATCTAGGGTCCTTGGCGAGAAAAGCACCCTCTACTCCCTTTGACAACTGACTCCCTCTCTTGGAAGTCTACCAAACACAACGAATCAGCTCTCTTCGATCCTCTGATTGATCTTCAGATTTCTTCAGCAGGAAATCTACTGAGAAGTTGTTCTCCTCCCGCTCTTTGTCAACTTAGCTTAGGTTAAATTCTGCACCGACAAAATCTTCACCCCACCAGCAACTGCTGAAGGTCTGTAGCTCAGCTTCAGATTCACGACACTCTGCACAGCAAAAAAGTTCTAGACTGCATCACCGAGGCTGGCCTCTACGTGAGCAGATTGGCTCAGCGCAGCCTCTGCGTAGCGGTTGCGCAACGCAAGCTGCTCCTGCGTCACTTTGGAAGGCATTGCGCTGCCTCTGCGTCACCCAGTTAGGACTGTGTCAACCTCTACATGACTCTGCTGCCTCTGCGTCCCTTTGTTGTTGCTTTCTGCAACACAAATTCTTCAGCCTTCTTGCTGGAGATCCAGCTAGATCTGCAATCGCTCTAATACCATGTGAAAATATCTGAATTTAATAAATAGAAACCCTATTGTTAAATTCTTGATTTACGTCTCCTACTTACATAAGTTATTAATATGAAAACTTCAGCATTAACATCGAAGTAAATACATTAACAACCTACACATGCAAATTTAAATTAAATAACTTGCACAATGACAAAGTGACACACAAAGATTTTCTGGACAAGTGTCCCTGGAAAAACCCAATGCAGGAAAACTGGTGCTTCTAGCTTCTGGAGGGTTTTTATTATTAAGAAGATTCTAAGTACAACAGATCTAGGCACCAAACTGGTTAACCCAACAGAGAAATTCACACCCTCAAACGAGATTTACAGAACTCGGCCCTTTCCGGCCTCTAGAAACTCCAACGTTGCTCTGAAGTCTACTGGGTCATCCCTCCTGGCCTGCGTCAGCCTCTGCGCTGCTCAGGAAGGGGCTATGTCACCCTAGACTGGGTTACACTGCCCCTGCGCTGCCCTGGCTGGGTCTGCGTCAATCCTCTTGGCCTCTCGCTGCCTCCGCGCTACCCTTTCTGGGCCTGCATCAGCCCTGCGTAGCTCTTGATGCCTCTGCGCTGCCCATGTTGGGCTCTCGGTTGAGCTACATAGTTGTTGCCTGTGCGTTGCCTCGGTCTGCTGCTTCTCTGCCCTCGTTGTACTCTTGGCCTGAGACTACACCATCCCCCTCGCCGCAGCTGAAACACTTCTGAAATTCTTAGCAAACCACGTAGAATTCCAGTGTAGCTTCAGTGCTCTGCCAGTGTGTGTGTTCTCAAACTGACCCCAAGCCCTCTTCTTATACTTTTCTCGTTGAAACTTCAGCGACCGTGATCTAATCTTGAATCGACAGCTAAGATTAGAAGATGCTTGATCCACATCACTTAAGTCCTTCTCATCACATGTTTAATTTAATTACCTTTAATATTTTAATTTTCCTAAGTTTGACTTGGGGTCCTTAATTAAAAAGATTAATTAATTAAATGTCTCTTAAACCGGATGGAATTTCTTAAAACTCTTTCTGGGTCTTGGAGATCTTATGTACTCTAGTCCCTCCACAAAGTTTGGGAGCTAGAGCACATCCGATGCTACCCCAACACCCCAAAATCTCAACAAGATATTCATCAACAACCATTTATACAACAAATCATAGATTTGGTCGTTGTGCTTCATAGGTTGATGTCCAATGATAGTGAACAACATTAGAAAGCCCCGTAACATTTGAGGGAGCCCCCTCTAGTTCGAGGGCCATCTTGAACCTAAAGTTTGGTCGAGTTGGTTTCTCGTTGCAGTTTCCTAGCCAATAACTTCCTTCGAGAAACAAATTCAATAGTGTTATCACAGTTGATGATTCCAAAAGATCAAAGGGTATATAACTTACAAGAAGAAGAAGGAAAAGGAAAATCCCTACCTAGAATGGGAGGAAGAGAAAGGAAGAATGGGGGACCCAAAGGATCAACCCTAGGAAGGCTTTGATCACATCTTGAATGATTTAGATAAAGGGTCGTAGGAGATACTCTAGGATATAGATAGAGGACGATGCGAGATGATCTAGGACATAGCCAGAGGACAAAACGAGGTGACCCAAGTGATAGCTAAAGGAAAAAACGAGGTGGCCCAGGTGATATCCAGAGGTCAACATTAGATGTCCTAGTCCCTGAAAGATGTTGCTCAGTCCACGGCCCTTTGTGGGATTCATCCCAACAATGGAAAAAAAAAGGTTCACAAATAAAATATACCTTGTTTGGAGGAGATGATAATCACCATGTTGAAGCTAGTAATTCCTCCAATCCAGTTCTCCCACCAGTAAAATAAGCTACATCAAGGCCATTGATGCCAAAATTATTGGAGGAACCAGCAAATAACCAACAGAGGTGAGATGAAAATTTATTGGACTACATGAGGGAGTACCGGGAAATGGAGTAGAGTTGCAGGCACAGATGCTACTCGAAGTTACTGCACCATCAAGCATAGGAGTAAATCAAGGGATCATAACAAGTGGTGGATGAACAACAATGTTCTGAATGAGAAAAGGAAAATAAATATATGAACTTTCAATGGGACTTCCAATGGCACAATTAGAGCATGGGTACAAAATCTAGATACATATTTTCCAGCTTAACCCCATGAGGATTTCAGAGGAAAGCATATATGCCACACTGCATTTGGAGGGTGAAACATGTGGTATCATGGGTTGTCCACACTCGAGCATTCCCACATCACCTCCTATTTAGAGTTTACTGATAGATTAATTTATATATTTGACAAGAAAAATACAAAGCTCCATTTCAAAGATCTAGCATAGCTTAAGAAGAAAGGGAGCCTGGATAGATACATCGTGGATTTCCAAAGATTAGCAGTGATAGTTACAGATATATCCTAGGATTAGTTGGTGATGTTATTCTTGGAAGGGCTAAGCAATCCATTGCATAGATAGGTCAAGGGTTTTAAGCCTAGTACACTTTAGGATGTTATTTCCAAAACCAAGGATATGGAGGATACAGTTCCCAAGATGGAACCGACCAAATTCATTCCTCCAATAGAAAAATAAGGAGAAGAAGCCTTGGCAAGGGAAGAATTGGGTGGAAGAAACCAAAGACAAGTTAAGGAGAAAAATCTTTTCTACAACTACAAAGAACATTAGGTCCTGACTCCTAAGACATAGATGCATGTGAAAATGGAAGGTCCATTACATAGAAGTAATGTTGAACAACGAAGAGGAGGAACAGGTATCAACACAAGAGGAGGAGCATAGCAGCAACCGTAGAGATGAAGAACCCAAAAATAAAACCAACTAGGGCTACCATAGCAAGCTCTCGTGCATCCCCAGATATAACAAATTCAGAGTAAGGGGTTCATACAAGGGAAACAAGTCATGGTCCTTATTGATGGAGGATCTACTCATAATTTTATAGATGCATCCTTGGTTGCTAGGAGGCGTTTGGCTACAAATGAATTCAACGGTTTTGATGTAGAAGTAGCAAGAGGACAAAGTATGGCTTGTTTGAGGATGGTTCCTCAAATAGAGTTGAAGATGGGAAATTACACCCTAGTGGATGATTTCTATGTGGTAGAGCTTTCTAAGGCAAACGTGGTGCTAGGTGTATAATGGCTCATTTGCATAGGGAGGCATTGAAATGATTATCATACCATGGAAATGGAATGGTTCACACCAAAAGGACAAAAGGGGTGGGTTTAAGAGGAATGACCATCAATGCTCGAAGGGTGGTCACGACTAAGAAGATGGAAGCTATATTTCTCCATGGAGACATAGCATGGGTTGTGAAGTGCATCATAACACGGCAAAAGGCCATCATATGGGGATAGGCACTACTCAGTACATATCTAGGCATTGTTGAAAAAGCACCAAAGGGCTTTTGAAGCTATTATGCCAAGAAGACCACCAGACATGGGCTTTGAGCACACTATAGAATTGTAGGAAGGGTCAAGGCTAGTCATCACTACACCATACATGCACCCCAAAATATTTAAGGTGGATATTTAGAAGACCGGTAAGGAGTTGTTGGATTTGGGGAACATAAGGCCCAACACCATTCCATTTGCATCCTCCATGGTACTAGTTAAAAATAAAGATGGGACGATGAGGATGTGTATAGACCAGTGTTGACAATATCGCCGAAATATCGCGATATTTTCTCTCCCCGGAAATATCGCGATATTTTCCGAAATATAGGCAATATTTCGGAAAATATTGCGCGACGATTGAAAATATCGCCGGGCACTCTTGGGCCGCGGCTAGAAAAGGGAAATTTGTCTTTTTTTTGTCATTTTCGTCGTTGAGGCTTGGAGAAGGAAGGGGAAGAGCTTTGTGGTGGTTGTCAAGGAGGGATTGAGAATCAAAGAGCCATTATCACTATCAACTCAAAAATTTTTGTTGATCAAAGATTGAAGAACAGTGAGAGAAACTTCATTTCTTCCATTAATAGGTATGTTCTTAAAAACTCCTGTGTTAATGATTTTTTTCATAGATTTAGGGTTATGCTTGCTTGCCTCTTTTCCTACCAAGATTTTGTTTCTTTGTTTTTTTCCATTTGCTATGATTTTCATCCCCATGAGCCAATGCAAGGGTTTTCTCCATATTTGGACAACAACCTTCATTTTTTTTTACTTTCTTATGCACCCTCTTATTGCCATTTTTTTATGCGTGTTTAATGCCAATTATTTGTTTTTTTGGTGCCCTAGGTTTGAAATTTGAATTATTTCACTGCAAATATGCCAAAACCCTTGGATCCATTTTGGGAGTATGGGGAGCTTGATGGTGGGACATATCAGACACGTTTATCATGCAGATTGTGTGGGACCAAGATGGCAGGAGGGGTTACACGATTGAAATACTATCTAGCTAGACTCCCTAGACATGATGTTATACCTTGTACAGTTTCTAGTGCGGAAATTGTACAAAAAGTTCTTGAAGCAATTGCTGAAAAAGACAAAAAGATAGCTGCTAGGGAGAGGGAACTGAATCCTAATCTCAGATAGATAGTTGCTAGTTTTATTTGTTTTGCAGCTTTGCTACATATAACTCATGATGATGATATACTTTTAAGTTTTATATATGTGATGTTATTTTGTATTTGTTCTCCACATTTGAGTCCTTGATTGGACAATTATCAAGGATTAGCAGGATTTGGTATCGACTTTGATATATCATTTTTATTTTACATCCACTACATCATATATATCAGTGTTTTCTTTATATTAATGTTTCAATGTGTTTATTTCATGTTGTTAGTGCTTATATGTTTAAAAACCTGAAAAAAAAATGAATATATTATGCATTTTTTATGCTTGTCGATATTTTCGCCGATATTGCCGATAAGATATTTTTTGGACCCTCGCCGATATTTTGCCGATACCGATATTACGAACACTGGTATAGACTACAGAGCTCTCAACAAGAAGACGATTAAGAAAAGATACCAAATATCATGGATCGATGAGCTCTCGAATGAGCTTCATGGAGAAATGTACTTCTCCAAAATTGATTTGAAGTCTAGATATCATCAAATCAAGATTCGAGAATAGGACATACAAAAGACAATGTTCATATGCCACTATGGACATTATGAGTTTCTTTTCATTCCTTTTGGGCTGAAAAATGCACAAAATACCTTCCAGTCATGTATGAATCATATATTCAGGAGACATTTATGGTAGTTTTTTCTAGTTTTCTTTGAGGATCTTCTCATTTATAGCAAAACCAAGGAGGAGCACTTGAGGCACTTATAAGAGGTGTTAAGCATATTAGAGGAGAAATCACTATTTTCCAAGGAGTCTAAATGCGAATTTGGAATGACAGATATTTTATACCTTGGGAACATCATCGGCACAAGAGGAGTGTAGTCCACCACGAAAAAAATTGGACTATCATTGAGTGTACAACGCCCAAGAACCTCACGGAGTTGAGAGGGTTCATGGGAATATGAAATTGTTATCGACGATTTGTCAAGGGTTCTTCTTGGATGGTGACACCCCTGACATCTTTGACAAAGAAAGGGGCCTTCATATGGACAGAAGAAGCATAATGTAGTTTTTGAAAGGTGCAATGAGGTAATGAGTTCTTTTCTCGTTCTTGCACTTTCAGATTTCTCACGACCCTTTGTTTTAGAGTGTGATGCCTCATGGGAAGGCATAGGAGTAGTATTGGTGTAGAATTGGCATCTAATAGCTTTCAAAATTCAGAACCTAAGGGAGACAGAGAGGGTATAGTTAAGGAAGTACTTAGTGGGTGGGATATTCATGGTCAAGATAGATCACAACATCCTAAGATATTTTCTAGAGAAAAAAGTGTTGGAAACTAAGCAATTACTGAGAAGGGGGGTGAATCAGTAATTGTATCATTAAGCAATGACCAATTTCAAATTATTTTAACAGCCTTTTAACTTTTTCTTTAACAATTAGAAAAATTATAAGGTTGTTCAAGAAGTAACCATGCATTCAAAAGAAAACACACAAGCAATACATGCAACACATGTAGACACCAGATATAAGTGGAAACCCATAAAGGGAGAAAACCACAATTTTTTGTTGTGATGTGAAGGAAAGCACCCACTCCCTCCTTTACATCAATTTTTATAGGCTCCTACCTACAAGAGGCTTCAAACTCGTTTTTCTTTTGCAAGCTACAACATGCTAGGAGCACCCTCTCCCTCCTCTTAAAACTCCAACCTACTCTTTTTTAGGCTACTACCTAAAAGGGGACACCAATCCCTTGACAAGATTAACAATTTACTTTGTTGGTTTACCCAGTCTTTGAATTTTGAGTTCTTCCTTTTCTTTGTCTCAGTTCTGTACTCAATCTCTGCTCCTTTATCTCCTTTTCTCTATCCCACTTCTTCTCATCCTCTCTATATTTCTCTCTTTTCAGGAAATCTTTGAATTAGGTCACTCCACCATCCAATCAACTAGTTGTGATGCATTCCAAAAAATTATTTTATATAGCTCGATCTCCCTTTGAATTCCAATGCAGGGATTGAAACTCGTTGTCTCTTTGTATTCCAATGTTGTCTCTTTGTGATTCCCCCATTCATTTCCCATTGTTCTAAGTTTTAAAGATCAATAAAAAACAAATGGACCTCACAATATTAAAAAATAGAGTAACATAATCCAACTCCAATCAATGCATAAGCCATGTGCATCTAGGGGTAATTGATTTTCTAGGCCAGCAATAGTATCATCACATAATAGGTGCAAAAACATTGATCTTCCCTTCTGATCATTGAAATGTGTCTTCAAAGGTCTATCCAATAAATTAATCTTGAAACTTAATGCAGGGATGCTAACTTTCCAATTATATTCCAATTCCATGCTTCTTTGTGATCCCAAAATTATATTTGTTTCTTCAACATGAACTGATATCTCATCACTACATTTAGTCTGGAAATGGTGTTTTTAAATGAATCCGATAAACTACTTTATTTTTCGATAACCTGCTTAATATATTCCATAGCCTTATAATATTGGATACTTTTCCTCACCTTTGAAGATATTCTTAAACCAGATTTTTCTTCAGATTGTGACAAATATAATGCGCAGGTTTTTTTCAGTAGTTGGGTTTGAATTACCTGGCTTCTCTTCTAAGCCCATCAAACAAGCAACAAAACTTCAAGAACTCTTTCTTTCATTACTTTTATATTCCATTTCTTTCAAATATCCATTAGAATGGTTGTGCTTGTGCATAATCTTGTGTGTGTCCATGCCAAAATAATTATTTTTCAACTCAACATAATTTCTTGAATTCTTTGTTGTCCAACGATAGTCTTGGAGTTTCTTGGATATTTAATGCAGTGGGAAAAGGGATGTATCTGCCATCATACAAGAACCTTGGAGAGTCCTTCAAAAATGAAGATCCCGGGCCTTCTTTGAATTCAAAAGAAGGTTTCGGTGGCTCTTTATTTTCTACAAAATTCCATGGTGCCTCTTTTAAATTAACAATTACTTTCAGAGACTCATTTAGATCAAGTGGCGTAGTTGACTTTTTAGTTACAGCTAATGAAGAATGATTCATTGATTTCCTTGAATTCTCAATAATATATGATGATTCTTGAAACTTTTTCTCGGGCTTTTTCCCCTTCCTTGATGAAGGACCGATTAATATCTGTTGTTGCAACTTGCTTGTATCTCTTGCGTCGATTGGAGGTATTGAAGATTCCATTAGCTTGAGAACATATTTGTGTCCACCTATGCTTTTATATTTCTCATCAATCTTGGTCTCAAGAGATATCTTTGAAAAAACTCTGAAAAATGAATCTCTTACTGCATATTTGATATTAAGTGTTAGTCTTCTTATTTCCCTTGAATCGAGAGATGGCTTTGATATTTATTTTGTCGATGCCTCAAACTTCTCCATTTGTTTTTATTCTAAAGGAGTAGTAAGTCTCACATTATTTTCCAATTGAACAGAATAAGCCCTTGATATTTGTATGTAACTTTCTCCTGAATCAACTAATGACCTATGATTATCGTCCTCTACCACATTTTGCACAGAAGTTATATTGTCATCGTATCTTGGGTTCCCACAGATGGTTGAGGAGCGAGTTGTTGGAATTTTCTTGTGGCCATACAAGTGCTTTCCAGTGATAATAGAGGGTCTGTCAAACAACTAAAGAATTCATGTCACACAGCCAATTTTCTTTTTCAAGATGCTTTTCTAAATCAAAATCATCAAATATTGTGTGAAGAAACTTTGACGACATTTTTCTTCTTCTTGAATCTCTTTTTCAAGTTATTAGCTACTCCCTCCAATGCTCTAAGCATGTAACTGGTTGCTAGCCTCCATGAATTAAATGGATTTGAGAAAATATGGTTCCACTGCCTGGTTTTATTCTTGTGGAAGGCTAGGATCAGTGCCAGGTAGAGCTTTCTTTATACAAATTCAACGCAACATTCCAAATTTGTTTCCCACTTGAGTGTATCCTCTGTTCAATTTGCTCCTCCTCTCAATATTTACATTTTGAAGGGACTGATTGCAAATTCAACAACACCTTCAACATCAATGCTAATTATGTCAACAATCTACCCCTTTGGCATTGATGGAAATAATGATATTTATCTTCTATTTATCCATAGAAGATATTTTCATACTTGGGGATAATTTGTGCTTTTCAATATGGTCTCCTTGACATTTGATAGTTTTCTCTTTTGAATAAATAAGGCCTATTGTAATTTATTTTTTCATGTCAATTTTTTTTTTTAATGTTGCTAAGTACAATTATTCCTTTGTTCTCGTTGAGATGCATTGTTACTTTGTTTTGTCCGAGGTGTGTTTATGACATCCTTGTTATTTCGTTGTTTATTATTTCCATTATCTCTTGTGATAGCTTTGATGAAGTTGATGGTCTTTTTATCCTCTGTCATCTTCTTATTGGTTTCTCCTTCGTAACGGAAGATGGCTTTTGTAAAATGATATCTCTAAGAATTTAGTATCTAATCTGACTTTTCATACCCCTTAATGTGTTTAAGATTCATATTTAATTCATCCTATGTTTTCTCTAGCTTATTTCTAAGAGCAACTACTTCTTCGAGCTTCTCACATTCTTTGCCTTTGTCTTTAAACAATTGTAATAGGATGTCTTCAACCTTTTTGGCTTCCTACAATTCAACCTTCAACTCAAGAAACTCTTCGTACTTAGGCTCTTCTTTAACATATTTTATCAAAATTTCATTTGGTTTTATGTTCTTTTGTTTGCGCATGACAGTTTCTTCTAGAGAACTAATTAGCTCTCCTTCAAGGTCAATTTTACCCTTTTCTTCTTCACTCAACACTCATTAAGTTTTTGAGCTTGAGATTCTAGAGCCATAAGCATGAATTCACTAATTCCCTCTTCATAAGAAGATTCACTTATGTCTTCAGAGGAGTTGTTATCTCCTTGTGTATAAAAGTTTTTCTTTTTAAATATTTTCTCATTCTTTACTCTATTATATTTACTCTTTTCTTTACCTTTTGATTTATTTTATTCCTTCTTAAATGGACATTTTGAGGCATAATTCCCTACTCTTCCACAATTAAATCATTTAAAAGGAAGTTTACCTTTATGCTTACAACCCCTTTCTCCAATCTTCTCACAAATTTTGCTTCTTCTTCATCTCAGCCTGAACGTGAGCACTCTTGGTCTTCTATAGATTTCTTATCTATTTTGAATGTTTCATCCCTTGTGGATGGCTTTCCTTTTGTTATTCTCATTTCATATGATGTTAGAGAGCCAAGCAATTGATCCATTTTTAGGATTTCATTTCCTCAATAGGTGATGCTTTAGGATTAAACTTGGTAGGGAGTGATCTTAACACTTTTTGGACTATTGTAGATTCTTAATTTGTTCACCCAAAACCTTCATAGCATTAACAATTTCATCAACTCAAATAAAGAACTTAGATATGTCTTCATCATCAATCATTCTCAAGGACTCAAACTACATTTGTAAACTTGTAATTTGGCCAATTTTATTTTACCATCTCCTTCATGAATGTTTTTAAATTTATCCCAAATTTCTTTATTAGTGTTACAATGTATTAATTTTACAAATTCCAACTCATCTAGCTCACTAAGGTTAGCATTCATGATATTGGAATTGAATTCAAATTCCAATTTATCCTCTTTATCTACAATAGCAGGGGGTTCCTCATAACCATGCTCAAGTGCACCCCAAACATCTACTCCAAGAGACACTAAATATGTTCTCATCCTAACTTTCCAAAATGTATAATTACTACCATTATAAAAATGAGATTTGTTTGTAGAGAGCCCTTCCTGACTTGCCATTTTTATGAGTTAGATCTTCCTTCAAGTTGTTAGATTGATGCAGAAGGAACCGACTTTGATATTAATTGTTGGAAACTAAGCAAACACTCAGAGGAGGGTGAATCAATAATTGTATCTTTTAGCAACGAATGACTTAATTATTTTAACAACCTTTTAGCCTTTTATTTAACAAATAGTAGAGGTATATAGGTGTTCAACAATAAACATGAATTAGAAAGAAAACACACAAGTTATACATGCAACACATGTAGACACCAAATATAAGTGGAAAACCATAAAGGGAGAAAACCAATAATTTTTGTTGTGATGTAAAGGTAAGCACCCACTCCCTCTTTTACTTCAATCTTTGTAGGCTCCTACCTATAGGAGGCTTCAAACTCACTTTTCTTTTGCAAACTACAACTTGTTGGAAGCACCCACTGCCTCTCATTAGGGGAATTTTGAGGTCTAAAATGGGCTTACTAAAAAAAATGTACAACCAAAATTAACTTTATAAGAACAAATAGGATTCAAGATGATGTTGTCAACCATGGGAGATGATTCACCATTTTTGGAGGGAAAAAAGTAAAAAGATTAAAAATAATAAAATAATAAAACTATTTTTTTCAACTTGTATTTTCAACTTATATCCTTAAGTTTTCACTCAAATTTCGAGCGGGAGTACTCGTTGGATAAAAAATTTAATTTCTCATCCAATGAGTACCCATGTTGCATACTTTTGATGCACTGTGCTACATTAAAAATGAGAAATACATGAAAAAACATGATTGCAATGATGTTTTTTATGTATTTCTTATTTTTTTCGTGTAGTTTGGTCATTCAAAACTATGCAACCTGGGTACAGGCTTGGATGAGGAATAAAATTCTACATCCAACAAGTGTTTCATCTTGAAATTTGAGTAAACCCATAGGAAGATAAGTTGAAAATACAAGTTGGAAAAATAGCTTTTTATATTTTCCGTCTAAAATTTGATGATGTAATCTAATCTTATTTTATTATTTCCACTATTATTTTATAATTTTCTTAGGAGGCCCATTTTAGACCTCAAAATTCCCTTAATGTATTACAGGTTCCAACATATTATTTTTCAAGCTACTACTTGAAAGGAGACACCAATCCCCTGACAAGATTAACAATTTACTTTTTTGGGTTACACGGTCTCTGAATTCTGAGTTCTTCCTTTTCTTTGTCTTAGTTTTGTAATCATTATTTGCTCCTTTATATTCTCTACTCATTTATCTCACTTCTTCTCTTCCTCTCTATATTTATCTCTCTTTTTAGGAAATTTTCAAATTAGGCCGCTCTTCCATTCAATCAACTAGTTGTGGTGCATTCCAAAAAATATTTTATATAACTCGTTGTCTCTTTGTATTCCAATGTTATCTCTTTTTGACCCACCCACTCATTATCCATTCTTCCAATTTTTAAAGATCAGGAAAAACAAATGGACCGTGAAACATTCAAAAATAGAGTAACATAAGCCAAATATAATCATTGCATAAGCCACTGCATGTAAGGGTAATTGATTTGCTAGACCAGTAATAATATCATCAGATAACATGTGCAAAAACCCTAATCTTACTTTCTGATCATCAAAATGTGCCTTCAAAGTTTTGTCTGATAAATCAATCTTGAAACTTAATACGGGGATTCCAACTGTCCAATTATACTCCACTTCCATGCTTCTTGGTGATCCCAAAATTATATTTGTTTCTTCAACAAGATATGATCTCTCATCACTACATTTAGTTTAGAAATGGTGCTTCTTCAACGAATCCAATAATTTTTTTTTTGTAATCTTCTTAATAGATCCCATAGCCTTACAATATTGGAAACTTTTATTTTCCTTTGAAGAAATTATTAAATCATATTTTTCTTCAAATTGTGACAAATATAATGCACCAGTTTTTTTTTGGTAGTTAGGTTTGAATTACGTGATATCTCTTCTAAGCCCATCAAACAAGCAACAACACTTGGGGAACACTTTCTTTCATTACTTTGATATTCCATTTCTTTCAAATCTCCATTAGAATGGTTGTGATTGTGCATAATATTGGGTGTATCCATGCCAAAATAATTTATTTTCAACTCAACAGAATTTCTTGAAATTTCTCTATTGTCCAAAGATAGTCTTGGAGCTTCTTGAAGCTTTAATGAAGAGTAACAAGAGATTTATCTACCATCATATGAGAACCTTACAGAGTTCTTCGAAAATGAAGATATTGGTCCTTATTTCAATTCAAAAGAAGGTCTTGGTTACTCTTTATTTTCTACAAAATTCCATGGTGCCTCATTTAACTTAACATGTGCTTTCAAAGACTCATTTAGATCAGGTGGTGCAATTGAATTTTAAGTTACATCTAATGAAGAATAAATCATTGATTTCCTTGAATTTACATGATATCTAATGATTCTTGAAACTGTTGCTCGGGATTTTCCCTCTTCCTTGATGAGGGACTAATTGATAATTATTGTTGCAGCTTGCTCACATCTCTTACATTGATTGGAGGTATTGGACAATACATTGGCTTGACAACATATTTGTGTCCATCTTTTCTTTGAGATTTCTCATCAAGATTGGTCTCATGAGATAGCTTTGAATAATCTCTATATAATGTATCCCTTACTATATCTCTAATATCAAGTGACAATCTTCTTGTTTTCTTTGAATTGAGAGATGGCATTTATATTTATTTTTACATAATGGAAGCATCTCCTCTATCATCAACTAATAATCTCAATGAATTTTTTTTGCTTCTGCTTCTACCAAGTTTTTAATCCTAGGAGCCCTTTGTTGATTCCTCAAACTTCTCCATTTGTTTTGGTTTCGTATAAGGAGTGGCAAGTCTCACATTATTGTCTAAGTGAATAGAAGACACCCTTGATATTTGTATGGAACTTGGTCTTGAATCAATTGATGGCATATGATTATCATCCTTTGCCACATTTTTCACAAAAATTATATTGTAGTTGGATCTTGGGATCCCACAGCTGGTAGAGGAATGAGCTACTGAAATTCTGTTGTGGCCATACAAGCGCTTTCCAATGATAATATAGGGTTTGTCAAACAAATGAAGAATTATTGTCATGCATCCATTTTTTTTTCAAGTTGTGCTTCCAAATCATAATCATTAGATATTGCATGATGAAACTTTGATGACATTTTTCTTCTTCTTAACTCTCTTTTTCAAGTTATTATATATTCCCTTCAATGATCTAAGCCTATAACTAGTTGTTAGCCTCTGTGAATGAAATGGCTTTGAGAAAATCTAGTTTCATTGCCAGAAAATATATGTTTATACAAATTCAACGCAACATTCCAAATTTGTTTTCCAACTGAGTGTATACTCTTTTATTTTCTCCTTATCTAAATATTCACATTTTGAATGGATTGAGAGAAAATTCAACAACACCTTGACATCAATGCCAATTCTTCGAACAAAAATATCTCAATGAGAGGTAGAAAAAATGGATCAACATAATTCAAACATATGATTTGAACATCGAGTATGTGAAGGGAAATAAGAATATGATGGTTGATGCTATCTCTAGGATGCTAGTGTCATGTTCTCTCGTGGATATCAACAATGATTGGAGGGAACTTCTACTAGTGGAATACTCAAATAATAAGTTTGCATGCGAGCTAATGGATGGATTAATACATGATGATATGGAAAAGGTCATTAACGACATTATCTGTTACAAAGGATATTCTTTGTCCTTTAGTCACAGCTCAAGGAAAGGATCATGACATCCATCCATGAATCACCCCTAGAAGGACACCAGGGGTTCTTCAAAACATACAAGAAACCATGAGAAAGATTTGAGTGGAAAGGCCTTAAGGTGGATGTTTGGAGACATGTCGCTGAATGTTCCATATGCCAACAGAATAAAACAAATAAGACCCATTTAATGGGACTACTACAACCACTATTGATCCCAGATAAAAAATGGGAAAACATCTCAATGGATTTCGTCACAAGGCTTCTGAAGGTGCGATGGAAAGATTGTATCTTCATGGTGGTGGATATATTAACAAAATTTTCTCATTTCATACCATATCCTCTAACTACTCAATAGCATAGATAGCAGAAACATTTTTTCTAGAGGCCTTCAAATTGCACGGGGTCCCCAAGCACATTGTTAGTGACGAAGATAACAACTTCCTCAGTGCATTTTGCAAGATCTATTTAGATTATCTAGCACGAAGCTAACCTCGAGCACCAATTATCACTTACATACAAATGGCCAGAAAAAAATTGTCAACAAGTGGGAAGAAGGATATTTAAGGAATTATGTGGCAGGGCAACGAAAAACTTGGATCAAGTGG
Organism: Pinus albicaulis; assembly: GCA_034641835.2. Lineage (NCBI taxonomy): Eukaryota > Viridiplantae > Streptophyta > Pinopsida > Pinales > Pinaceae > Pinus > Pinus albicaulis. Next base: position 1,500,234,633 of record CM076581.1, read on the forward strand.
TTACACTTGGGATAGTAATGTTATGCAACTAGCTCACAAAGCATAAGAAAAGATAGATCAATGACTTAAAAATTATCCTCTTCGAGGGAGAAACCTCCTTTACATTACATAAATGAACAATTATTGAATGATACAAATGATAAGACCTCTTGATTATATATAGGAGTCTAAGGGGTCACAATAGAATCAGAGCCTACATAACAATAATAATGTAAGGGAACAACAACAACAACAGTGGGCTTCTATGGGGCACAACAATAACAATATGGGGGATACATGGGCACAAAAATAAAAATAGGGGGCTACACTAACAATAAAAATAAAGGGGATACACTAGTATTATAGGGACCTAACATTCCCCTCTCCTTAAAAAAAGTGTTGTCCTCAATTCTTTAGTAGTTCCGGATGCTTCTGTATAAAATTCTCATCCTCCCATGTGGAATCTTCAACAACTAAGTTATTCCACTTAATGAGATACTCTTAAATTAATTGATTCCTTAGTTTTCAGGTTCTTGTTTCCGTGACTACTTTAGGCTCAAATATGATTTTTTTCTTCTTTGTCAAGTTCTGACAACATTGTTTGAACTGGGAGCTTGTCACTGATAACATTCTTTAAGCATGAAACATGGGAAACTGGGTGTACTCAAGAAGATGTAGGAAGATCCAATTTGTATGCGATAGTACCAATATTTTTCAATACCTTGTAAGGACCATAACACTTAGGTGATAATTTATTATCCTTCTTATCTTGCTTGAGGGACAGTTGTTTGCATGGTTGTAGTCGTAAAAATGCCTAGTCTCCTACATCAAAACTTCTTTCACTGTGATGTTGATTTTCCTATTGTTTCATTTGATTCTGTGCCAAAGTGAGGTTATCCTTTAAGAGTTCGAGTACTTTTTGTTGATGCTCAATGTGATATTCCACTTATTGAACCTTAGAATTTTCTCTTAAATATGATGTGATGGATGGTGGATGATATCCATAAAGTTCCATAAATGGGATCATTTTTGTTGTAGTATGGAAGGAAGTGGTATACCACCATTAAACTAGAGGCAACCACTTGACCCATTGTGTTTGTTTATCAGATACAAAACAACGAAGATATCCTTCCAAACATTTGTACACTATCTTAATTTTCCCTTCAAATTGAGAATGATAAGATGAGCTATGAGCTAATTGAGTACCAATTCAAGCAAATAATTTCGTCCAAAAATTTCCAGTGAAAATGGGATCTTAGTCACTTATAATAATCTTTGGGTTTCCATGTAGCTTTTGAATTGTTTCCATAAATGCAATAGCCAATGTATTAGATTTAAAATAATGAAATAATGCACAAAAGTGTGCATACTTTGTAAGTATGTAAACTACCACCATGATGACACTATTACCTTCAGACTTGGGTAAACGTGTGATAAAATCCATTGAGGCCTCCTCCCAATGATGACTTGGAATGGATAAAGGTTGCAAAAAACTTGGGGTCTTAATTGTCTTAACTTTATTTCGTTGGAAAACCAAACATTCTGCCAAAAAATTCTGAATATCATATTTAAGACCATCACAAAAAAATTTCTTCTTTATATTGTGGTAAATTTTTAAAAATCTAGAGTTCCCTCCTAAGGGGTAGGTGTACAATTCCAAAAGAATATTTTGTTTGAGTTGGGAATTCTAACAAAGATATAAGCGATCTTTGTACCATAATGAATCATTTTTCCAGCTAAATGTATCAAATGTATTAGGATGTTGTTGCAAATTTTGAATGAATGTCCATGCCTCTTCATCATTCTTCCATTTATCCCTTTCTTCAATTATCCAATCAAGTTGGATAATAGAAATAGCATTAAGAAATGCTTCCGACATCCTCATTCTTTCTTGAGAGTGCATCTTCAACAAGATTTTGCTTCCCTTTTTTGTATATGATTTCAAAGTCATAACCCAACATCTTTGTGACCCATTTTTGTTGCTCTTCTAAATATAATATCTGTTCCAAAAAGTATTTAATACTATCATGATATGTTTTAACCTTGAAGTGTCTTCCCATTAGGTAAGGTCATCATTGCTTTAGTGCATGTAGTAGTGGCCAATGTTTCCTTCTCATAACTAGGATTTTGTAAATACTTGCCTTTGATTGGATGGCTTTCAAAAGCAATGGGTCTTCCTTCTTGCATTAAAACAACACCAATTCCATTTCTTGAGGCATCACTTTCCGCAATAAAGTTTTTTGTGAAGTCTAGTGTAGCTAAGAATGGTGCTTGGCACATTGCCTCTTTAAGATATTAAAAGGCCTTAGTTGCTTCCGGAAACCAATAAAATGCATATTTCTTTAGTAATATTGTTAGAGGTGTTGCTATTCTCCCATAATTCTTAATAAACTTGCAATAATACCCTGTCAACCCGAGAAATCCTCGAATATGCTTTATAGTTGTGGGGATTTTTCATTCCTTAATGGCCTTAATTTTTTTAGGGTCTACATTAATACCCTCATGAGATACAATATGACCCAAGTATTTCACCTCCTATACTCCAAAGAAACATTTGGAGGTTTTTGCATATAATTGTTTCTCCTCCAATAGTTTGAGCGACCTGTTAACATGTTGAACATGATCCTTCCAAGAATTTCTATAGATTAGTATATAATCAAAAAATACTAACACAAATTTTCTAAGGAAGGGTTTGAAAATGGAATTCATCAAACCTTGAAATGTGGAAGGTGAATTAGTAAGGCCAAAAGGCATGACCGAAAATTCATAATGACCCCCATGAGTTCTGAATGTTGTTTTTGGAATGTCTTTAGTCTTCGTTCTAATTTGATGATATCTTGAATGAAGATCCAGCTTGATGAAGTAAATTGATCCATGTAATTAATGCAAAAATTCATCAATGACACGAATGGGAAATTTATCTTTAATAGTGATATTGTTGAGCTCCCTATAATCCGGACACATACGCCTTGATCCATCCTTCTTGTGCACTAATACTACTAAAGCAGAGAAAGAAATTTGACTCGGTTAAATTATATCAACCTATAGCATTGAATTTGCAACCATATGTTCTATTTCACTCTTTTGGGCATAGGGATATGTGTAAGGCCTGATTTTTGGAGGAACACTTCCTGGAATCAAATGAATATCATGATCATGATCATGAATAGGTGGGAGGCCTTTGGGAGTCTCAAATACCTTGGAATGACTGTCAAAGAATTTTTGAAGATTTGGAGAGATGATTTCGATGTTTGAACCTCTAGAGAGCATAATTATGCAATTTCCCTCATTGTTATTTCTTCAAAAGCTTTGTAATTCCATTAGAGTTGATTATCCTTCTCGGTTTCCATGTGATATCCCTTAATTCAACTTATTTTCCTTCCTAAAAAATTTCAAGAAAATTTCTTGAAAATTAAAAGTTATCATCCCCAAAGATTGTAACCATTGGACTCCTAGTACAACATTAGCACCACCCATTGGAATGGAGAGCATTGGAATATTCAATACATATTCCCGCATGGTTAGATTGATATTATGACACTTTCTAGAGAAATTTATAGTACCTCCATTTGCAACCATCACTTGACACCCTAGTGCTGGATATAGGAAGCAATTCAATTCTTTGGTTATCTTACAATGAATAAAATTATGGGTACTACCCAAATCAAACATCAATATTTCCCTTTTCTTCTTGATATATCCTTCTACCTTGAGAGTTTGAGGAGTATTAATTCCTTCCAATGCATTACAAGATATGGTTGGATTCATTTATTCTTTCTCAGGGGTTGGTTCTAGATGTATACCCTCCTCTTCTAATGTTTCTTGTTCCTTTTCTTCCTCCTCTTCACAATCTATGTAGAATAATTTATTCTCACCACACTTATGAACTTTAGTGTATTTTCTATCACAACTACAACAAATCACTTTTTCTCTTTTTTCCTCCAATTGTTGTGGTATCAATATTGTAGGTTTAGGAAGGCTAGGAGAAACAACACTTCCATATTTATAGTTGTGAGTGGTAGACTTCCTTGTTTCCATAATTTTGTTTTCAATTTTTCTTGCCACCCTAAATGTCTTCTCTAATGAATCAGGTTCCCAAAGGTGAACCTCACATTGGATGTTATCCTTTAAATCCCCTATGAAGACATTAATCATATGATCCTTTGGAATATCAACTACCCTCATATTCAATTTTTGGAAGTCCTTAATGTGCTCCACCATTGAACCCTTTTCTTTGAGATTTATCAATTAGCTAAAGAAGTTGTTTCTCTTTGTATCCTCATAATGTTCTATCATTTCCTCTGTAAAAACTAACCAAGTGAAAGTTGGTTTGCGAGAAAAAATCCATTGATGCCACACAAACTTATTAGGTTCTAAATATAAATATGCAATGCATACCTTTTTTGTGTGTTGCACATCATGGAGATCAAAATATTGCTTCATTTGTAGTATCTATGTTACCGATGTTGAGAAATCTAGGGCATGAAGTGTCAAAATTTCTTAATCTAAGAAATCCTATAGATAAATATTGATTTACTTCTCCTACTTTATTAATCATACAAGTTATTAATATGAATGTTCAGAAAAACAACGAAGTAAACATGAATAACAACCTACAAATACTGATCATTTACTGAATAGGACGCTCATATGACAAAGTGACACACAGATTTTTCGGACAAATGTCCCTGGAAAAACCCAATGCGGGAAAACCAACGCAGCTAGCTCTGTAGGGTTTTATTATTCAGAATATTATGATTACAAAAATTTCTGGGCACTAGACATGGTTGGCCCAAAAGAGAAAACCACAATAGTTATACCTCTTTCACTTGGAGATAGAAAATATGGCTGATTCACACCCTCAAACGAGATTTACAGAACTCGAGCCCTTTCTGGCCCACCGGAAACCCAGCGCTGCTCCTCAACCCTCTGTGTCAGCCTTTATGGCATGTGTCAACCTCTGTGGTGCTCTAGAAGGGCTTGCATCACCCCTGAAGGGCTTACACTGCCCCATGCGCTGCCCTGACTGGGCCTGCGTCACCCCTGTGTGGCTCCTAGTACCTCTGCGCTACCCCTGTTAGGCTTTGGCTATATTTGTGCTATTGGATATGCTACCTCTCTGTCGTTTTTGTACTCTCGGCCTTGGATTCAGAATTACTCACCAATATTGCCCCTCACTGCACTGCAAAATCTTCCTGAAATTTTTAGCAAACAAGGCCCTAGAATTTCAACTTAGCTCCAGTGCTCTACTAATGTGTGTGTTCTCCAACTAACCCCAAGCCCTTCTCTTAAACTTTTCTCATTGAAACATGAATGATCGTGATCTAATATCTAACCGACGACTAATATTAGAAGCTATTTGATCCGCATGACTTGATCTGCATGACTTAAGTCATTCTCATCACATGTTTAATTTAATTCACTTTAATCTTTTAATTTTCCTAAGTTAGAGCCAGGGTCCTGTTATCGCTTGTTGCCTACAACTACCTATAGCTAGTGGGAAAAGCCTTCAACACCACAGGTGTGGTTGGTGGCAAGGAACTCGGAGAAGGGGTTGTCACCTATTCCCGACTCTCTTCGTTTAAGCTATCTCCTAGGTTAGCTATGGGGGGTGTCCTTAAATGGAAAACTAAGTTAAAGATTTGAGTTTCTAGGAGAATATTAAAGTGAAATTGGATTACTTTTGAAGATTCATGAGCATTTATGAGAAACTTTGAAATAATGACAAACCATTTTACGAGTGCCTTTACAAATAACGTGCTAAAAAATAAAAGAAATGCTCAAAGAGATGAGAACATGGTAATCCTAAAATGGAAACAAAAGACTGTTAGCACAAGATATTAGAAATGCTCTCAATATAAATAGATTTATGAATCAAAGCATGAGAAACTATCTTGCTCAAAAGGAAACAATTAGTGTTCTACTTTGGAGAATGTAAATGAAATGATAGAAAAACTTAAATGTTAGACCAAGATAACAACATGCAATTAAATTTGCAACACCAAATAAGGGTATTTGCCAAAGAAACAAGATATATCAATCATCCATAAGCATAATGATCATTAAAATGACAACATGCAATGAAATTGCAAAAGTAAGAAAATTTCCAAGTACCATAGAATTAAACTTGTTGCAAAATTTAAGGAATTAAAATGCTTGCATCCAAAGTGCTTCTTGAGATAATATTTTCATGTGAATCTTTAAACCATCAAGATAGCAAAAAATTTGAGAAATTTGCAAGTAAATGTGATGAGATAGTTCTCTTGGTTTATTTTATTAATTAGTTCTAAAGCAAGGTTACAATTGAACTCTAATCCTCAGACCTCACCCTCACCCAAATATTTGGATCTCACAGTGAGGAGTCCATAGAGGTAGAGGGTCCCTAAAACGTCTATTCAACCAACTTAAGTTGGAGGTAAATTTTAGTGATGGTTGGGGCATGTAAGATCTAAAAGTAAATTAACATGAAAATGAAAATTCATTTTCAACTTGAAATATATTTTCTTGTCATGAAATAAAATGTAGTTTTACTTGATGCATCAAACTTAATATTGTAGAGTGTGCTCATTGGTGAAGCATAAGCAAATTTGAAGTATGATTTCAAGCTAAATAAACTCAAGTAAAGATACTTGCATATAAAAAAAATCTGAATTTGCTATGAAAGTAAATGCTCCTAAAACTTGTAGCAAATCAAAGTGAATAGTTAGTGAAATGAATGAAATGCATGGTTGTGTTAATTGACCAATTAAATGAGATGCATGCAATTTAAAGAGATAAACAAATCACACCACAAGTCCCCTCCAAAAATGGAGAGATTGAGATGCCAATGGGTAAAACCCACGCTCCCAAAATCAGAAATTTTATTAGTTGTTAGAAGTAAGAGCCTATGAATCCTCCTACAAGCTCAAGGAAAAATTTTACAAATGAAACTTGAGGTATTAGAGTTACCCTTGATGAGAAATTTCTGCAATATAAAGGCTCAATAGAAATCAGATTTCTACAAGTGAAGAAGAGAGGCTAAGCCTCCTCAATGCTCATGACCAAGAAAGAGGGAAGAAGCCACAAAAGGAACTCAGCCTTCCTCAAGGAAGCTCCTTAACTGCCCACGACCACAGGAAAAAGAGAGAGCCTCCTCGTTTGACGTTAGAGCTCAAAGGTCCTGCAACAATTTGTTAGTAGTTTCTTGAAGGTGAATCCCACAAGTTGCTACAAGAAAACAAGTTAGAAAAATACGGCTACAAAAAACCAACCAAGTGTTAGACAAATAAAATCAAAAAATATTGCACAATAATCTACAAAGGGCTAAGCCAAAGAGGATGAGTAAAATCTCCTCTTTGTCTAGCCATGCTTAAGCTATTTAAATAGAAAAATATGATCCACTGATGCACAATGAAAAGTAAAATATTTTTAAATTATTGCATGCATACAAACTATGTCCAAACGAATCCCTACAAGACACTTTTTCGTAAGATAAACAATGAAAATCCAAATAACAAATGAGAGTTTCTTTGAAGGTGCTTCAAGGGTGGGTTGGTCTCCGAAAGACTTCCCCTCACGCTTGATCCAAAAAGAAGTATTCTACAATACTCAAGTCACAAATTAGTCCATGTAGATTTAGATAAACAAACAATGAATTGAAACTTCTAGAAATCTATTTGAAAATAAACTAGAACTTTCAACTTCTAGGGTCTACTTTCAAATCAAATGTTAATACAAGATAGCTGTGCACTAGAAAATTCACAAGAATACATGGAAAATTAAATAAATCAAAGCATAGAAAAGATTATACCAATAGCTCCAAATGCACCATGCTCCGAAGGAAGAACACCCATGAATGGACCCCCAAAGTCTTTATTGATATTTCTAAAAGTGTACAAGGCAGCAGCGCCTCTGCAAGCACAATAGCTAGTAAAACAATATTACAATGAGAGCCCAAGGCTCATTTAAATAGAACTATGGGAGAAAATCCCAATGAAATATCAAATGAAAAGTGTAGCAATGGTGAATATCTCAATGCATAAACATATTTCCAAGTGGTTGCTTGATTGCTATAGGTGTCATTGTAATTTCCCTTGTGTTGGCAGTGCAAATCTCCTCTAAGGTTGAGCGTACATGCCTGTGGAGAAAATGTGTAACAAGTGGCTGTATGAGAAGATAAGACTCTCACATAATACGTGGAGGATCCTCACCCAAAATTCTTCTAAACAAATGTCCATTTCCTTTGCTGTGTACAAACAGTCTTTCTCCTCCAAATCTGGTGCGTATATCTCCTTATCTGAAGTGCATTGAGCTGCCTTGCATATATTTGTACAAATGGAAGGAAAAGCGAATAAAAATGGAGACATTCACCATAATTTTCTCAATTATAATCTGCCAAATATCATTTATGCAATACACTGATTTTTCCTTACTGATTTGAAACGTGTGTATTTCCCTTTGACTGCGTGGAATATTCTTTCAACTTGTGCGTATTGTTTTGGCATGTGTGTTTTAAATTTTGTTGGCTATACATACACTATGGAGAGGTGAGGTGGGTCCATCCCACACTCACTTTACTTTATACCTTTGTCCATAACATTTAAATTAAATCCCAAGTGAACTTTTGGCCATACGTATGAACTCAATGTTGGATCATTTGATTTTTTTTATTTTTGGAAATTTTGACTTGAGCTTGTTGTACCTTATGTGGTGGGCCACACATGCTTGCAAGTTCATCTTTGAATTCCTCTCAATATTCCTTGTCACTTGGTTGACTTATTTTGACTTTGGAAAAAATTATGAAATTTTCCAATTTTTCATTTTTTTGAATTTTTTTTCTCATTTTTGCCACTGACATTAGAAAAATTAGTTTTTGAGGGACCATAAGTCATTTTTTGACCCTCAAAGTGGGTCCTAAGACGATGTTGGGCCTCTGAGGATTATTTTCGATTGGTCACATGCCCCAGACATTTCCTAAGGCCACTTATTTACATCATTACATAGAAATTAATTAAAAAAATCCTGTTTTGCAGGAAATTTTTAATTATTAAAAAATCCTTCTTAGACCTAGTCAAATTCTATGAAATTTCAGAGATGACCTAGCATGGTAATATACATCTAATCTAGACACTAATATGCATTAGGGGCTCAACTTTCAAGCTGCCACCTCGGCTTTGGGGTAATGCAATGAGTGAAAAAACCTAGAAAATTATTCGCTGCTAAAAAGAAGGAATAATTAACTAAGTAAAAAAAACACTCCAAAGTGTACTCGCTTGATAATCGAGTCCCAACATCCTAGGCCTATTACATGGCTTTATTCATCATGCTAGTGAAATTTATACAATATCCCCGTAGGGTTGCGAAATCTGAGGATTGAAGAAGAAAATGATAAGAAGAAGAAGTAGAGTTTAAAAAACTCTGTTGAACTAATGATATCTGATGATATAAATGTCTTTTGGTTCATCCTTGGGCATGGAGTCTTGTCATTATCATCAGGTGCCACTCCAGTGGTCAAAATTTGGCTCCATATGGGGATACATGCTAGATATGAAGTGATAGTGTGCAAGAACTTGGAATCTGCATCCCTCGACCAAAGATATATATTAGCAGTATCTATTCAAAATAACATCAAATAAAATCAAGTATAGAAATGGAAATTTTATTCTAAGAGCATAAAATATCAGTTTATTCATGAAAAAAATCTATTTAAACAAATTTGACAGGGATACGGTTATAAATATGATACAAATAGATGCCCTATGGCATCAGATGTTTTCTTTGTGGAAAATATTGAGCAATTGGCCATTCACAGGTAACTCTAGTGATTCTCTGTCCAAGGTGCTCAAATGGTAGGAATTTTGTCCCGCTGCTTCTATGATGATATAAGGTCAAAGCCATAAATTTTCAAACTTACCATGATTACCAGGCTTTTCATTCCTGCGATCCCAAAGTAAAACCATATCACTGTTAGAAAAACCTCTATTCCTAGATGATTTGTCAAAGTTTATTTTTACCTTAGATTGATTTTTACAACAATTTTTAAATGATCTTCTCCTAGTTTCATCTAGTTCTACAATTTTATCAATCCTATGTTGCACAACATCCCTATCAGATGTAAAACTCTGTAGAAATTAGTAAGTTGGGAGTCTCAAATGCTCGGGAAGGGTAACATCCAAGCCATACACTAGTTCAAAGAGACTCTTTCCAGTATAACTCTTCTTTGTAATCCTACCATCCCACAAAGCATATTTAATTTTTCTATCCCATGCTCTCTTATTATCCCCTACTATCTTCTTGATTATGGTTATCAAATTTTTATTGCTAGACTCGGCTAGACCATTACCTTGAGGATAGTAGTTTGATGAATGGGATAAGACAATGGCATACTTAAAGCAGAAAGATGAGAATTCAGTAGAGCTAAAAGCCTTGGCATTATCTGTTGTAATTTTAGCAGGGACACCCAAACGAGTGATAATCCTATATTCAAGAAAGTCCATCACTACTTTGTCGGTGGTGTGTCTTGTAGGGATGGCTTCTACCCATTTAGTAAAATAATTAGTGGGAGTTAACACGAGTAGCCATTACTAGAATTTTCATTAAATTTCCCTATAAAGTCAACCCCCCAATGTTGAAAGGGAGCTTCCATGACGACAGGCTGAAGAGGAAAAGAAGCTAACATTTGCTTCCCAGTGAAAATATGACAAGCTTGGAAACCTCTAACATACTTGTGCACATTGGCAAAAATAGAAGGCCAAAAATAACCAGCTCTCAAGATTTTATGGGTAGTAGTCTTAGCAGCGTAATGTCCTCCACAAAATCCTGAATGAAACTTAGATAGAAGCTTTTTGGCCTCAATTTCATCAACATATCTAAGTATTACCCCCTCCGGATTTCTCCAACCCAGACCAGCCTTCACAATGCAATAATTAGTTGCTCTAAGCCTTAACGCTCTTCTTTTATGGCCAACTAAATGGTCAGGACATGAAAATTTTTGCAAGTAATAAATATTGTCTTTATACCATTCTAGTTGACTCAATCTTTGAAGTTTCAATGAAGTTAACCAGATCATTTTGACAAACCATTCCTAATGCTTTCTCATTCCCCTAAGTCAAGATCTTAGCCAATCCCTGACCTTTTACCAGCTTGGTAGGTCTAATATCTAAATCGTACTCTTGAATTTTAGAGACCCACCTAGCTCGAGTTCCTAAGAAATCAGCCTGAGCTAAAATATCCTTTACTGCAGAGTGAGGGACATACATGATTATTCTTGAATACCCCACATAAACTCTAATTTTCTTAAGGGAATTGACTAAGGCATAAGCCTGTTTTTCCAATGTGCTATACTTCAACTCAGAACCTTGAAGGGATATACTCATGAAGGCAATAGGCTGCTCATACGCTTCATTGTTCTTTTTCAACAGCACTCCAACAATAGTATCTTTAGATGCGAAAGAGAAAATAAAAAAATTCTTCAAATAATCAAGGCTCACTAGAACAGGGGCCTTACCAATAGAATCCTTAATTTCCTGAAAACCTATTCTCCCCTCTTTTCCCCAGACAAACTTAACATCTTTCTTTAAAAGGTTTTGAATGGGTTTAGCAATTTCAACATAATTTGGAATGAACCTCCTGAGGAAATTGATCTTTCCTAAGAAGGATTGAAGGTTTTTGATATTGTGAGGTAGAGGAATCTTTTGAATTGCCTCAACTCTCTCAGGGTCAATCTTGATTCCATCCTTCGAGATGATGTGACCAAGCAACTTCCCTTCAGTCACTCCAAAAATAGATTTAGCAGGATTTAAAGATATCCCTTACTCTCTGCACCTGTCAAATATCTGCCTTAAATGGCTAATATGAAAAATTCCATTTTTAGAAAAGACAATTAAGTCATCTTGATAAATCTCAATGAATTTCCCAATTATACCCTTAAAGGCATAGTCCATAGCCCTTTGAAAATTTGCTCCAGCATTTGTCAATCCAATAGGCATCGTTAAATACTCAAAAGTACCCCAGGGTGTGGTGAATGTTGTCTTATGCCTGTATTCCTTCTTCACCATGACTTGGTTATATCCTGAAAATCCATCTAACAAAGACATCATTCCAGATCCTGTTACCCTTTGCAACAATGTTTCCATATTGGGTAAAGGGTAATTATCCTTTTTACAAGCTAAATTAAGATTTCAAAAATATACACATAGCCTGATTGATCCATTCTTCTTTCTCACAATAGCCAAGTTTGAGCACCATGTAGAATGCCTAGTGTGAGCTATAATTCTAGCTTGAAGCATCTTTTGCAACTCCTTTTGCACCAAGGGGGCTAACTTAGGATTTATTTGCCTAAGTTTTTTCCTAAAGGGTTTGGCATTTTCATCGTTAAGAGGGATAGTATGCTCCATAACATCCTCACTATAACCTTTTAACTCCTCATATGAAAAGGCCAAAACATCCCTATATTCTTGAAGTAAATTCATTAATTTTTTCCTTTCCTCCTCGGTGGTGCCCTTCCCTATTTTTATGATCTTTGGGTCATGAGGGGTACCAATTTTTACTTCAATAGATTCCCCTGGGTCAATTTTCTTATCCTCTTTTTTCTTTACAACATCATGTCTGTCAAACATCTGTTCCATGGCTATACGATCCCTAGGAGTGGGATTTGACACAACATTACACTCATCATAATCACAACCTTCTTCCTTGTAGCCAACCTTGAAACCAAAGAATTCTTCCATATTATTTAAAAAATGAATCACTTGGTTTTCTTCATTAAAGATTTGCCAATAATCCACATTATCAGGAACCGATGGTCTAAAAATAACCTCTATCTTGATCTTATCATCCATCAAGTTCTGTCCAAGCTGTAATGTAGATGGAGCAAAAGCCAACTCATCAGCTTGTTTATTTCCTTCTCTCGGAATCACTTGAAGATCTAATGCGTCAAAATTTTCCATGCTATCCCAGACAACATTTCGACACTTCTTTAATCTATCATTCTTACATGCAAATTTATTCTTTGTTTGAAGAATGACTAGATCAGAATCCCCCTGGATACTAAACATCTTAATGTTCAAGTCTTTTGCCAACTCTAGACCTAACAACAAAGCTTCATACTCCACTACATTGTTAGTTGCATCAAATTCCAATCTAAAGGAAATTTTGAATATATGACCAAGGGGGGCGGTAAAGACAATTCCGACACCCTTACCAAACCTCGAATGGGCACCATCAAAATTTATGTGCCATACCCAATCCTTCTTACTTTCCACCTCCTTCTCCAAAGGAGCAATAGAATTAGCCAGGATAGCATAGTTTCCCAAGTCATCAGATTCATACACAATTTAATTATGAGGCTCCTTGGGATTTTACACGTGAAACTTTCTCTCCAATTCCCTATCCAACCTGACCATGATGCCCTCATTATTAGGGATGATATCATAACTTAAATCCATTTGCAAACTACCCCCTATATCAGCTCCCCACTTTCTAGACAATAACATCCCGCATGCATTAGGCACATCAATCACCACAATATCCATGGTGATCATAATATCAGGATGAACTACCAAGTGGACTTGAAGATCCTTTATCAAACCAAAAACCTCAATAATTTTCGAATCCATAGCACAAATGTTGTGGTAAGGTCTAGAAAACCCTCAGGTTTAACTGATTCATGAATTTCTTAGTCATCACACACGATGATGCCCCAGAATCAAACATACAATTGTGCAAAAGCATTCCATTGACCAACATAGTGATGAAAAATGGTTGATGGTCTCTGTTATCTCTACACATACCACTACTTTGCAAAGTGATAGGGGCATCCTCATATCTATCTTTAGAAAAATTTGACATTTCTTTTCCATTAGGGGCATCACTGACTTTCAACAACTTACATCTTTGGGAGAGAATCTTCTGATTTCAGTCACAGGTACCAAAATATTTGCATTATTTATCCATCCTCCCAAATCAATATTTAACTTAGATGTAGGTGGAGTGAAATTTTTATGGGCATTTTGATTTATTTCCTTGTTTCTTGCCCTTTCTTTATCCTTGGCTATCTCTAAAATCTGATTTGATGAAGGCTTCTCTCCATACAACTCAGTGATCCTATCCAACTCTTAAAAATTATTAACACTATAGGAGGATGGGGAATTCTGACTTGTCTTTTGATTATTTTCCATAACTCCCATCCAATTATCCAAGGACAAATGATGCTCTTTTCGAACTACATTTATTTGTTCACTTGTTCCAGCCATTTCACCATCTAAGATCCTTTTTGCGTAAGGACAAGTGAGTTCATCATGTAAGTCATCACATGGTCTACAATAAGGCATTGAATCATCAACTAAGTTAGTAGACTCAAGTGGATTTGGTGGCCTATGTTCATTAGGGGGGGCCCTCTTCTGCCATCTATCATTTCCTCGATTTGGGAATCTCCCCTCCTGATTTCTTTCCATGGAAAGAAACTGATTTTGGATAGCATTCATTTGATTCATGTGATTCGCTTCCATATTCTTGATGATATGGGTTAACTCCTTAATAGGATCATGGGTAGCCTCTTCCTTGCCCTTGCTTTTGGAATCATTTGATTTCGATGGCCCTCCAGTGTAACTAGGAATCTCATATTTTCCTGATTGCTTTCTATCCCTCTCCATTTTTAAGGCTTCCATTTGAGCTATAACCAAAGTTGTAGGTTCCTTCCTCCTCAATTCATAAGTGGTATCCACACCAAAAGCATCTAAATATGAGCATAAGAGAAATTCATCCGGAGGTTTAACAGTTGCAGGCATGCTTTTAACCAATTCATTGAATCTTTTGTTAAACTCCTCCATGGTTTCATTCTCATTTTTCTTTATGGTGCTAATGGAACTAAACATATGACTATTTTCTCTTCTCTCTCCATAATTTCCCATGAAAGCATTAAAAATAGTTTGCAAAGAATCATACGACTTTGTAGGTTGCGCAGTGAACCAATTAAGAGCATCCTCTTCTAAAAAGAGAACAAAAAGACTCATCTTTACATCCTCATAGTTAGCAACGTTACACCACTTAAAGATGCATACATTAAATTTCTTCACATGTGATGCAGCGTTAATGGCATTGTTACCTTGAAAAGAAGGCAACCTTTCAATAGCCTTGTCAGGGATATTGTAAGGATAGCCATTAATGTTAGTAAAGTTACAAGGAGCAAAAAGATAATTCATGATGTTAGGCTCAACTTGTTCTTGAAACAACAAATGAATGTCAGAAATAGCCTCTTGCCCAAGAATAGCAAGAGCTCTACTATGAGAAAGCCTATTTAAACTCTCTCTAAAAACCCTTTCAGGATCAGGAGAGGGGCTAACTAGACCACTTGAATTTCTCCTGGTAGAGACTCTTGCAAAATTAGGATTGAGTGGAGTCGCCACTTGAGCAAGAATTTAAATCTAAAATTCAAATATGCCAAAACTAAAAGTTAGTCATTTTCCCAAGCACAAGAAGACTTGTCCCCGATAAAGGCGCCAAAAATGTTATCGCTTGCCCCCTACACCTACCTAAAGTTAGTGGGAAAATACTTCAATCCCACAGTGTGGTTGGTGGCAAGGAACTCAGAGAAGGGGTTGTCACCTATTCTTGACTCTCTATGTTTAAGCTATCTCCTAGGTTAGCTATGGGGAGTGGTTCCTAAATGGAAAACTAAGTTAAAGATTTGAGTTTCTAAGAGAATATTAGAGTGAAATTGGATGACTTTTGAAGATTCAAGAGCATTTATGAGCAACTTTGAAATAATGACAAACCATTTAACTAATGCCTTTACAAATAACGTGCTCAAAAGTAAAATAAATGCTCAAAGAGATGAGAACACAATAATCCTGAAATGGAAACAAAAGACTATTAGCACAAGATATCAGAAATGATCTCAAGATAAATAGATTTATGAATCAAAGCATGAGAAACTATCTTTCTCAAAAGGAAACAATTAGTGTTCTACTTTGGAGAATGTAAATGACATGATAGAAAAACTAAAATGTTAGACCAAGATAACAACATGCAATTAAATTTGCAACACCAAATAAGGGTATTTGTCAATGAAACAAGATATATCAATCATCCATATGCATAATGATTATTAAAATGACAACATGCAATGAAGTTACAAAAGTAAGCAAATTTCCAAGTACCATAGAATTAAACTTGTTTCAAAATTTAAGGAATTAAAATGCTTGCATCCAAAGTGCTTCTTGAGATAATATTTGCATGTGAATCTTTAAACCATCAAGATATAATTTTTTTTGGGAAATTCACAAG
Organism: Pinus albicaulis; assembly: GCA_034641835.2. Classification (NCBI taxonomy): domain Eukaryota; kingdom Viridiplantae; phylum Streptophyta; class Pinopsida; order Pinales; family Pinaceae; genus Pinus; species Pinus albicaulis. Next base: position 1,500,250,875 of record CM076581.1, read on the forward strand.
TAAATGTGATGAGATCGTGCTCTTGGTTTATTTTATTAATTAGTTCTAAAACAAGGTTACAATTGAACTCTAATCCTTAGACCTCACCCTCGCCCAAATATTTGGATCTCACAGTGAGGAGTCAATAGAGCTAGAGGGTCCCTAAAAGATCTATTCAACCAAATTAAGTTGGAGGTAAATTTTATTGATGCTTGGGGCATGTAAGATCTAAAATTAAATTAACATGAAAATGAAAATTCAACTTCAACTTGAAATATATTTGCTTGTCATGAAATAAAATGTAGTTTTACTTGATGCATCAAACAATATTGCAGAGTGTGCTCAATGGTGAAGCATAAGCAAATTTGAAGTATGATTTCAAGGTAAATAAACTCAAGTAAAGGTGCTCACATATAAAAAATATCTGAATTTGCTATGAAAGTAAATGCTCTTAAAACTTGTAGCAAATCAAAGTGAATAGTTAGTGAAATGAATGAAATGCATGGTTGTGTTAATTGACCAATTAAATGAGATGCATGCAATTTAAAGATATCAACAAATCACACCACAAGTCCCCTCCAAAAATGGAGAGATTGAGATGCCAATGGGTAAAACCCACGCTTCCAAAATCATAAATTTGATTAATTGTTAGAAGTAAGAGACTATGAAGCCTCCTACAAGCTCAAGGAAAACCTTTACAAATGAAACTTGAGGTCTTAGACTTATCCTTGATGAGAAATTTATGCAATATAAAGGCTTAATAGAAATCAAATTTTTACAAGTGAAGAAGAGAGGCTAAGCCTCCTCAATGCTCATGGACAAGAGAGAGGGAAGAAGCCACAAAAGGAACTCAACCTTCCTCAAGGAAGCTCCTTAACTTCCCATGACCAAAGGAAAAAAAATAAGTCCTCCTTGTTTGACATTAGAGCTCAAAGGTCCTGCAACAATTTGTTAGTAGTTTCTTGAAGGTGAATCCCACAAGTTGCTACAAGAAAACAAGTTAGAAAAAGAAGGCTACAAAAAACCATCCAAGTGTTAGACAAAGAAAATCACAAAATATTGCACAATAATCTACAAAGAGGATGAGTAAAATATCCTCTTTGTCTAGCCATGCTTAAGCTCTTTAAATAGAAAAATATGATCCACTGACGCACAATGAAAAGTAAAATATTTTTAAATGATTGCATGCATACAAACTATGTCCAAACGAATCCCTGCAAGACACTTTTTCGTAAGATAAACAATGAAAATCCAAATAACAAATGAAAGTTCCTTTGAAGGTGCTTCAAGAGTGGGTTGGTCTCCCAAAGACTTCCCCTCACGCTTGATCTAAACAGAATTCTTCTACAATACTCAAGTCACAAATTAGTCCATGTAGATTTAGAAAAACAAACAATGAATTGAAACTTCTAGAAATTTATTTGAAAATAAACTAAAACTTTCAACCTCTAGGGCCTACTTTCAAATCAAATGCTATTAAAAGATAGCTATGCACTAGAAAATTCACAAGAATACATGGAAAATTAAATAAATCAAAGCATATAAAAGATTATACCAATAGCTCCAAATGCACCATGCTCCAAAGGAAGAACACCCATGAATGGACCCCCAAAGTCTTTATTGATATTTCTAAAAGTGTACAAGGCAACAACGCTTCTGCATACACAATAGATAGTAAAACAATATTACAATGAGAGCCCAAGGCTTATTTAAATAGAACTATGGGAGAAAATCCCAATGAAAGATCAAATGACAAGTGTAGCAATGGTGAAGATCTCAATGCATAAACAAGTTTCCAAGTGGTTGCTTGATTGCTGTAGGTGTCACTGTAATTTTCCTTGTGCTGGCAATGCAAATATCCTCTAAGGTTGAGCGTACATCCCTGTGGATAAACTGTGTAACAAGTGGCTGTATGAGAAGAGAATACTCTCACATAATCCGTGGAGTATCGTCACCCAAAATGCTTCTAAACAAATGTCCATTTCCTTTGCTGTGTACAGACAAACTTTCTCCTCCAAATCTAGTGCATATATATCCTTATCTGAAGTGCATTGAGCTACCTTGCAGATATTTGTACAAATGGAAGGAAAAGCGAATAACCGTGGAGACATACACCCATAATTTTCTCAATTATAATATGCCAAATATCATTTATGCAATACGCTGATTTTTCCTTGTTGATTTGAAACGTGTGTATTTCCCTTTGATTGTGTGGAATCTTCTTTCAACATGTGTGTATTGTTTTGGCATGTGTGTTTTAAATTTTGTTGGCTATACATACACTATGGAGAGGTGAGGTGGGTCCATCCCACACTCACTTTACTTTATACCTTAGTCCATAACATTGGAATTAAATCCCAAGTGAACTTTTAGCCATACGTATGAACTCAATGTTGGATCATTTGATTTTTTTTTTTTTTTTTTTTTGGAAATTTTGACTTGAGCTTGTTGTACCTTGTGTGGTGGGCCCCACATGCTTGCAAGTTCAATTTTGAATTCCTCTCAATATTCCTTGTCACTTGGTTGAATTATTTTGACTTTGGAAACATTTATGGATTTTTCCAATTTTTCATTATTTTTCTCATTTTTGCCACTGACATTAGAAAAATGAGTTTTTGAGGGACCATAAGTCAGTTTTTGACCCTCAAAGTGGGTCCTAGGATGATGTTGGGCCTCTAAGGATTATTTTAGAGTGGTCACAAACCCCAAAAATTTCCTAAGGCCACTTATTTACATCATTACATAGAAATTAATTAAAAAATCTTGTTTTGAAAGAAATTTTTAATTATTAAAAAATCCTACTTAGACCTAGTCAAATTTCGCAAAATTTTAGAGATGACCTAGCATGGTAATATACATCGACTCTAGACACTAATATGCGTTAGGGGCTCAACCTTCAAGCCATCACCCCGGCTTTGGGGTAATTCAATGAGTGAAAAAACCTAGAAAATTATTCGCCGCTAAAAAGAAGGAATAATTAACCAAGTAAAAAAAACACTCCAAGGTATACTTGATTTTTGATCGAGTCCCAACATCCTAGGCCTATTACATGGCTTTATTCATCATGCTAGTGACATTTATACAATATCCCCGTAGGGTTGCGGAATCTGAGGACTGAAGAAGAAAAATATAAGAAGAAGAAGTAGAGTTTAAAAAAATCTATTGAACTAATGATATATGATGATATAAATGTCTTCTGGTTCATCCTTGGGCATGAAATATTCTCATTATCATCAGGTGCCACTCTAGTGGTGAATAGGTCCTTAATTAAAAATGTTAATTATTTGAATATCTCTTAGACCTAATGGAATTCTTCCAAACACTTTCTGGGTCTTGGAGATCTCATGTACTCCAACTCCTCCACAAAATTTGGGAGCTAAAGCACATCCGATGCTACCCTAAAATCTCAACACTACCTCTTAGCGATGAGTGTGCTCTAGAAATACATCAACCCTGAAGTACTTCTTTGATCTTTGGCATTAGTCTCCGCACTAATGCTTGGTCTACTGCTCTTCATCACTGCGTTGCTGCTGCTCTTCGTACTACTGTCCATGACTCTGCCATAATCACTGCCACATATGTACTACAACTCCCTCTCAAATTGATGCATCATGCTGCCAACTGCTGCACTACAACTCAGTTGCTGAGAAGTAAGAAACTAAAGGACCTCTGCCCAATGAAAAACAAGTTAGTTGGGTTGCATCTCATCACTGAATCTCCTTAGGCTGTTGCTCTGCATTGTCCTCCTGAAGCTACCACGCCACTATAGCTCTACACTGTGTAAGCATGCCTCCTCTATGTTGTTGAAGTCCCATCAGCCCCTATGCACTACTGCTGCCTCTGCACTGTGCCACTCCCTCTAAAACGTCCCAGCCTCTTCCATCCACTTCACTATTATACTTCTGCACCCACTGCTCCAGTCATTCCCTCTACTGTCTTAAGGCTCCCGTAGCACGGATGTGATCCAAGACTTGGGCTACTAAACGATCCTGCCATCTCCATCTGTAGTTGCTCTACAGATATATGTCACCCCACTTTCTTGGCTCACGGGCACTCATGGATACATTAGCATCACTCTCATCGTCTCCCTTAGCTACTGCAACCTTGGATTCAGGAGATCCCTTGTCCTTATTCTTACGACAATTTCTGGCGAAGTGTCAAAGTTCGCCACTTAAAGCACCAGACCTTGGATAGGTCCCTCTTCTTCTTCCCTTGCTACCTCCTTTCCTTCGATGTAAGGGTTACATCCTCCTCCTCCTCTTATTTTTTTACTTTGACTGTCCCGCTGCTATTGATTTGCCTCTTAGTCATCCTTCTGATTTCCTCCTGTCGGAGGATTGCCCACATATCCACCCAGGATGGTAATGCTTCCCTACCTAAGATTCTTTAGACAAACGTTTCTCAATCCTCAGTGACTGCATTTAGGGTAGTCCTCACCAAGAGCCTCTCATCTGAATGCGTACCCATGGAAATCAGTTTATCCCAGATAGTCTGAAGTCTGAAGAGGAAGGGATCTGTCTCCTCGCCCTTCCGCATCTAGAACAACCGCATCTGATTCTCCAGAAGCATTATTCTCTAGACTGAGCCTCCCTGATATATCGTGTCCAAGGCTACCCACATTTCATTTGCCATGTTATTCCTATAAATATATGGCATGACTTGATCTTTGACTCAGTCCATGATCAAATGCTTTGCTCACACTTGTTTCTACTTGTACTTCTTTAGAGTATCTGCATCGGTTTGCAGAGCTAGGAATATTTCTACATGGTCCTTGATGTCGTACTCATCCAGGACTGTCAGGATCATATCCCTATAGATAACAAAGTTGGGCATGTCATCCAACCTGTCCTCATCTCTTAGTCCATGAGACACCATCTTTTCTCTAATATGTCAGAACAGATACTCCTATCCCTCTTTCTATTCCAACACTCAATAAAATTATTAGATCTGGGTTTCTTGGCAACTAGAAACCCTCTATAATAGATGCTCCTTCTGACGACTGATTTACTTCTCGGAAATACACATCCAAAAAAAACTGAACAATTCTCTACGATCACCCTCCCGATCAAATCTCAGATCTGTTTGGCGCAGATCTGCAAAGAAATTGTTCTCCTCCTTCTCTTTGTCAACTTAGCTAGGCATGATTCTGCACCAGCAGAATCTCCACCACACCATCAACTGCTGAAGATATGAAGCCATGCTTCCAGACCACGACAATACTGCACAACAACTCAAAACTGGATTCCATCCCTCTGGTTGGCCTTTGCGTGAGCAAACTGGCTCAACACAGCCTCTACGCAACGCATGATGCTCCTGCGTCCCTCTAGAAGGCATTGTGCTATCTCTGCATCACCCAGATGGGACTGCGTCAGCCCCTACATGGCCTCTGCTGGGATTGTGTCCTCTTGATGCTGCGATGCCATCTCCGAATTTCTGCTGCTCTATGCAGCAAAACTTTCTTCAGCCAATTTTTCTGGAGATTCAGCTTGATCTGCAATGCCCTGATACCATGTGAAAATTTCTTAATCTAAGAAAACCTACTGGTAAACACTGATTTAATTCTCCTACTTTATTAATCATACAAGCTATTAATCTGAATATTCAGAAAAGCAACGAAGTAAACAAAAATAGATACCTACACATGGAGATCATTTACTGAATAACACAGTCATATTACAAAGTAACACATAGATTTTTCGGACAAATGTCCTTGGAAAAACCCAATGCGGGAAAACCGTTGCAACTAGCTCTGGAGGGTTTTATTATTAAGAATATTTTGAATACAAAAATACAGAGAAAATCATAACAGCTATACCTCTTTCACTCAGAGACAGAAAATATGGCTGATTCGCACCCTCAAAAAGAATTTACATAAATCGAGCCCTTTCTAGCCCACTGGAAACCCCAGTGCTTCTCCTCAACCCTCTGCGTCAGCGTCTGTGCTACTCTGCAAGGGCATGCGTCACCCCTGAAGGGATTAAGCTACCCTTGCATTGCCCTGACTAGGACTGTTTCACCCCTGCGTGGCTCCTGCTACCTCTGTGCTGCCCTTGTTGGGCTCTGGCTGGACTGCGTAGCACCTGGATGCCTCTATGCTGTTGGATATGCTATTTCTCTATCGTTGTTGCACTCTTAGCCTTGGATTCAGAATCCCTCACCAATACTTCCAAAAATCTTCCTGAAATTCTTGGCAAACCACGCCATAGAATTTCAGCTTGGCTTTAGTGCTTTGCTAATGTGTGTGTTCTCCAACTGACCAAAAGCCCTTCTCTTATACTTTTCTCATTGAAACATCAATGGACATGATCTAATCTCTAATCGACGACTAAGATTATAAGTTGTTTGATCCACGTCACTTAAGTCATTCTCATCACATGTTTAATTTAATTCACTTTAATCTTTTAATTTTCCTAAGTTAGAGTTAGGGTGCTTAATTAAAAAGATTAATTATTTGAATATCTCTTAAATCTGATGAAATTCTTCCAAATGATTTCTGGGACTTGGAGATCTCATGTACGCTAGCTCTTCCACAAAATTTGGGAGCTAGAGCACATTCGATGATACCCCAAAATCTCAACACTCCCTCTTAGCGAGGAGTGTGCTCTAGCAATACATCAACCCCAAGTACTACTCTGATCTTTGGCATCAGTCTCTGCATTGATGCTTGGCCTGCTGCTCCTCATCACTGTGTTTTTGCTGCTCTCTATACTACTACCCATGAATTTTCCACAGTCACTGCCACATATGTACTACAACTCTTTCTCAAATTGTTGCATCGTGTTGCCAATTGCTGCACTGCAACTCAGATGCTGAGAAGTAAGCAACTAAAGGACCCCTGCCCAATGACAAACAAGTCAGTCATGCTGCATCTCATCACTGAAGCTCCTTAGGCTACTGCTCTGTGTTGTCCTCCTGAATCCACTATGCTGCTATAGCTCTGCACTGCATAAGCATGCCTCCTTTGCGTTGTTGTAGTCCCATCAACCCCTCTGTGTTGCTTCTTCTATGTTGTTTCTGCCTCTGCACTGTGCTACTCCCTATACAATGCCCTAGCCTCTGCCATCCACTTCACTGTGATCCTTCTGCACCCACTGCTCCAGTCATTCCTGCAACTATCTTAAGGCTCTCGTAGCACATATTTGATCCAAGGGTTGGGCTACTCAAGGATCCCACCATCTCCATCTATAGCTTCTATACAGATCTATGTCTCCCCACTTTCATGGCCCATGAGTACTCATGGCTACATCATCATCACTCCCATCGTATCCCTTAGATGTTGTAGCCTTAGATTTAGAACATCCCTTGTTCTTCCTCTTAGGACAATTACTGGTGAAGTGTCCAAGTTCGCCAAAATTAAAGCACTGAACCTTGGTTAGGTCCCTCTTCTTCTTCCCTTGCTGCCTCCTTTCCTTAGATGCAAGGGCTGCATCCTCCTCCACTTATTTCTTTACTTTGACCGTCCTGCTGCTATTGCTTTACCTCTTGGTCATTCTTCTTATTTGCCCACATATCTGCTCAGGATGGTAACAATGCCCTTCCCAAGATGCTTTGGAAAAATGTTTCCTAATCCTCAGTGACTTCATTTAGTGCAGTCCTCACCAAGAGCCCGTCATCCGGAATCGTACCCATGGAAATCAGTTGATCCTAGATAGTTTGAAGTCTGAAGAGGAAGGGATCTGTCTCTTCTCCCTTCTACATCTAGAACAACCACATCTGATTCTCCAGAATTCTTCTTCTTTGGACTGAGCCTCCATGATACATCATGTCCAAGGCTACTCAGATTTCGTTTTCCGCCTTCTTCTTGGAAATATGTGGCACGACGTGATATTTGACTCCGTCCATGGTTATACGCCTTGCTCGTGCTTGATTCTCCCTGTACTTATTTATAGGATCTGCATCGGTTGGCACAACTAGGACTCTTTATGCATGGTCCTTGATGTCATACTCATCCAATACTGTCAGGATCCTGGCCCTCCAAATAACTAAGTTGGACATGCCGTCCAACATGTCCTGATCTCTCAATCAATGAGACACCATCTTTGCTCGAATCTGTCAGAACAGATACTTCTCTCCCTCTTTCTTCTACAACACTAAAAATAAATACTAGATCTGGGTTTCTTTGCAATTAGAAACCCTCTATAGTAGCTGCTCTCTCTGACAACTGATTTCGCTCCTAGAAATCCACAGCTAAAAACAAATGAACAATTCTCTACGATCACCCTCCTAATCGAATCTCAGATCTGTTTAACACAAATCAGTTGAGCGACTGTTCTCCTCCCACTCTTTGTAAACTTAGCTAGGCATGATCTTGCACCTACAGAATCTCCACCACACCAGCAACTGTTGAAGATCTGAAGCCCTGCTTCCGGACCACATCAATATTGTACAACAACTCAAAACTAGATTGCATCCCTCTGGTTGGCCTTTGCGTGAGCAGTATGGCTTAGCGCAGCCTTTGAACAGCGCATGCTACTCCTGCATCCCTCTGGAAGGCATTGTTCTATCTCTGCATCACCAAGATGGGATTGCATCAGCCCTTGCGTGGCCTCTGCTGGGACTACAACCTCTTGATGTTGTGCTGCTCTCTGCAGCAAAATTTTTTTCAGTCGATTTTGTTGGAGATTCAGCTTAATCTGCAATGCTCTGATACCATGTGAAAATTTCTTAATCTAAGAAACCCTACTGCTAAAAATTTATTTACTTCTCCTACTTGATTAATCATACAAGTTATTAAGCTAAATATTCAGAAAAACAACTAAGTAAACAAAAATAGCAGCCTACACATACAGATCATTTACTGAATAGCATGCTCATATGACTAAGTGACACGCAGATTTTTTGGACAAATGTCCTCAGAAAAACCCAATGCGGAAAAACCGATGCAACTAGCTCTGGAGGGTTTTATTACTAAGAAGATTCTGAATACAACAATTTTTGGGCACCAGACATGGTTAGCCCTACAGATAAAATCACAGCAGGTATACCTCTTTCACTCGGAGACATAAAATATGGCTGATTCACACACTGAAACAGGATTTACAGAACTTGAGCCCTTTCTAGCCCACCAGAAACCCCAATGCTGGTCCTCAGCCCTTTGCGTCAACCTTCCTAGCCCGCATTAGCCTCTGCGCTGCTTTGGAAGGGCCCGCATCACCCCTGAAGGGCTTACGTTACCCATGCACTGCCCTATTTGGGCCTGCATCACCCCTGCGTGGCTCCCGCTGCCTCTGCGCTGCCCCTGTTGGGCTCTGGCTGGACTGCATAGTACCTAGATTCCTCTGTGCTAATAAATATGATACCTATCTACCACTGTTGTACTCTTGGCCTTGGATTCAGAATCCCTCGCCAATAGCGCCCCTCACTGCACTGCAAACTCTTCCTGAAATTCTTAGCAAACCACACCCTAGAATTTCAGCTTAGCTTTAGTGCTCTGCTAATTTATGTGTTCTCCAACTAACCCCAAGCCTTTATCTTATACTTTTCTCATTGAAACATCAATGTTCGTGATCTAATCTCTAATCGATGGCTAAGAGTAGAAGCTGCTTGATCCGCGTCACTTAAGTCATTCTAATCACATGTTTTATTTAATTCACTTTAATCTTTTAATTTTCCTAAGTTAGACTTTGGGTTCTTAATTAAAAAGATCAATTATTTAAATATCTCTTAAACCTAACAGAATTATTCCAAACACTTTCTGGGTCTTGTAGATCTCATGTACTCTAGCTCCTCCACAAAATTTGGGAGCTAGAGCACATTTGATGCTACCCCAAAATGTCAACATGAAGGTTGATTGATTTCTCTTCAATTAGTAGCTGCTTGTGAGTTCTTTTTACTTATTTTACTTAGGTTATTAGTTTTCTTCTTCATCAAACAATTACCAATGCATAAACCATAAAGAGACAAGAGACAAAATTTAGGCTATCAACTAGGGCCAAAAATATCTCACTCTTTGAGAGGAAAACCTGAACAAATTCTTCTTCTTATAGAGATTCCAATTTACGAATACCAAGACCAAGACCCTTGACATATTTTCCACTCCAATACCAATACACAAGCACTACAAGGAAAATACCCTCTAGCGGAGGTTATAAAGGAGGTTTTTAGTGTTATAAAATTGGCCAAAATTGTCAAAAAAACATACGCTACAACATCCGTTTATGGTTACAGAGGTTTTGGCGGAGCTTTTAATGGAAATTCAACACAACTAAAAAAAAATGGGCGGTTGGAGGTAATTATGGATGTATTTTTCATCGGTGCGCTAATCTGGATTTAATGCACCGGTGCGTACCTGTAGCCGGAGCCTTGGGGCGGTCGAAGGAGAATGCGCTGGGCTGTTAAGATATAAAAAAAAACTGAGCGTAGTGTTGGTGATACAACGCACGGGGCCATTCTAATTGGTCTTGGGATTTGAGCGGTTCCCATAGGTCGTATCAATGCGCCGGTGCGTAGAATTATAGAAATGCATTGGTGCACAGTATCACACAAATGCACAGAGATTTATAATTGGTATCGGTATTCGTGCGGTGCCCATATGTCATACAAATGCATCGGTGTGTATAGACACATAAACGCCCTGGTGTGCAGTATCACACAAATGCACCAAGATTTATAATTGGTATTGGTATTCGTGTAGTGCCTATAGGTCGTACAAATGCACTGGTGCGTATAGACACAAAAACACCCCGGTGCATAGTATCACACAAATGCACCGAGATTTATAATTGATATTAGTATTCGTGCCCATAGGTCGTAAAACAGCACTGATTTGTATATAGACATAAACGCACCAGAGTGCCATACTGCACAAACGCCTCGATATTTTTAACTGGTTTTGGTATTTGTGCGGTGCCCATAGGTCGTAGAAATGCACCGGTGTGCTTAAGAATACAAGTGCACCGGTATAAGAATACACACATTGGTTTTCATTTTGTATTTTTTAGAAACATCAACTTGTGATAGTGCAATTATTGTGATTGTTTTAAATTCATTATTCATCAAAAGTCGACACATCTTATAACAATATTCATATTAATTAAATTTTTATTAGTGCATTTGAATGTGATGTTTGGATTAATTTGTTATATCATATAATAATTATTGTGGTTTTTTAAAATTCATTATTCATCAAAAGTCGACACATATATATATTATAACAATATTCATATGAATTAAATTTTTATTAGTGCATTTGAGAACGACAATGGAGAACGCAATAGCGACAATAGAGAACGTAATAGAATAAATTAAAACATTATATATATATATAAGACATTCTTTGTCATACAAAATGGGACAGTTATTGGTATCCCTTTATCTTTCAATTGGGACACTATGTCCATTACATTAAAGAAAATGTCTGATTTCACAGACATTTTTCAAAAAATACAACGCCTTGCTTTGATATCCAAACATAGTGATCATCATTCTTCGCTTGAACTATTGTCACTACTAGAGCTACTTCCATGACTTGGGTTATTTTCAGGAATGTTTTATTCACGGTGTTGATTGTTTTCTTCTTCTTCACCTTCCATCTACAAACATAAAAATAAACTGTAATGAGTGTATATACATTAGTGAGAATAATAAAAATTGAAATATTAAATAATATATATCAATGTAAATCGAAAAGAAATGATGTACCAATGCAACAATTGACTCATAAACTATACACATTATTTCAAAACTGTTGTGTAACCAACTCCAAAAATAGAAGAAAAGAGATATCAACGCCTTAGAAATAAGCCACTTCGAGGGGGCAACCTCAAGTACATTACATTGATGAACAATTCTTGGATGATACAATTTACAAAACCTCCTTTCTATATATAGGAGTCCATGGGGCCATGATGTAATCTTAGTGGGGCCACAATGTAATCCTAGCCGACCTAACAATAATAATTTAAGGGCACAATAATAACAATATGGGGGTTACAAGGGTACAATAATAACAATAAGGGGGGTACACTAACAACAATAAGGGACTATACTAGTAATATAGGGACCTAACATGCCCCTCTCCTTCAAAAAAGTGTTGTCCTCAACGCTTGAGTAGCTCTGGGTTCTTCTGTATAAAATTCTCATCCTCCCATGTAGAATCTTCACTAGGTAAGTTCTTCCACTTGATGAGATACTCTGAAATTGATCGATTCCGTAGCTGTCGAGTTCTTGTTTCCGTGACCGCTTCAGGTTCCAATATGATTTTTCCTTTCTCATCAAGTTCTGGCAATATTGTTTGAACTGGAAGATTTTCACCTATAACCTTCTTTAAGCATGAAACATGGAAAACTGGATGCACTCGTGAAGAAGGAGGAAGCTCCAATTTGTATGCCATAGTACCAATCTTTTGCAACACCTTGTAAGGACCATAGTACTTTGGCGATAATTTATTATCCTTCTTAGCTTGAGGGACATTTGTTTGTATGGTTGTAGCCGTAAAAATACCCAGTCTCCTACATCAAAATTTCTCTCGCTGCGATGTTGATCTGCCTGTTGTTTCATTCGATTTTGTGCCAAATTTAGGTTATCCTTTAAGAGTTGGAGAACTTCTTGCTGATGCTCGATGTGATATTCCACTGCTTTAACCTTCGAATTTTCCCTTAAAGATGATGTGATGGATGGTGGATGATATCCATAAAGTGCCATAAATGGGGTCATTTTTGCTGCAGTATGGAAGGAAGTGTTATACCACCATTCAGCAAGAGGTAACCACTTGACCCATTGAGTTTGTTTATCAGATACAAAACAACGAAGATATCATTCCAAACATTTATTTACTATCTCAGTTTGACCATCAGATTGAGGATGATAAGATGAGCTATGAGCTAATTGAGTACCCAAACAAGAAAATAACTCCATCCAAAAATTTCCAGTAAAAATGGGATCTCTGTCACTCGCAATAACCCTTGGGCTTCCATGTAGCTTTTGAATTCTGTCCATAAATGTAGTAGCAACTGTACTTGCTTTAAATGGATGAGATAATGCACAAAAGTGTGCATACTTGGTAAGTCTATCAACTACCACCATGATGACACTCTTTCCTTCAGACTTAGGTAAACCTGTCATAAAATCCATTGAAATCTCCTCCCAACGTTGACTTGGAATGGATAAAGGTTGTAGAAGTCCCGGGGTCTTAATTGTTTCCACTTTATTCTGCTGGCAAACCAAACATTCAGCCACAAAATTTTGAATGTCAGATTTAAGGCCATCCCAAAAAAAATCTTTCTTCACCCTGTGGTAAGTTTTTAAAAATCCTGAGTGTCCTCCTAAAGGAGAAGTGTGTAATTCCAAAAGAATCTTTTGTTTTAGTTGGGAATTCCTACAAAGATATAAGCGATCTTTGTACCATAAGGAATCATTTTTCCAACTAAATGTATCGGATGTACTAGGATCTTGCTGCAACTTTTGAATGAGTGTCCATACATCTTTGTCCTTCTTCCATTCATCTCTTGCTTCGGTTATCCAATCTGGTTGGATAATAGAAATGGCACAAAGCAATGCTTCACCTCTTCATTCTTTCTTGAGAGTGCATCTGCAACAACATTAAGCTTTCCTTTTTTGTAGATTATTTCAAAGTCATAACCCAACATCTTTGTGACCCATTTTTGTTGCTCTTTTGAAGATAGTCTTTGTTCCAAAAAGTGTTTAAGACTATCATGATCAGTTTTTACCTTGAAGTGTCTTCCCATTAGGTAAGTTCGCCATTTCTTTAGTGCATGCAATATTGCTAACATTTCCTTCTCATAAATAGGTTTCTGTAAATACTTTCCTCTGATTGGATGACTTTCAAAAACAATGGGTCTTCCTTCCTGCATTAAAACATCACAAATTCCATTTCTTGAGGCATCACATTCCACAATAAAGGTTTTTGTGAAGTCTGGTGTAGCTAAAACTGATGCTCGACACCTTGCCTCTTTAAGATGTTCAAAGGCCTTAGTTGCTTCAGAAGTCCATGAAAATGCATCTTTCTTCAATAATGTTGTTAGAAGTGCTGCTATTCTCCCATAATTTTTAACAAACTTGCGATAATACCTTGTTAACCCGAGAAATCCTCGCAACTGCTTTATGGTTGTGGGGACTTTCCATTCCTTAATGGCTTTAATTTTGTTAGGGTCTACCTTAACACCCTCGTGAGATACAATATGACCTAGATATTCCACCTCTTATACTCCAAAGAAACATTTGGATATTTTTGCATATAATTGTTTCTCCTGCAATAGTTTGAGCACCCTGTCAACATGTTCAACATGATCCTTCCAAGACCTGCTATAGATTAGTATATCATCAAAAAATACTAGCACAAATTTTCTAAGGAAGGGTTTGAAAATGGAATTCATCAGCCCTTGAAATGTAGAAGGTGCATTGGTAAGGCCAAAAGGCATGACCAAAAATTCATAATGACCCTCATGAGTTCGAAATGCTGTTTTTGGAATATCTTGAGTCTTCATTCTAATTTGATGATATCCTGAACGAAGATCCAACTTGGTAAAATAAATTGCTCCATGTAATTCATCCAATAATTCATCGATCACAGGAATGGGAAATTTATCTTTAATGGTGAGCTTATTGAGCTCCCTATAATCCGGACACATTCGCCATGATCCATCCTTCTTGTGTACCAATACTACAGGAGTAGAGAAAGAAATTTGACTAGGTTGAATTATACCCGCCTCTAACATTTCTGCAATCATACGTTCAATTTCGCTCTTTTGGAAGTAAGGATATCTATAAGGCCTGATGTTTGGAGGAACACTTCCTGGAATCAAATGAATAGCATGATGATGATCACAAATAGGTGGGAGTCCTTTGGGAGTTTCAAACACCTTGGAATGATTGTCCAAGACTTGTTGGAGATCTGCAGAAATAGATGATTTTGATGTTGGAACTTCTAGTGAGCATAATTGTGCAATTACGCCTCGTTGTTCTGTCTTTAGAAGCTTTGTCATGACATTAGAGCTTATTATCTTTCCCGGATTCCCCACAATACCCCGTAATTCGACTTCCTTTCCTTCTGAAAAAATTTTCAAGAAAAGTTCTTGAAAATTAAAAGCTACCGTCCCCAAAGATTGTAACCATTGTACTCCAAGTACAACATCAACACCTCCCATAGGAATGGAAAGCATTGGACTAGTCAATACATATTCCCCCATGGTTAGCTTGATATTATGGCATTTTCCAGAGCAATTTATAGTTCCTCCATTTGCAACCATCACTTGACATTCTGGTGCTGGGTATAGGAAACAAATTTAATTCCTTGGCTACCTTACAATGAATAAAATTATGGGTGCTACCTGAATCAATCAACACTATTACCTTTTTCTTCTTGATATGTCCTTCTATATTGAGAGTTTGAGGAGTGGTAATTCCTGCTAGTGCATTACACGATATGGTCGGATTCATTTCTTCCCCTTCTATGGCTGGTTCCTAGTGTATATCCTCTTCTTGTTCATTTTCTTCTTCCTCTTCACAATCTATGTAAAATAATTTCTTCTCAGCACACTTATGACCTTTAGTGTATTTGCTATCACAACTGTAGCAAAGCCCTTTTGCTCTTTTTTTCTTCCAATTGTTGTGGTGTCAACCTTGTAGGTTGTGGAAATCTAGGCGTAGCAACACTTCCTTCTTTATAGAATTGAGTGGTAGGCTTCCTTGTCGCCATTATTTTACATTCAACTTTTCTTGCCAACTCGAATGCCTTCTCCAATGAATCCGGTTCCAAAACGCGAACTTCGTGTTGGATGTTATTCTTTAAAGTGCCTATGAAGAGATCGATCCTGTGTTCTTCTAGAATATCAGTTACCCTTCTATTCAATTTTTGGAAGTCCTCAATGTGCTGCCCCACTAAACCCTTTTGTTTGAGATTTATCAATTGGCTAAAGAAGGTGTTGCTCTTTGTATCCTCATAATGTGCTATCATTTCCTCCGTAAAAATTGACCAAATGACAATTTTTTTACGGGAGCAAAGCCATTGATACCATACAAATGTATTTTGTTCTAAATGTAAAGTTGCAATGCGTACCTTTTGTGTGTTTGGCACGTTATGGAGATCAAAATATTGCTCCATCTGTAGTATCCATGTTACAGGATCCTTTCCATCAAACTTCCTCATATCCATTTTTGGAATATGGTAGTTCTTCCTGCCAACATTAGAGTTTATGAAATCACGATTAACATTTATTTTGTTCTCATCGTGAGTTTCTTCTACTATCTTTTCACCATTAGGAAACATTTCTTGTATCAACTTTGTCAAACCTTCGATGTCTGTTTTGAGATCATTCTTCATGTTTTCCATGTTGTCTTTCATGTCTGCTTCCATGCCATCCATCTTAGCTTCCATGCCTTTCTTCAAACCGTCCATCTTCACTTCCACGCCTTTCTTCAAAACTTCCATTTCATTTTTTGTTGCTCTTTGCGAGAGTGAAATTTGTTGCACTTACTCTTGTAATTTTGATAGATCATGTTGCAATTCTTCATCTTCATGAGTCATAGTAGAGCCTTCTGAAGGCTTAATGGGTGTTGAATTATTTTTATGGGGCATCTTTTAGAACCCAATACTGATATCTATTCTACAATATGCCTTTGGAATCAATTCAAATTGATTCTTCAAACAAGACTTATGCAATTCGGAAAAAAAAATACACACCTTTTTCTTGCTTTTGAAGAGCTCAATATTGAAATTGGATTATCTCTATGATTGCAGCAATTAAATATTTGAATTTAGGTACCAAAGTATCCCTATAAATTATATTTCGAATGCCACAGGTCTGACCTGATTTGGATTCTCCAAGACAAAGTTGTGTCCAATCTCCCACAATGACCTAATTATGGACTGGATCAATAGAGAAAACTTGTACAACTTTCCGCGTGTCACTGTTTCGTCCTTCAGCTCTGAAATTGATAGCCAAGAAACTAAAGTCCGCGTGATTGTGAAATTTTTTTACGGCACTCCAATTCGATGCTCAGAGAGAGAGTTATGAATATTTTCCCACGATCACCTCTTTGAGATGAAATTCGGAAGCCTGAAAAAGCACTACCTTCCACAGATCATATCTCTGAAAATATTGCGAACCAAGATCTGAAATTTTTTGACGAGTTTCCTCAAGATTTAGGCTTCATACCCTAAAAATTTCAGATTCTGAACCTTCGTAGAAAAAATTTTATAGCGAAAATTCCACGATGGCCTGTTTAGAGCAGCGAAACCCTAGAATCCAAAGCTCTGATACCAAATGTTGTGTAACCAGCTCCAAAAATAGAAGAAAAGAGATATCAACGCCTTAGAAATAAGCCACTTCGAAGGGGAAAACTCCAATACATTACATTAATGAACAATTCTTGGATGATACAATTTACAAAACCTCCTTTCTATATATAAGAGTCCATGGGGCCATGATGTAATCCTAGTGGGGCCACAATGTAATCCTAACTGACCTAACAATAATAATTTAAGGGCGCAATAATAACAATATGTGGTTACAAGGGTACAATAATAACAATAAGGGGGGTACACTAACAACAATAAGGGACTATACTAGTAATATAGGGACCTAACAAAAACCATGTAACATGCCATCTTTGTTGGTGCGGTGCCATACTTTGTTTCCTGCAAGTTTTATACCCCATACCAATTCATATATTTAACATAAAAGATTTATTTTTTCTATTAATTATAGACGGAGCTTAGTAAAACAAGATCGATAGATGCTTACAAATTCCAAAATTAAGTTATGATATGCCAACATATACTCACAACCCATATTTAACCCAATTTCAATCAATTCCTCTGATGGTTCTTCTTTGTATGTTAGCACCTGTTTGAAGACATTCAGTGATGATTTTTGTAAAACAACTTAAAAAAATACAAAAATGAAATCTAGTTAAGTTGTTATAAGGAAGTAACAATTAGTCACAAACTTAGATACCAGTCATTTTCTTCCTTGTCGTCCTGTTTTATGTGCTGAATGGGTTCCATTTTCTTTTCTTTTCTGCAAGAAAATACTTGAAAATTAATATTTAATGCTAAATTGTTTATTTATTGTACCTAATGATCGAAAAATTCAATGATTACATATTACATTTAAAACACGTTGTTGTTGAGATGGCTCCTCCTGCAATGCAATTTTGTCCATTTCTTTGACCATCTCCTTGTACACCTTTTTGGACATTCCTACTGGCATATTTCTGATATCAGCTTGTTCATCTTTTGAGATTTTCATAATCTTCCTGAAAATGTAGCATGAAAATAAACTATTTAATTTTTATATTGATATAATATGAAAAGTAAGTATAACAAAAGTGATATTTATAAATAATTCTAGACAAACATCTAAAGGAATATTACTTTTTCATTCCTTCTTTTTTGTTGTTGTACGTTTTTGCTATTAAAAGTCTGACATGTATCATTGGCCAATTCTCTAGAAACTCTTCTTGTAGTTTAGATAAAATTGGAATCATTGGATTGGTTTTTGTATTGTAAGTGGAAAGAACGTCTATACATTCGTTCCACTAGATCCCTCAAACTTTTGTAAAAGTTTTCCCCCGTTTCGTTAACCTGCAACACCACAACTGATGAGCTAAGGAGCAATTCCTTTTCATTTGCATGTTCTATTTTTTTTCTTTTCTTAGAAAAAAATTCATTTTCTGAGTTGTTGGTCCCTATAAAACATTAAACATATGTGAATTAATAGACTGTTTCACACATGCTATCTAATAAATTTAAGTATATTATTAATGAAAAATAAAAAAAGAAACTCATATTGGATCGATAGTATTTTTTTATTCAAGTGATTCATCATTTTGCAATTTTTCCATCAAGCTTTTACGCTTTTTTGGTCCTGGATCAGAAATAATCTTATCGAGATTTGTCATTTTGTAACTCTGCATGATACACAGTAAACAATACATATTAGTTAAACTTACATATAGTTAAAAAATAATATTTTTTGTAAAGAATTTACAAAGAACTTGCCTTTTTTTCTTTTCTTGATGTGTTATTAGTATTTTTGTTACTTGATCTCTTGTCAGTAATTTATTTATCAATCTCAAAATTGTACCATATCATTCATTAGTATATTTATAAATAAATTGTCAACTTTTCAAGTTAAAAAAAATTCTCAAGAAATCGGTGCGCCTTTCATGGTGTACGCACCGACACCGGTGCATGGGTGTCTTCCAAACGCACCACACAAACAATATAATAGACTGTACGGTGCTCTATGTCAACAAGGAGCACCAGTGCATTACATGTCAATCACCGCACCGGTTAACGATGATAAAATAATAAAAATCGTCTAGTGTTAATTTTTGTAGCATAAACCGATGCCATATTTTACATATGGCGCACTGATAAAATTTTTTTGTATATTAATTTTTTATCACATTACTTATGCGGTGCGCTTGTTCAATACAGAGCACCTGCACGCTATGTTACGCCAGGCACACCGATAATTTTTTTTTTTTTTTTTAAAATTCATCCAAGGGTCCACATGGATTGGGATCCGACTATGCTAATTTTCCTGTCGGTTGAATGTCTTAAGTCTATATTTAGAAATACAAATGCTATAAATCTAAATTGAAAAGCCCTAATTTTGAAATCACAGAAAGAGGGAGAAGAAAGGGCAGAAACAAAAAGAATGTAAGGTTTTTATTTTTTTATTTTTTTCGAAACAGAACGTTCGCGGTGCACCGTAATGAAATAGCGCACCGACTGCATATTTTACAAATGGCGCATCGAGAACAAATATTTTGTTTTTCTAATTTTTTATCACAGTACATGCATGGTGCGCTGGGATAATATAGCACATCGGTGCACTCAGGTACATAGGGCGCATCGATTTTTTTTTTTTTTTTTTAAATTTACGCAAGGGCTGACATGGATTGGGATCCAACTATGCAGGTCGTCCCGTGGGTTGGATGTCTTAGGCTTATATTTGGCAATACAAACCCTATAAATATAAATTGGAAAGCCCTAATTCTGAAATCACAGAAAGAGGGAGAAGAAAGGGAAGAAACAAAAAGAATGTAGGGTTTGTTTCTAAAATGGTTTTTTTTTGCAAAATAGCATGTTAGCGGTGCGCCATAATGAAATAGTGCACCGTTGCCATATGTTACATATGGCACACTGATAAAAACATATTTTATTTTTTTATTTTTTATCACTGTACTTTCGCGGTGCGCTGGTATAACAGAGCGCACCAGTGTGCTATGTTACACAGAGCGCACCGACAAAAAAAATGTGTTTTTTTTAGATTGACGTAAGGGCCAACATGGATTGGGATCCAACTATGCAAGTCATCCAATGGGTTGGATGTATTATGACTATACAAACCCTATAAATCTAAATTGAAAAGTCCTAATTCTGGAATTATAGAAAGAGGGAGAAGAAAGGGCAGAAACAAAAATAATCTAGTGTTTTTGTTTCTAAAAATGGATTTTTATTTATTTTGTTTCTGAAAACTGCAGAAAAGGTAAAAAAAAACTGCAGAAAAAGTAGAAAAAACAATAAACTTTGATTTTTTTATTTTACTTCATAAAAAAAACTACAGAAAAAGTAGAAAAAACAATAGAATTCGATTTTTTCTTTTACTGCATTAAAAAAACTGTAGGAAAAAGTACAAAAAAACAATAAAATTTACTCACATCGTTTGAGATTCTATGGTACAAGGTTTAAATCACCAGAGGTTTGGAATTCTGATTGTCTGAATACTTTTGTTCGAACATATTTCCTTGCGTCACAGTGCTCTTGTGCTCTGTTTGCACCAGGTATGTATCCTGCAAATCTCTGGCTGAAATTTTTTGCAAAAATAGTGAAATAATGAAAATTTTTTAGTATTTAAAGAAATGTTTTATGAAATTAGATTTTAAAAAATATTTTGCTTCCCATTTTTCAATTTACCGCTTTTTTTCACTTAAAGAAAATAGGGTTGCATTTTTTTATTGGCGTTTATTCGTTTACCGGTGCATCCGTTAATTGCACCGTACTGGTGCGTCGGGTTATAAAATGGCACTGATGCGCAATACCAAAAATGCACCAGTGTGGTTATCTGTACATTACGCACCGAAATTACATTTAGGTTTGTGCGCCAAAATTTATTGTTGTTTTGCTCAAATGCAGGGCGAAAATATCATATATTATATGGAATGGACAATTATTCAAAATCCATCTCGTTCCATAATATTTCTCAAAGTCCATCGTGGAGTTATCCCTATCCATCTGGAGACGTAATATTTAATTCAGATTTTTTTTTTATTTTTTCACTATCTAATTGAATTTATGTTTTTATCCATGCAGTCAATCATGCACAACTTAATTAAATTTATAATGTATACAGATTTGCAGGTTCATGCAGATTCAGCATCGAGTTGAAATGCACAAAATATTCAAACTGCTCCAAAACGTCGGAATTTCTTATCAGGAGCTGCATACCGCAAGGCGCATTTGGTAGATGAAAATGGACAGCTGCTTCACCTTGCCAATTGTAACAATATTGCATCTTCTAGCCACAATCCCGGGACAATGATGGTAATTATAATTATAATTGTTTGGTATATATATTGATTAATATGTAATTATTTCAACGTCAAACCAATTTATAATCATGCAATATTGTCAACGTGGTTACTAATTGATATCATATATTTTGTACTAATCATGTTAAAAATTATTATTTTTTAATTATTAGGATTCTAGTGATGATGAACGACCTACCTACCATCTTCCGTTGCACCCCACGACAATGTAAAATCGAGAGAAGACTAAATTAAGAGAAAAAATCGGAGAGGAATGATAATAAGAATGGTTGAATCAACCACCGATTCAATTCCCGCTACGTCTAGATTCACCAATTAGGAATGACTACAACAATAGTAGTTCTTCACAAGATGGAAATGGAGGCAATCAAATAGAGGTTGGTATGGATGATTACTTAAGGGATATGAATACCATGGAGACAATGTTGTTAGTTGCATTCCAAAATGATGATCAGCTAGGGGATGATGCTCATATCGCTGACACCTTTTCGAAAGCCTTAAATTTGCTTCCACCACCCCTCTCTTTGGACCTAGCGATCAGTCAAATTCTACCCAGTTGGGGACAACTATGTTACTGTAAAACTTGAAAGCAAATTTTGGCTTTTCGAATGCATGTTTCTCAAAATTTTTGAGGTAAGTTACCATAAAGTACTCCCTTATATAAATTTGAAATATAATCAGTACACTGCAATGAACATTACAAATGGTAAATTTTATGAACGTTAATAATTATATCGACATTAATGTACATTTATTAATATATTTTTCCATGATCACCAACTGCAGGTTATTCAAAGATAAGGTTCTTTCGAGTGATAATGTCTTGCCTGGTAGCTGTGAAGAGGCAAAGAAATTGTTGAAAATGTCAGGTGTTGAGTACATATCATATCATTCATGTCTAAATGATTGTATTCTATATAGAGGAGAATATGCAGACAAAGAGATGTGTCCGAAATGTGGGCATGATAGGTATTATAAATAAAAAAATAAGGGTAAATCACGTAGTGGTCCTCCTTTTAAGATATTGAGGCACGTGCCTATAATCCCAAGGATTCAAAGGCTCTTTCGTTGCAAAGAATTAGCTATGTTGCAGGGATGGCATGCCTCACACAGAAGTGAGTTGGGAGTTATGCGAATCCCAACTGATTCAATAGCCATGAAGCTTATAGAGGATACATGGCCCGAAAAATTCAAGGATGAAGTACAAAGTCTACGACTCAACATAGCAATGGATGGCGTCAACCCATATTCCCTCCAGAACACCAACTATTTTGTTTGGTCTGTAGTAGTGATCAATAACAATATCCCCCCATGGTTGTCTGTGAAGAATGAACATCTTATGTTGGCTCTCATACTCCCTGGTAGAAGACAAGTGATGAATATGGATGTCTACTTACAACCACTGGTAGATGAATTGAAGGAATTATGGGATGGGATAAATTTATACGATGTATCAAGACCCATCGCAGCAGAGAGGAGTTTTACGTTGTACGGCATATGTGCTTACACGACTCATGATTATCCAAAATTAGGAGTTTTCTATGGTAAATTACATGTTTAATTTGTTGATTTGTTTATATATGTAACAACATTCTTTCACATATTAGTTATTTAATTCATTGTAATATTTATTCTGATCTTCATGGTATTATTTAACGTGCCATGAATATTAATTAATGTATACAAATATAATCTCGTAGGTCTTGTAACAAAAGGGTATTTTGGATGTAAATGTTGTGGACCTTCTCTGAAAGCTAGATGGTCCAAGGACCTACGAAAGCCAGTGTATGATTGCTCCAGGGTATTCCTACTAGAAGAACACCCTTACAGAAGAGCAGCATCTGTTTTCAATGGTAAATGAGAGAGAACCCAAAGGCCTCCAATATTGACACCAACTGAATGGCTTAGAGCATATGAGAGAGAGAAGGAGAAGGAGTTCATAGAAATGTTCGATTCAAATGGGGAGCCTATGTTCGATGATCCAAATTTCTTCGACACCTATGTTGAGAAATTTCCCATTGGGATTAAAAGGAAATCTATTTTTTATGACCTCCCATATTGGGAGCATCATAAGATTGCCCACTTATTAGATCCAATGCATATATTTAAAAATGTTTCATCTTCTTTATGGAGGCACATATCATCAGAACAAAGTGACACATTGGCTGTTAGGAAAGATCTTATTACTTCAAAAAATAAAAAGAAACATTGGCCAAGACGATTAGAAAGTACGGGATCAGAGGCAGGCGCTGGTCCCTATAATTCATGGTTTTTCAAAGAAGGTGATGTCCCATGGATTTAAAAAAAAGATGATATATCTTTGGAAAAGGAAGTTATAATGGATGTAAGGGTGCCAACTTCATATGGGTCTTCACTACGATGCTGCTTCACCGTGGATGACCATTTGTTTGGGTTGAAATCGCATGACCATTTGAATATTCTAAGAGTACATATAATGTCAAAAGCATGATTTTATTATTTTTTATATTAATAAATTTTATCCCATTCGGGGATCATAAGACATAACTAATTTTGTATATTATTGCACGTGTTTATAGCTATGCAGTGTCATTATCCTTTGTTCGTGCGTGGGTGTGTGAAACATGAATTACCTCAAGACCTAGGACGTGCCATATCTAAATTATCTGCATTTGTACATTGGATCACGTCAAAGGAGATTCATGTGGCTAGCATTCCACGGTGGCGTCAAGAGATAGTTGAGATTGTTTTTATGTTTGAGAAGGAACTGCTGACAAGTTTCATGGACTTACAGGTTCATCTTCTAATCCACCTAGTAGATGAGGGTTGATTATTTGGAGTTTTTTTTCTTGTCGTTGGATGTTCTTCTTAGAGAGGTACATGAATAAATTGAAAGGTTTTGTTCGACAAAGGGAAAAACCCGAGGGGTCTATAATGAGGGTCCATATCGTATGAGTCTTTATTATGCCGGTGGTGTATAAAGAAAATAGACAACGGACCAAGTGCGGTGATTTGGGACGATGAAATGGATGAGAATAAAAAAGAGAAAGGGAGAGTTGCTCCAAACAAGTGGAAAAAACGCTTAATAAAGAGTAAGCGACTTATAATTTTCAAATTTACAAAAAAGTAATTAATATTCATATTTAGACACAGTATAATTTATATTTTGATCTCTAAGTACTATATAATGTTGGTTTGATTCATGGAAAATGCAGAAATTGAAGCAATCAATAAATTTGTTCTTTACAATTCTGAAGCGACACAACCATGGGTCGCATTGTACGAACAAAACAAGATGAAATGGGATAGTGACATGAAAGAATTCAGATGGTTGAATGGTAGAAGTGTGCATTATCCCAATCATTTAAAAGAAAATATGCCAAAAATATGCCCCAACAGTTGGGTTGCTGACCAAGCCAGAGAGAAATATGGTGCTACCGGTCATTACCTGCGTGCTGAAGAGGATGCGCTAAACATAGGGATTGGGTACAACAACTCAGTAATAATCTTTTTAATTTATATGTAAATTTGAAGCTTATATTAAGACATCTACATTTCATATTTTAACTATTGGATTATTATTTATAAGACACATGACACTATGATTTGTTTAAATTTTTTATAATAGGTGCATTTGTTCCCATCTATGTGGGCATATGGACACCATTTTTGCACAAAAAATGCCGATACTGGAAACATCACACCAGACTGTGGAGTAGAAGTCGAGTTCGATCAATCTAGTCTATCTAGCCACCGTGATGAAAACCTAGTATGAGGGATGTTAGGTTACGTCGGAAAGATACAAGAGATAATTGAAGTGGATTTTTCTTCTTTCCAATGTGTTATTTTTAGGTGCAAGTGGTTGGACACCTTTGATCGGAATAATGTAAAGGAATATCACGATATTAGGCTTATATGTATCAAATCTAGAAAGATGTGGGATGAAGCTAAGGAGCCCTATGTTTTCCCTAAACATTGAGACTAGGTGTTTTTTTACCAAGATGTGTTGGATAGGGATTGGTGGTTCGTATTGACACATGACCCTAGATCAAAACATATTTTTGAGAACAATTTTGTTATCATGCCATGCGAGCTAGAAGATAATGATGGTGATCATGAGAACCGAGAGTGATATGGTACATGTGTTGTTTCATCAATATTTATACTTTTTAAGATGGGTTTTTTGAAATATTAATATAATATGTATTTTGAATTAATTGGTAATTTGCATCGTGTTAATGTTAAAATCAATAATTCACTTGATAATTTGCAATTATGTTGATCTAAAAAACAATGGTGTATTGTATAAATTAATTCTTTTTTTTGTATCTAAGATCATAATAAAATAATGATAATTCTAAAGTACATTAATTTATTTGCATTATTTTCTAAACTTTATTATGTTACAATAAATCATATTATTCTAGATTTATTATTTTACAATCATTTAAAATTTACAAATTTAAAAATTTAAAAATTTTAATAAATTCATTACACATTAATACAAATT
This sequence comes from Pinus albicaulis, assembly GCA_034641835.2. NCBI lineage: Eukaryota > Viridiplantae > Streptophyta > Pinopsida > Pinales > Pinaceae > Pinus > Pinus albicaulis. Next base: position 1,500,276,865 of record CM076581.1, read on the forward strand.
AAATTTTACAAATATTTTACATACAATTACAATTATAATTATAATTATAATTATAAATTAGAATTACAATTACAATTTTGTTCCATTACCATTACAATTTTAAGTTTTGTATACCTGTTACAATTTGCCACAAATTAAGAAATTACATATATACAATTACAATTTTACAAATTAAAAAATTACAATTACAATTACAATTTTAGAATTTTAAATACAATTAGAGATACAAATATTACAAATTTACAATATCACAATCATTTGGTATTTATAAATTAATTAATAAACATCACGTTCATGATAAGCATCGTACAAACATCATGTTTGACTAAAAAAAACATTCAAAATCACTAACTGCATCATCGTGATCATGATCACATAACAAAACACAATTAACATTATATATTAACATCATCAATACAACACAAACATCAAATATACATCTCATGTCAAATAAATCATGCTATCAGATACACATCTATCTGCAAGCTAAACATTAAAGGAACATATCTAACATGACCTAACAATATACACATCATGATGATCACCAACATGTAAATTAAGTACAATTGCAACATGAACATAAAATACATGGACCATATATATATATATATATATATATATATATATATATATATATATATATATATATATATAAGCGAATAATGTTAAAAATATACAATTGTAATATAAATATTATTTGGATAGACTGTGGTAGTACAACATGATCAATATTAGTACTAGTGGGCGCTATAGTCCATTCATACTGCTCATGATCATGAGCAACGATGGAAGTCTTTAACGGTATAACCGAGGGCGGGCGTGGCCGATGGTCCAGCCTCATCTCCATGATGACTACTACTAGATGCTAGTGGAGGCTCATGCTCATCTCGCATGGCGCGAGGTGAACGATCATGAGATGATGGTATGTTGCGCCTCGCAGACTTTCCATCACGTGTTGCGGCTCGATCTTAATGTGAAACAATCCTCGTCAGTCGTGTAAAAGCTATCGTAACTCCTACGACATGCTGCATCAGGCTGTACATGTCACGCGACATGCCTCTCCACATACGTAATAGCCTATCATCTACCTCTATGTATTTGTAATGATCGGGCCTGATGCCCGCCTCAACAATCAATGCAATGAGTTGGTTGCCCAACTCCATCCTGTATCTAGCATCACTAAGTCAACCACGCATAGGCGCACCAGCAGGAGAAAGTCTCTCTGCACTGGCCTCCTAATGATCCTCGACATCTGGCATGCCCTCATCATCATCAGGATCCACACCTAGATCAAGTGGTGGTGGTGACATCTCCTCGCCATCAAAAGAGCCAATGTCTACAAAATATATACAAGTACACAACAATAATTAGACAATTTCATTACACAATTTAATAAAAAAAAGTTAAAGAACATGTTAGAATAAATTTAAATAAAACAGTAATATTACCTCTATCATCTGGCGGCTCATCAGATGTGAAGAGGATGTTGGCACACCCTCGCCAATCCAACCCCACATAGGGACAGGGGACCATAATGAAGGGATGCTCATCAACACTCGCTAGCAACTCTAGTGCATCATCTGACATCGTTACTGGAAACAGAGTCTCCTCCCTCTCGGGCATCATCTGCCCCCACATGTGCATACGTGCCTCAGTAATCGACCTATGAGGCTGCCGAAGAAAACTAGGCCTTGTCTCTGGAAACCTCTCAAAAAATAAACAAAAAATCTCTGATGCAAAAGGGAATTTGACCCTCCCTTGTGCATGAGCATGACATCTATCTAATGCTATACAGAACTGCCGCAAAAAAAATGGCAGACCACCTTACAAGTCGTGGCTGCTGTACTAAAGAATCAACATAATATAAAGCGAGCAACAAATGCGTTGCCCGTCACTAGTGTTGTGAGAAATGGTCGAAATGATAAGTGAGAGACACTGGACCTCCTCACGACCAAACGCACCAATACGTAACTGCTCTCCAGCGACCTGAAAATATGCAAGAGATACTAAATTTTCTCCTATGTATCTCTGGGATTAAACTAACTGATTCCCTGCTACAGAGCCAACTGGAACTTCAGGGAATGAGGGAAAATCCACCCGTCTCCTTGATAGCCCTGTAATAAATTATATATCCTCCTTAGTGGGCATGTACCACTAGTTGATACCAACCCAAAAACCCTGTTGCTGGGCATTCCACCTTTGGATAATATGTTTCAAAAACAAACTATGGGACTTTAGGGAAGTAGCCTCCTCATATAACTTGAGGAGGCCTACTTGCCTTAGGAGCCCCTGCATCGTTGTTGTAATAGGGCGAGGGTATGCATCTCTCTCCCTCTCTCTTGCCTCCCACAGGCGAACCATGTTATACTGTTCTGCTTGTTGTTGTTGTTGTTGCCCCTCTTCTCTCCTTTCACGTCTCTGAATGATTGACATATTAAACACAATTTTTTTATTAAATGACACATGTATTTATAAATATACGTATATAAATATTTTTTGAAAAATAAATAAAACAACAGTTGGTGTGCCAAAAACACAGTCACGCACCAGTCCTGGTGCGTCTTTCAACAGAGAGCACCGAGGACGGTGCTCCTAATGATATTCAGCGCATCAGCGACGGTGCTCCAGAAAATGTTTTTAGCACACCGTTGACTACGTGTGGTGTCAGGAGGGCGATGCACTGACTACACTATATGCCTTGGTGCATATAGCTAAGTCATCGCACCGCCCTCCTGCCACCATACATAGTCGTCGGTGCGGTATTTTAAAAGGCCACCCTGTTGACGCAGGCAAAGACGGTAAGCCGTGCGCTAACAAAAATTGCCATCCCGGGGCGGTTATTTCGATCAATGCACCACATCACCACTATTCAAATAGGTCAACTGTGCGGCCAGGTAACCAACTGCATCGTTCTTTAAAAAAAAAATTAAAATAACATAGTGCACCTTTGGTATCGCCCTCGAACCGGTGCAGATACCCTTAGCACCGGTTTACTAGGCCGAACCGTTGACAATGTCGAATTGCAGTATGCGGTGCGCTGACGACATTACGCACCCCAGGGCAGATAATTATGTCAACGCACCGTGTTGCTGTGATACCACATTCTCAATGGTGCGGCCTGGTAAACGACCGCACCGCACTTTTAATTTTTTTTAAAAAATAACACGGTGCGCCTATCGATACCGCCCCAGAACTGGTGCAGATACCATTATCACCGGTGGCGGTGCAGCCTATAAATTTATAGGCAGCACCGCAAACCGGTGCAAGCTGAATGGTTCGAGCGCACCGCGCGACAATTTTTTTTTTTTTTTTTAATGGTTAATTTTAAGGTTTTTTGAAATTATAATCCGCTAAAAGGCTTAATTATGGAAAAACAAGAAAAATACCTGCACACTTACCCTTCGAGGAGGCATATTGGCTGTAGAAGTTTCAAAAGAAAATTTATCCACCGTTTTACAAAATTCAAGTTGGAGAATGGTGGAAATGCACAACAGCAGTGCATGCGATGAGTGCAATGGGAGCACGGATGTCAGGGCATCTCAAGAAAGGATAACTTGCACCAGTGCTTGAGAGCTCTGTAGCACTGACAAACGTGAAAAGTGCGGTTTTTTGGCCGTAATTTTTTTATTTATTTAACCCTGTTCCGGTGTGTTATCCTCTTGTATTTTACAGATTTCACTAGATGACTGTGGATGTTTTACAAGCAACTAAAGATAGCATTATTTGCCTATCAGCTATCGTTAGAAATCTCACTGCCTTCATCATCCTAAGTTTGACTATTTTTCACTAAACTGTCCTATCTTTTGCCTTCTCAAAATTTCACCCTGTTGCTCTAAGAAAACTCCATTTTTTGGGCTTATTTTCCTCATTCTATCACCTCACGTGCACCCTCATTCATCCCTTTTTCCCCTCTAAAATCCATTTTTATTTCCCCTAAAAAACAATCCTAAACACCCCTTATCCATCATTTTCCCCTAAAGCGTTTTTAACAATGTAAAAGTTCCTTTTACATTGTTTAAATTTACCTTTTTAGCCTATCAGACCCTTAAAAACTTATAAAAACTCAGTTTTTGTAATAAAACCCGCCCTTTTTTGTAAATATTGGCCTTAAGCCCCTTTTCGACCTAACACCTTAGCCCCTCACTCATATGACCCTAACCTCGGCCTTCCGCTATTCTCTTAAGCCCCTTTCTTTCTCAGCCTTCGGTCCCCATTACCCCCACAGGACCATTTCCTCTGCCTATTCTTAAGCCCCTTTCCCCATACAACTACATTTCCGCCCTTTCATTTTATTTACCCCCTGCAAACCTTATAATAGCCCCCTAAACCGTTGAAACATTAAATCGGGCCCTGCTCTCCACTAACTTCGCCGCCCATTCACCTTGCGCCATTTGTCCACCGGGTCCCATCTTCCCAAACCTACACCTTGTTCCCAGGCTCTATCCGCACCGTCGATCTCGTTCCTCAAAATCGGACGGTCCAAATCCTATATCACGCGGAAAATAGTGTCGAAGGTTAAAACCCTCAACCTGCACGAAATGGGCGATTTCGCCCTACCACACGGCAATCGATCAATGGAATCACATCCAATTGACCTGAAACCACTTACCGCTCATCACCCGCGCGATAAACCACCCTGGTTTTCTGAAACCGCCTTTTCCTCCTCATGCCCAAATTCAAATCTCTCCGCTCCTGTTTGAATTTTCCCATGGTTCCGCCTTCGGAACCATGCCCCTCTACTCCATTTCTCCTCTGCAAATGCCTCCCGACAGCTCCACACCCGAAAAAATGTAGTTTGAACCCTCCCGCAGGTTTTTAAATTAACGTTTGATTGTATTTATTGCAGGTTTTTAATGGCAGTGATGCCCAAAGGGGCATTCCAATGGTCAAAATAACCTCTGGATGATGATCCAAGAGGTAAAATCACAAAATAAGGGCCGGGAGGGGTAGATTAAAGTTTACCCTCGATGAATCATGATCATCGATGAGTTATTAAACCCTCTAGCACATAAAGACCACCTCCCTGCACACAGACAAAGCAAACAAATAGTGAAACAGTGAAGGAAATGAAGACTGAAAGGATTAATGGCCTAATCCTAAACCAAAAGAAAAAACAGAGGATTAGCCACAAAGACAGTGATGAATGGATGAAAGTCAAAGGTTTAAAAGCAAAAGATGAATAAACAACCATAAATCATAATGAAGGATAAGGACAGTAAAGGAGATTATAAAGGTTAAATCAAAGTTCAAAAGCCTAATATAGAGTGTTATGATTAAAAAAAAGGCAGATCAACCCAAAGACAGCTTCGAATGACTCAAAAAAGGAGAAATTACTTCTCCAAAGACAAATTTTCCAGCTACAACATGTTTTCTTTCAATAAAGGCATCAGGTAGTTATTACACAGTCAGAGATATTTTGAAGCAGCTCAACAGCTATTACAAAGCCTTTAAAGTCAATATTTCAACTAAAATAACTTAGAAGTTAAGACAAAATTATTATTTTAGAGTAACTCTTTCAGATATTTTTACCTTGGGCCTTGCATGGTCTCAAAGGTCAAAAAATTATTAACTCTGTAATAAATAGCATTTAAACACCCTAGATTGGCAACACCTCCACATTTTCATATAAATATTGCATGTGAGATTCATTTTAAATGTTGGTTACTTGATGTTATTGGACTGATTCTTGCTGCTGAGTCAAATTGAGGAATGCTAGATTGAACTGAAGAAAGCTCTGAGTTGCAGAGAGCTATTGTACATGGAGTATTGTAACTGTTTTTATCATCAATAATACAAGCACGTTCATAGGATCCTTGAGCTATATCAATGGTGAAGTTTTCCTAAATTGTCATTGTTTTCTCTTATGTCTTCCATTATGTCCATTTTTCTCTGATAAAGAAACAAAAGTTTTAGATTAGGATTTATTGTTTCAGCACCCTATTTCTGTATGAATTCTTTATATTTATGTTTTCTTCTAAAAGGTTTGATTGGAATATTATTAATTTCCTTCCAGTTACATCTAGCTTGTTGTCTTGGGAATGATTCAATAGAGTGAAACCAAGGAAATATATTGGTGAGCCCATGTTCCTTTGAGTAAGACTTGAGATATTGTTTTTAGGACCTTTCCTTAAAGTATACTTATTAAAGTCTAAACTAGAGAGGTTTATGGTTTGCCTTGAAATGTTGCTTTAAAGAGTCTTTGAGATTTATTCAAAAGCATATTAGATTATTTCTGTTTAATCTTAGACCATTCTCACTGTTATCTTACATGTTTTCTTTATCTAAAAGTAGTTCTTGAATTACTGGATTGTTGTCTTAGAGTTTTTCTTATTAAAGTTTGTCCAAAGAAGTCTATGGTTTGCCCTATCCTTTGGCTTGCTCCAAATAGTTACCTTAAAAGGATTTTCTTATCTAAGTTGAGCTAGAAGATTCTTAACTGACTATAGCTTTGCTGCCTTCACAACTATTACTGTTTCATATCACAACCTAATCTAAAGAATCCACTTGATGTAGTTAGCTTGCCCTATGAATACCCTTGCAGAGTTGATGAGAAATTAAATCCTTTTATGACTCCATAGCCCAATGGATTGATGTTATATCACAGTCTATTTGTTTAGCTGAAACATTCCCTCAATCAGTCACACCATTTATCCTTCAATCTATCAATTAATCCAAGAAAAAACAACAAGTCTTTAGAACTTCATAACTAGCCTAAAATCTTAAACAAAGAGCACAAAGATATATCAATTAAGGCTATATCCTAGGATTCCAAAGTGGTTTTGATGTGGCCCCTGCAGTGTTTGTTCTTACCACTCTTGCAAATTACAGGGAGCCAACATAGTGGCGACCATACTGGGGAATACTGAGTAATAAAATTTTCAGATTCACCCAAAACTTAGAAAACCTCATTAGTTTAAAATGAATCAAGTGTCATCCAAGAATGGTTCCTGATTGTTGATGGTGGACAACAACCAGTCTGATAAAACAAGTAAAAATCTTCCACCTGGTGACTCCACTGATTTTCCATTGACTTCACTGGGAAATTACTCCACCATCAAAATATTAAACAATACCCAGTCAAGAATACTTTGTGAGTTAAGTATCTCTTTTACAGTTTGGTTTGTGTCCTAGGACTGTTATACCTCTAAAAACCTTTCTGACTTGTTGGGTCCAAAATCCTAGCTTCTAGAAGAATCCATACTAGATCCCATCCTGACCCAAATCCTCTTGCAATAGTTGATAATCCTGTAAAAATTCTTAGGAACTCTCCTAGACCCAAAGATTCGGCTGTTAGCAGATCAATCCATAGAGCAAGTTCTGTCCCTGAGAAACTTATAGCCTTGCAAAATACCCAAGTTGACTTACCCCATATAAGAAACTTATCTAGAACCAAGTCACAAAGTGATATAGACAAAATAAACCTTGATCCTATAAAATCACAACAAAGTAATAGTAGGGAAGCCTCTCCTTCCACTCCTCCTGATTTCCATTTTCTCCAAAACTTTGGCTTCTCTCATCCTAAATCTGCTCAAAATAACTTAGCTGGTCCAAGTGCTTTAGCTACACCCACCCATACATCCACTGTTCAAACCACTCCACTTCATCACCTTCCTCCACTTGTTAGCCCTCCATTGTTTCCATAAGCTCATATAATGGCAACATGGTATGCTCCCTCGGTCCTTCCTTTACCTCTAGTTGCTCTACCATAGGACTATCAGTCCAAGATTCCATTATATGATGCCAGTAGCTCTACTACAACTCAACAACATGTGGATAAAATGAATGACTAATTTGACATACAAGAAATAGATGATGAAACTATTAAACTTAGAATGTTTAATCAAATCTTAGGGGGAGAAGAAAGAAAATGGTTCAAAGGCTTAACCCCTAAAAGTATTAATGATCTCCCTACTTTTCATCAACTATTCTTAAACAAATGGGAAGTCAAGAGAAATCCCCTTCAAATCATATCAGAATACAATGACCTTAAAATAAATGCTGGAGAGAGTGTCCAAGATTATTGCACTAGATTCAATAGTGTTTATAATGCACTCCCTCCACAAATGAAACACCCACAAGGCTTAGCGTTAATGAAGTTTCCTGAAGGATTTGACCTAGACATGTGTTATCAATTAAGGGAGAGAGAACCCCTCACATTAGAAGATATGCAGAAAGGGGTAGTAAGTGTAGAAGCTAACCTAAATGCCAGAAGGGCTAGATTGAAAGTAGAGAAAAGGTTTACCTATAAAGATGAAGCTGGACCCTCCACATCAGATTCAAAAATAGATAGTATGGTTAGAACCATGGAGATGATGATGGAGAGAATTAACATGAATGAGAGAGCTTATCCTAAATAAAACCAAACAAATCCTCAAAATAAAAATCAAAATCAAAACCAAAACTTCAGAAGGAATCCCCCTCAAACTAGACAAAGAGGCCTTGATTAGCAAGTCAGACCTCCTTTCCAAAAAAACTATGCTTATGAAGATGAGGGAGTGATTGAAGAGACAAAGGGAGATCACATAAAATTATTGGGAGTAAACAATGAGGAAAATGTTTTCCTCAATGAAGAAGAACAAGGCATATTTACACCTTATGAAGAAGAGAGACCAGAATCTAAAGATTACAAACAAGGCTTCGAAAATGCTATAATATAAGTGCACAGACAATATGACCTTAGGAGCAAAAAGAATCAAGACACTCCAAAAAATAAAACCTCTAAAATTTCTGCTAGAAACAATTCTGAAAACATTTCTAAAAAAACAGCAGAAAACAACAAAACAGTGGTTGAAAGTTTTGATAAAAACAAAGTAAAAAATAGACAAATTAAGGAAAAACATAGTGGTGACCAAAGTAGCATTAGCAACTCAGCTAATGTTCCTAGTAAAACTATTTTAACTGCTATTCATAATAAAAACCAACAAGCTGAATTTGCTGAGAAAACAATGACTAAGAAGGATGATCTAAACATTTCGAAAGCTCAGATGCCTTTTAGCATAGAGAGTGAAATTGCTAAAGTCAAGATTCCTGTCCCTCTTACTGAATTAGTCACTCAAGATGTATATAAAACCCAACTTTTGAGAGATTTAAACATAGGAGAACAAACTGATTTTGTCAATGTAACTGATGACAAGCCTGAGCTTTTGTTTGGACCAAAAGTAGAAGGGAAATTTCAAGAAGGAGGTGTTCCTCCCTTTTATTTCAGTCTAAACATCCATGAAAAGATTATGCACAATGCCATGCTTGACTTAGGAGCCTCCCACAACCTAATGCCAAAAGTAGTGATGGAGAGATTAGGCCTTGAGATAACTAGACCTTACAAAGATTTATACTCTTTTGATTCTAGTAGAGTTAAATGTGTAGGCCTGATCAAAGATTTATGTGTCAACTTAGGAAAAATACCAGCCAAGAGCTTAGTGATTGACATTGTAGTGGCTGATATGCCTCCTAAATATGGCATGATCCTTTCAAGGTTCTCGAGTGCTAAACTCCAAGGTACCCTGCAAATGGATATGACTTATGCAACCATCCCTATTTTTAGTCAACCAAGAATACTATATAGGGAAACACACATGAAATACATGGTTAGTAGTCAAGGAAAACCAGACAACTTCCCTCTTTATTCTATTCACACATACCTTGACTCATTTATTCTTTACAATGATGAAAATCTTAATGAGCAAGGAGAAGGAGATGAAAAACCAGCAATAGAAAAAGAGAAAAGGAAGGAGGAGCAGCTAAAATAGTTTGCTAACTCAGAATATCATAGCAAACATAATGAAGATCATAGGCAACAAACCAACCATCAACACAGGGCTGATCATGACAAACAAGATAAAACTCAACATAGTGAAAACCTTGAGGAACAAAGTAAAAATGAACATAATATAGATCCTAAAAAGCAACATAGTGACAACCACAATAAACAAAACAAAGAGAACATAAATGACTTTAATAACAAATCTGGAATTGAACCTCTTTGGAGTATGATTTTTGATGGTTCTTGTAGCAAAACTGGTTCAGGAGCATGCATATGAGTACATAACACAGAAAATAATCATACTAAGGGCCATTCATACAAACTAAACTTTCAATGCACAAATAGCATAGCTGAATATGAGGCTCTCCTCTTAGGACTGCAATTATTGAGAAAAATAGGAGCCAAGAGGATAACTGTTCATGGAGACTTAGAACTGATTATTAAACAAGTAAATGGAGAATATACTACCAAGCATCCAAGATTACAAGCATATAGAGATGATGCTGTTGACCTTTTGAAAACATTCACAGAATATGAGCTTAACTTGTCCCTAGAAACCAAAAAATTCTTGCCAATGGTTTAGCATTTGCTACTAGTACATGTCAAAAACCTTATGAAAGCAAACAATACACAATCCAAGTTAAATATAGACCAACAGTCCCTGATAATATAAAATACTGGCAAATCTTTGAAGGAGATAAATAGATAGAGGATTCCCTATAGTCCAGAAATGGGTTTTAAATGCCAAATTCAAACTCTAAGTATGAAGAAGACTGCCCTACTGAGGAAAAAAATTATGAAGAAGAAACTCCTAACATTGCTGATATAAAAATGTTAACTAAAGAACACCCACAGAAAACAGAGATGAGCACTAATTTAGAATAGGAAGATTTTGAAGTGCTGCAGTCTAACACTGATAATTTTCCAAAGGGACTGGTGCCTCTAGAAGAATCGTTTGACCTTAATGATGTTGCCAAAAAGCCAAAAATGGAACCCACGGAAACTAAAATAGAAGAGTGCAATATAGGCAGTGAACTGAAACCCAAAATGATCAAACTATCTAAAACACTGCCAGCTCCTATAAAACTAAATATCTTGAGCTTTTTAGATAATTTTCTGATGTTTTTGCTTGGAGTTATCAGGACTTAAAATCATATGATACAGAGATAATTCAGCATAAGATACCCGTCAAAGAAAACCAGAAACCTTTTAGACAAAAATTGCACAGAATAAACCCTGTAAAGTTACCTCTGGTTGAGAAGGAAATCAAGAAAATGTATTTTGCTGGAATCATAGTCCCAGTAAGGTAATCAGAGTGGGTATCCAATCTTGTATCTGTGAGGAAGAAAACAAGAGAAATAAGGCTTTGCATAGACTTTAGAAACTTAAACAAAGCCTCTTTAAAGGACAACTACCCTTTGCCCAAAATGGATCATATCTTACAAAGGGTAGTGGGTTCTAAGAGAATTTGTTTGCTAGATGGCTTTTCAGGATACAACCAAGTGCTGGTACATCCTGATGATCAACTTAAAACAACTTTCACTACACCTTGGGGCACTTTCATATATGTGAAAATGCCTTTTGGTTTAATGAATGTTGGTGGCAAATTCCAAAAAGCCATGAATATTGCTTTCTTAGAAGCGATAGGATTCTTCATTGTGATATATTTAGATGACATCACTGTCTTTTCCAAAATAGATGAAGAACACCTTGCTCACTTAAGAAAAGTCTTTGAGAAATGCAGAAAGTATGGTCTATCCTTAAACCCCAGAAAACTCTTTTTGGTCTCCAAGAAGGCAAACTTCTAGGCCATATTATATTAGAAAAAGGAATCAAGATAGACCCAAAAAGGATTGAAGGAATATTGCAAATCAATCATCCTAGAAATATCAAAGAACTACAATATTTCATTGGAAAGATTAATTTCTTGAGAAGGTTCATACTAAACCTTGCTGAACTCCTTAGAAACATAACAAACATGCTAAAAAGGGAAACATGAGTAAAATGGACCATTGAATCAAAGAAATCCTTTGAACTGGTTAAACAAGCACTCACCCAAACACCAGTTCTCATTAGCCCTGATTTTGATAAAGATTTCTTCATTTTATCCTTTGCATCCGAACATACAGTTGCTGCTGTCCTACTTCAGAAAAACATAAAAGGACAAGAACAACCCATTGAATTTTTCAGCAAGGCATTGAGAGATGCACCCCTAAAATACAACATAATGGAAAAACAATGTTTTGCCTTAATCAAAGCACTGAAAGATTTCAGAGTTTACATTTTACACTCACACATCATTGCATTTGTGCCACACACAGTTGTCAAAGACATTTTAACACAAGATCCTGATGGAAAAAGAGGAAAGTGGATTGCTGTTATATTAGAATATGATTTAGAGATCAGAACCACTAAATTGATCAAAGGACAAGGACTTGCAAAACTTATGGCTGAGTCAAATCTCAAAGCCTTAGATATGAATATGGTTGGTGTTTTAGAAGAACAAGAAGAATGCACAACCCCTCATGTTGAAAAAGTATTGCTGAATTCACTTTGGTATGCTGATATTTTATATGTGCTTTTCTATCTTAATGTTCGTCCTGGTTTATCTAAGAAAAAGGCAAGATTCTTGAAGTTAAAAGCTGTAAATTACTGCATTATAGATAAATGGTTATATTGGAAAAATGCTAGTGGTATTTTGCTTAAATGTTTGCCTGAGAATGATGCAGAGAAGATCAAGCATGAGTTTCATGAAGGGGAATGTGGAGGCCACCTATATTGGAAAACAAATATCAAAAAAATCCTTAGAGCTGGTTATTATTGGCCCACCCTCTTCTAAGACATCCATAAATTGGTAGTTTCCAGCCACAACTGTCAAATCTTTGAAGGAAAAAGAAAACTCTTACCCTTACCTTTGCATCCTATTTCTGTTGAAGCTCCTTTTCAACAGTGGGGCCTAGACTTCATTGGGGAAATTCATTCTTCTTCATCTGCCAAACATAAGTGGATCCTCACAACAACTGATTACTTTACAAAATGGATAGAGGCCACCCCCTCTAGAACTGCCACTGATCTAGTCATCATTAAATTCCTTGAAAACCATATTTTTTTTAGATTTGGTTGTCCTAGAAAGATTATCACTGACAATGCTGCTGCCTTTAGATCCAAGAGGATGGTGGACTTTTGCCACAAATATCAGATCACCTTGGGTCATTCCACAGCTTATTACCCTCAAGGTAATGGGTTGGCAAAATCCTCAAACAAAAGTTTGATAAACATCATCAAAAAGTTGCTGGAAGGAAATAAAAAATCATGGCACAACAAGCTAATACACGCATTATGGGCAGATAGGTTAACATGCAAGAAATCAATTGGAATGTCTCCCTATCAGCTAGTTTATGGAGCAGATGTAAATTTTCCAACAAGCCTAGGAGTGCCAGTCATGAAGCTGATCCAGGAAGTACAGTCTGAAGAAGATGACCTGATAAGAAGGATAAATCAAACTATACAGCTGTAGCAAACCAGAGAGGAAGTCTACAATAGAACACAACTAGTGCAAGAAAACATTAAGAAGCTATTTGACAAAAGGACAAAAGCAAATGACTTCGGCATTGGTGACAAAGTGCTCAAATGGGACTCAAGGAGAGAAGACAAGGGAAAACATGGTAAGTTTGAAAATATGTGGAAAGGTCCCTACATCATCCATTCTGCCAAAGGCAACAATGTATTTTTCTTACAGGAGATGGATAGAACATAAAATTTTGGAGGTCCTGTCAATGGCAGGATGCTCAAACGCTATTTCCGTTAGAGATGCCTAAGTTTAAAGCTTTATCCATTGTATATAACATTGTTTAAAGAAAAGATCAGAAAAATAAATAGAAAAATAGAAAAACAAAGAAAAAGAGGGCATAAAAAGAAAAGCTAAAGCTCCATACCAAAAAAGAGTAAGTTCTGAAAGTGTGCAAGTCCAAATGCCACTACTTGAGGAGAGAAGCCTTATTTAGTCATACAGCCTAACCATGATTGAGTAAAATTTAAATTTCTATTGATAGGTTAGTGAATTAAGATTTTCCAAACTGTATAAACTTGGCTTATCAGTAGATTAGATTATATTAGGAAAATGAAAATTGGTTCCAAAGCTCAAAATCTAAACCAAGGAAGGAAGAGAGGGATAAAAATAAAATTCCAGATTTCAGCCCTCAAAATTTTGTGTTAAATTTCTATAAAATAAATTCTGTATGCAGACTTGTACAAAGTATCACTACTCATAACAAATCAGACTGTCCAATCCTGATTTGGTTATGTTTCAATTTTTGTTTTAGAATAGAGAATGAAAATCTGTTATACAGCTTAATCTTGACAGATAGTTAGAATAGGTAGAGAAATAAATGAGTTCATCAGTTTAATCTAAACTCTTGGATGATATAAGTGTAGAATTTGTTAGTTTCCTGTTTAAAAAAAAAATTATGTTAAGGGTTGGCTAATTCAAAATGCACCCAATGAAGAAAAAATGTTAGAACAAGTAGGATGAGTAGGTAGAAGTTGAGTTGGAATTAATCATGTTATGATTCAGATGTTTAAAGATCACTTCTTCAAACTAGCAAGTCATCAAGTTTTAAAGGAGTTATGTCAAAAGGAAAATCAAGGCACTGGTCTACTTCTTCCAGAGATTTGATCTTTGAGTTTCTTGACACCTCCTAAAGGAGCTGCCCTCCCTAATTGGAGTCACTGTTATCCTCCTG